>JAVJIX010000163.1:560000-962500 GCA_036785185.1 Paratrypauchen microcephalus | reverse complement strand
GCGCACATTTTAAATTTGGTGTGCGGGGCCTTGGAACGGCGAGTTTATTTATAAAAATATGATGGAGCAGGTCCGTTCCTAAGCCCGTTGTCCCCGGGGAGAGCACGTGAAGACGCGCCGAACGCTTTTCAATTCCCCATAACCTCTCCAGCGTGTTCTGCCGTGACTAAGGCTGCACACTTAGAAGGACCAGTTTTGCCCATCCAAATCGCTAAACCTGATCATTTACTTACCGCGCGGCCGCCTTCTTCCTCCTTCCGCAGTGCGATCTGGTGCGATCTGGCAAACCCGCGGGTTCCGGCGGTCATGTGAGCCATGAGTAATTTGCACGGGCAATTATTTGTATTCTCTGTATATTTGAAGCTTTGTATATTATTTATTGACATTGCATGAAAGCTACTGTACGTGCTCACCTTTTGGCACCAGAAATATTTGCCATTTAATAGTGGAATGGTGTAAATGAGCTTTCGAATGAATGTTATGTAATGTGGGAGGGGGAATGGGGGTCTGTCAGCAGTCTCGTCTTGTGTGCACGGAGAGAAAGAGAGCGAGCCAAAGACTGGAAAACTGAAAGACTTAAAGGAAAAGTAACGTTTTTTACAATTTGAGCCTTATTTTGGTAATAAAACAAGTTGTTTTACTCACCCATATCACTTTGGTGTCATATGGAGCATTTCCGGAGATGTTTTAGATTGCGCATGCGTGAACTCAGCTGTTTTGTAAACACCGCTAGTCCGAGCATGTAACACCGGGCTCCAAATAACACAAACTTTAGCACTTTTCAAATCATAGAAGCTTGCGATATCTTTAGTCTATGACTTCGTTTTGGAATCTACTAAAAGTCTACCCTGACACAGCGATCTTCTGTGATTTGAAAAGTGCTAAAGTTTGTGTTATTTGGAGAGCGCAAAGTAATGCCCCGAGCACTCACGCTAACGGATACGGGATCATGAGTAGAACAGAACGGCTCCAACATAACTTCTAAGAAACTGCTCCAATTGACACCAAACTGCTATGGGTGAGTAAAACTACTTGTTTTATTGCCGAAAGAAGGCTCAGATTGTAAAAAAAAAAATGTAAATTTTCCTTTAAAGGGGAAGTCTGCAGTCTTTTTACTGTACCACTACAAATCACACATTTGACACCTGTTTTGCACTGTGGGAGAGCACAATAAACCACCTGAAAAACTGCAAATGCAATTAATTAGATTAATTAATTACAAATCCTGTAATTAATTAGATTAATTTTTTTAATCGCCTGACAGCACTATTGGATATACAGAATTAATTCTATACACAGTAGTCAGAAGTGCAGCTATACTTCATTTCCCTCTGTCACTAAACCACAGGTCTTGCGTGTAACTGACAGGTCCTGATTCATGCAGAAAGAGTGAAATTCATTTGTCTGCAGCTTCACAGCCCTGCTCTCTGTACTGCTGTGCAAACAGACCAGCACCGGCCTCTCCTCCATCTCTCCCTCTTTCTCTCTCTCCATCCCTCATTCTCTGGACCTAACATCAGGTCTACGTCAGGACTAAAATGGACCCCAAACCTGTAGTGTAAGTGCACCCTCTCAGTCCACACCTCTCCCATTTCCCTCCCTCTTCTCTCTCTTTCTCTTTCCCTCTTTCTCGCCCTCTGCCACTTCTCCCTCTCTCCGTCTTTCTTCTCTCTCTGCTGCACCTCTGTGTGAGAAGAAGTCTCCCCACGTTTCTCTCTCCCTTTGTCCCCCACACCCCCCCCTTCTCTCTCTCTCTCTCTCTCTTTCCTTCTTCGCTCTCTCTCCTTTGCCCTCACCCTGTTTCTCTCCCTGTCCTCTCTCCCTCTCTCTGTGCTGCACCTCTTCTATGTGAGGAGAAACAAACAGGTCACACCTCTTCACTCCCTCGTGGGCTCAGTGTTAGAGCAGGTGCTGCTGCTGAGGGGTGTGCCTCTGGTGCCTCTGGTAGAAAAAGCATTGTGTAAAAAATGTTTTTTAGAAAATCTTCAAAAGCGGCCCCTTAAAAATATTTCCCCTAAAACATAATACCTGATGATTCAATTGGAAACTATTGACAAACATTTATTACCGTAGGCCCTATTTACAACTGATAATGACACTGCTCTGATTTAAATGGCCCAGATTATGCCATCAGTGTTGCTATTATTGTGTTGTGTTGTATGGTGTTGTGTTTTTTGTGTTTTGTTTCATTCTCACATGTTTAACACAAACCCTGCATACAGTATTTAGGCTGAGTTCTTCTCTTGCGGAAACACTCTGTTCCACCTTGTGATGTCATGTAGTAATACAGAAAGTGCTCCACTGTGTTTTAAAGCTCCATACACTTTCACTAGAATCATCTGGATAATTTCAGCCCTGGAATTGCCAAACTTTACTGAGCAATTGAAAATTACCGCTTTACAATGGGCAAGGAGCATTTAGAGCTTTGTGTGTAGAATCCCTCAGTCGTTCAGGTAGAATCCATGGCAAAAGGAGAAATTCAACTTGTCAACTGGACAAAAGTTTATTTGGTGGAATACGTTTCCCAGCTCATCCAAGCTGCTTCTTCAGTTCTGGTCAGACGCTGGTGGACACTGCCTATATCTGTCTGAAGGGAGGAGCTAACTACAACGAAATTACTTTGAAACTACCACTAGACTTTCTGTTAGTTAGGTGGGCCTATTTGATATGCAGTGGGAGCCATTCAGGGCCATAATGGGTATTTTCACACCCATTTCACACCACACACCACAATAGGGCTAGCCAGGTCAGGTCCAGAGGTGTGATATTTAATATCACATATCTAATAGGATTACCTAACTAACAGAAACTGTAAACAAATAGGTGTGATAGTTTCAAAGTAATTTCATTGTAGTTAGCTCCACCCTTCAGACAGATACAGGCAGTGTCCACCAGCATCTGACCAGAAGTGAAGAAGCAGCTTGGATGAGCTGCAAAACGTATTTGAAGAAAATAAACTTTTGTCCAGTTGACAAATTGAATTTGTCCTTTTGCCATTTAAAGCTTTGGAGATATAGACAGACTAATAATAAAGGATTACCCGAACATGTGTGAATGAAACAAAACACAACTGCAGGCCTGTTTTTGAGGAAGTTACAACACAGGGCTCTCAAGTCTCACGCTTTGAGAGTGTGACACACGCAATTCGACGTGTTCACACGCTCACACGCCACACATGGTATTTCTCACGCTGAAATTTAGTTACGCTCAGCGCTTCTGTGCCCAGAAAATTGGTTAGTTAATGCAGGCACCGCGCGTTTTCAGCGAAAAAAAGTCACTCGCACCTCCCCCGCTCCTCGGAAAAAAACGCAGTCTCACGCACCACCCCGCTCAAAACTTGAGAGCCCTGCAACATTATAAAATGGCTTAAAGCTCACAAGAGTCAATTTTGTGCATCAGGACCTTTAAAGGTCCCATGGCATGAAATTTTCACTTTCTGAGGTTTTTGAACGTTAATGTGAGCTCCCCTACCCTGTTTAGCCCCCCCCATGGTTAAAAGTTGCAAAATGTCTAAACTGAGCATTTGCGATCCTTTTCTGCGTTACAAAAAATCGGAGCTCAAACGGGCGATTTTGAACAAGGCACCTTATTGACGTCAGATCGAAAAAAGAAATGCAAATGCAGTTCCACCCCCGTCTGTCTGTACTCAGCGTCTCTGTAAATCACGCCCAGAGAGTTTGGACTGCGAATGCGCTAGGCAATGCGAAATGCGTTTTTTTATTTGCCTGGAGGCACGTCCGAGTGTTTCTAGGCTCGGAAGTCCTTTATCTGAGCCTCTGGACCTTTGAACAGCAGTGGTTTAATTTTATTTTCTGTGGAAATGTGTTTATTTTTCAATGGAACGCTTCAAATCTCCCCCCTGTGCAAAAACACGGAAATGGATCAGCTGATGGCTCAGAGCGAGAGCGAGCGTTGTTGCATTCAAGCAACAACGCCCAGAATAAAGTGTTTGAGAGAGATATTTATGACTCTTTCTCCTCTTATCTCTTGATTTTCTTGATTTTGAAGAAGGATTCATTTACAGTATTAGGGAACCATTAAGGAGCCATATAAAAGCATCAAGAAGTACCATGTCATGGGACCTTTAAAGTCCTATGGTGTTCTTTATATAAACAACTTTATGCCCAAGTGAACTCCATTAATACAGCTGTGTCTTGTAACTCTCAGTCTATGGGCCCATGTTTCACACACACTGAAGAGCTCACCCCAACACTCACCCACCCCCCCACCCACATAAGTAATATTTGCTCAAATGATCTAGTTTCAGTACCAGTATATTTTTATTATAAATTGGGAAAATGTTGTCAGTCTACTCTTGGCATGTTAATCTGAAAAGCACACACAGCTCAGGGAACAAGCACATTTTGGCATTTTTTCCACTATCCAGAATTAACGTTTTTTTTATTTTTTATTTTATTTTTTATTTTTAGTCTATTCACCTGTTTTATCATTCAACCAAAAGGCTTCTAAAATGTAAAGTCAATATATTTTTCCTCATAATATCTGTTTTTATAATATGTACGAAGTAAAAGGCGTCTTCCTGAGATAAAAAAAAAATGGATAAAGAATAATGCGTGTATGTCTGGTGTTAACAACAGGTGGAGCAGTCTGTATTCTCTCATCCATTATCTTAAAATAAACAGGAAGTGTGCGAGAAGGCTGTAACAGAAGAAGAGAACACATGCTCTGCTGTCTGTGTCGCGGTCCGTCTCTCCTCTCTCTCCTCCTTCATTATGTCACCACTCAATTATAAGGTTAGGCCCTGTTTATTCTTTCTATTAGCCAGATTTACAAAACGTCAACAAGCACTTATTACCCCGACCCAGTGCCCCCGGGTAACTGCAGCTAATTATCATGAAACTGTGTGGGGAAAGACAAAGCAGAAGAGGGTCAAATTAAGCTGTAGCGTTTATCATTGTAGTTATGGCATTTGACCCAGAATGAGCTCAATTATAGTAAGTGGAAACCTTAGTCTTTTTTTGCGTACATTACATATTAAATTCCTACTTTTCACACACGTTGGTGCATGTGGTTGTATCATGCAAGACATCAGTGGAGAGGAATTTAAGTGTTTCATAAAGAAAAGTTTGGCAAAAATAAAAATTCTGATTATAATCAAAGCATTAGCAAGTTATAATTGTGTGTCTGTTGTACTTCTTAAAGATGTGGTACAGTGGTCCCTCGTTTATCGCAGGAGTTAGGTTCCAGAAATAACCCGCAATGAGTGAAATCGGCGAAGTATGACAACTTTTTATTTTACAATTATTATACATGTTTTAAGGCTGTAAACGTCTTAAAACACTGGAATTAACATTTTATCACATTTCTCTCTCGTTTAAACAGTCAAACTTTCGTAGATTTTCAACAAAATGTATTCGTGAAGAGTCCCTCAGTCGTCCAGGTAGAATCCATGATAAAAGGAGAAATTCAATTTTCAACTGGACAAAGTTTGTTTGGTCGAAAACGTTTCGCCGCTCATCCGAGAGGCTTCGTCAGCTCTGGTTCTCTAGATATAAACAAGGTCTAACCAGCATGAGAACCAGAGCTGAAGAAGCCTCTCGGATGAGCGGCGAAACGTTTTCGACCAAACAAACTTTGTCCAGTTGACAAATTGAACTTCTCCTTTTATCAACAAAATGTATTAATAATGAAGCGTGGGGGCTCCGCTGGGAGCCCTGCCGGACGCGCGAGGGGAGCGGAGACATGAGTCACTGGATCTGCAGGAAGCACCGCGCTCACTGCCACGTCCCGGGACACGCATGGTGGTCAAATCCGCGTGGTCAAATCCGTGACAGAGCAGCACGACCGGCGCAAGGCCGGGACTGCAAGCAAGAGATCAAACCGCAGCGCCCGGACCATGCCTCCCCCTCAGGACCGCGTCCTCGCAGCCCGAGCCACAAACCGAACACGCACAAACGAATGCAAGAACCGCAAGAAAACAGCAAAGAGCTGCACGGGGTGATTTAATCCTCGTTTAGACCTGGTCTAGTCCCAGTTTAGTCCAGATCTAGACCTGGTCCAGTCCTGGTTTAGTCCAGGACCAGTCCAGGTTTAAACCTTATTTAGACCTGGTCTAGACCTGGTTTAGTTCTGGTCTAGACCTGGTTTAGTCCATGTTTAGTCTTGGTCTAGTCCTGGTCTAGTCCCAGTCCCTCCTGCGTCCCCCATCTATCAATCGGCAAAGGTTTACAGTCTCTTAGCCAATCAGAACGCAGAACACAATGCTACACTATAAAAATAATGTTACACTATTAAAAAAATAAAAAATCCGCGAAACAGCGAGGGACCACTGTATAATGCAAAAATCGATTTCTTGAAGCTGTCTACCATGTCGTAACGTTGTTCCCTCATCAAAAACAGGCCTGAAGAGGCTCTATATGTCATCCATGCATATTTGAGTAATATAGCGATCTCTTCTGGAGCTACTGTGTCCAAGTAATTTCCCTTGTGGATCAATAAAGTTTGTCTAAGTCTAAGTCTAAGTCATTGCTCCACCCACAAGCCTAAGTCATCCATGGTTTTGCACAACAATTCTCTATAAATATACAAAAGCATGATACAAAACTGTACACTTGACAAACCTGATATGTTGCGCAGTAGTTTCATTAGTGAGATGCACTCTGATTGTGTTGTGATAACCATCTGAATGGGGAGTGATCTAAATATGTTATGTTTTAGCAGTTAATGCCCCATTAAGTAAAATACCCCAGAAGTAAAATAAACAAACATGGATGTTTTCTTCCATTCAAACATTGTTGAGACTTGACTTGTTTCCATCAACATGAAAATGGAAGTGGAAAAAGCTCTTCTGATCAATAAACAAATCTTTAATTTTGCATCAACAGTGAAAAGAACCGGTTGTAGCATGCTGAATTTGAGCAGAGGGAGTAGGTTAAGGATGCACTTTGTAGTAACTTTTTGGGTGGGGGTGATGCTTGTTTCTATGGATATGTCATCGCTCTGCCTGGAATGTTCCACAATATGACATTTAACAGCTCTACGTTACATTTATTCAACTACAGGTGATTTTAGAGGTCAGAAATACAGAGAAAAACAGGCGTTCTGACTGTGAGCGGGGTCGCCTCTCCACAGATCTGTCTGCTTGGGTCTCCATGAAGATAGAAAGGTTTAATGCCATATTGTAAAACATTCCAGACAAAGCAACAACATCTCCATGGAGAAAAGTATTTGACTGAGTCTCCACTAGAAAAGTGACACATGAATGGGCCCAGAGTAAGAAAAGAAGATGCTGTATATAATTTTCTCTCACCTAGACGAGACATTAGAACCATTACTGATTTTGTGATAGCTAAAAATACAAAACATTCTCCACAGATCTTGCCTGCAACTTAGATTGGTGGCATCTCCTCCTTGTCTCCATGGAAACACTGTAAATAAGTTAAATGCCATAATGTGGAATTGATTTTTACCATTCATTGTAATTGTGCTATAGATATCAAACTGACATTGACATTAAAGGAGAATTAATGTTTTGTTTTTTTTAAATCTGAGGCTTATTTCGGTAATAAAACAAGTTGTTTTACTCACCCATAGCACTTTGGTGTCATATGGAGCACTTCCAGAGATGTTTTAGATTAGCGATAGCCGTAGCGCGCGTTCTCGGGGCATATAATATATGCCCTGAGCATGCGGTCTCCAAATAACACAAACTTTAGCACTTTTCAAATCATAGAAGCTCAATGTCTTAGTCTACGCTTTCGAGTCAAAAGTGTCCTGTAATCCGAGATTTAGCCATAGTTTCGAGTAGATGAGGAGGCCAGTGCGCATGTGCGGAGTCACAGTTGATTTCGCTCTCAGGACCCAAACATGAAACGCAAAGCTGTAAATTATGGATAAATCTCGGATTACAGGCCACTTTTGACTCAAACGAAAGCGTAGACTAAGACATTGAGCTTCTATGATTTGAATAGTGCTAAAGTTTGTGTTATTTGGAGACCGCTCGGGGCATATATTACATGCTTGGGGCATATATTATATGCCCCAAGAACTCGCGCTACGGCTATCGCTAATCTAAAACATCTCTGGAAGTGCTCCATATGACACCAAAGTGCTATGGGTGAGTAAAACAACTTGTTTTATTACCGAAATAAGGCTCAGATTGTAAAAAACGTTAATTCTCCTTTAACATCTCCATAGAGACAAGCATTTAACAAATCCTCCACTAATGACTGAAAAGTTGTTGTTAATTTTCTAATGATTGTTTGTATTTGTTTGTATTGTGATTTGAATGCATTTCTTATTCTGTAAAGCACTTTGAATGACTTTGTGTACGAATTGTGCTGTACAAATAACCTTGTCTTACCTAGAAAAGTTACACAATGCCAGCTAAGTGATCACCCCAATCCATTTTCTGACTAAACTGCTGAGTTTAAAACCACTGCGCATTCTACAGTTACACTAAGAAACATGTTTAAAATATGTTTTGACATGTCATGAAGATAATAGCTCAATTATGCGGCCCTCATCAGTCATGTCTAGGGCTTAGTGTGATAACAGGTAGAGTACAAATCTGAATCATAAAACTAAGTCGGACTATCTGATGTCTCTAAACCGGCTAAAGATAGAGATCTGCTTCATCTGAACACGCCTCACAGTGAATACCACAGAGCCACTCACTGTGCTCCGTCTGCCCTGATCAGCACAAGAGAAGCTCATGATAAGGCAGAGGCAGACGTGGGTGGCAGACTGGCACTCGTAAACTGAAAAAGTCTACACGCAAAATATATGGATTCAATTTAAAAATCATATATACTAAATAAGCATTGAGTACAAATGAGAATGAGTAATTACATAAGTTAAAGGTGCACTGCGTAGGTTTTTTGGTGGCGGGTTGTCTCCGTCGAGGTGTTATTGTTTTGTCTTGAATGTTCCACAGCATGGAATTAAACTATACGGCTTGCCTTTCCACAGATCTGACCTTGAACTTGGCCCCGTGGCGTCACTTTGTTGTGATGAATATGTGTAATCCTGTGGACATAAAAACTATTCTGGAGATGTTATTTTGTTTGGAAAAAAACATAAAGAAAGAATAAATTTAATTGGCACATATTACTGTCTGACACATGAGTATTATATGTCAAATTGGTTGTTGATGGATGTACTTAAAATGTATAGTTTTTTTTGTTTTGTTTTTTGCAGTGTATGTAAAGCAGGAAGTGCGGTACCCAGGGTGCGATGGGGGTGATAAGGGTGTGTGTGTGTCACAGGGAGGTGGCGGGTTCAATGCCGGGACAAGCTGCTCTATGCTGGTATTCGTGAGACGCTCCAGAGCATGAAGGCAGGATGAAGAGGGAAAGAGGAGCAGAGAAGAGGAAAAGAGAAAGGATAGATTATAAGAGAGACATGGGGGGGGGAGATGGAGAGTGAGAGACAGAGAGAGAAATGGAGGACAGAAAAGAGAGAGAGAGAGAGAGAGAGAGCAAGTGACAGAGAGCAAGAGAGCGAGAGAGAGAGCAAGAGAGAGAGAGAGAGAGAGAGAGAGAGAAAGAACGAGAGAGAGAGAGAGAGAACATGAGAGAGAGAGAGCACAAGAGAGAGAGCGCAAGAGAGAGAGAGCACGAGAGAGAGCAAGCGAGAGAGAGAGAGAGCACGAGAGAGAGAGAGCACGAGAGAGAGAGCGAGCGAGAGAGAGAGCGCAAGAGAGAGAGCGAGCGAGAGAGAGAGCGCAAGAGAGAGAGAGAGCAAGTGCGAGAGAGAGAGAGAAAGAACGAGAGAGAGAGAGAGAAAGAATGAGAGAGAGAGAACGTGAGAGAGAGAGAGAGAGCACGCGCGAGAGAGAGAGTGCGAGAGAGAGAGAGAGCAAGCGAGAGAGAGAGCGAGAGAGAGAGAAAGAATGAGAGAGAGAAAGAACGAGAGAGAGAGAAAACATGAGAGTGAGAGAGAGCGCACGAGAGAGAGTGCGAGAGAGAGAGAGAGAGAGCGAGAGAGAGAGAGAGAAAGAACGAGAGAGCGAGAAAGAACGAGAGAGAGAGAGAGAGAGAGAGAGAGAGAAAGAACGAGAGAGCGAGAAAGAACGAGAGAGAGAGAGAGAGAGAGAGAGAGAGAGAGAGAGAAAGAACGAGAGAGAGAGAGAGAGAGAGGAGGTGTGGGAACAGGAGGAGTGAAGAATCTTCAATAAATCTTTGGAATAACAAGATTTTTCTACTGAACTTGAATGCCCAAAGATCAAAGAAAAGTAAGTCATCAAAATGACAGCAGCACTGGAAGTTGTTTTTATAGTCATGATCATTTATTCACATCAGTTGCCTGGTCGCTGATTTTAGTTACACACCCAGTCCAGCCAGTTTTGGTAAAGAAAGTAAGAGCTGAAATCCAATTTCTGTTTGCACCTGTATAATTCAGCTGGCACAGAACTGCTGCCATGAATGTGTGATTCCAGATAAGAGCTCTGCGGGCTGCCTGCATCTGACTATAAAGCATTTTTATCGGCCACAATTCAGGAAATGAAGCTGATGTGCTGTTAGCATTGTAGTTGTTTTTAGCATTCCTGTGATATAATTGTGCTTGTAAACTCATCATGGTGAATAATTACGACGTGAGGAAAGCATCAGGGAAGTGAGGAATAAGTTTGGACCACATTTGTTTTACACATTTTTAAAAATTACAGTTTAAATCAGGTACAACCCCTTTCACTTTGACCTTTTTGAGTCCCCATTTAATCCAAAGCAGCTCTCACACATACACTACGTATGTTACATGACCAGGAAGTGGATAGCGAGCTGACAGGAGCTGACAGGGGCTGACAGGAGCAGACAAAAGCTGTGCCCCTACCCAAACACAAGCACAATGAGTATTGAGAGCCCACTGCACAGAGACTGAAGCAGAGGCTAAAAGGGCCTCAGATCTGGCCCTTATCTGCAGCCCAGTGTTTGTGCTCCATCAGCCGTGTACAGGCCGGTGCATATCCTGCCTCTTTCCACAAACACAACCAATGGTGTTAATGAGGAGAACAATGTTAACCAATCACTACTTCCAATGGACAGTGGAGAATATGGGAGCGGATACACATATATACATACAAGGTAGATCTTATATAACTAGAAAGCGTTGAGAGGTATTTTTCGTGGGGACTATTTTTCAGTGCGGAAAAACACAGCCGAAGCACGGACCACGCTGATAGGGGAATCCCAGTTACGCACCAGGAAGGCAGTTCCCCTGTTACGCAGCGTGGTGTGTGCTTCGTCTGTCTTTTTCCGCACTGAAAAATAGTTCCCACCCAAAATGACCAAGTCAAGCTCTCCGTGTTGATTTGCTCATTTATTTGCACTCGATATGAATGCGCACTACACAGAAAGTAATTGGGAAAAGCATCGAGCAAATTAATTCCTTTTGGCCGAAATCTTTCTCTGGCGACGTTAGCCTCCAGTCTAACGCGGAGTAGCTGCAGATACCGCGGCGGTCAGTGCTGACAGACCTGGACAATGGCTGGGTCACCAGAAAAATGCTTTCCACCACTTATTTTAGTCTCTGGACTGTGGGGAGATGCCCAAGTTTGACCTGGGGGTGGCATATCCCTTTAAACTGTGCACTAGAGATGCGCGGATGGCGGTTACAGCCACGGGCACCGCGGCTAAACCATGGAGCGGGTGACGTGACGAAAAATAATATTTTTATTAAATTCGGGCGGGTGGCGGTTGAACAACCATGGGGCTGTGCAGTGCAGTGCAGAGAATTTTGGAATTATCATAAGTTGGCGGATGACGGACGGGCGTGGTTTTGAAAATCCCTGAAAAACGTGCTTGCAAATGGATAGCGGACGGATGACTTTTTTTTCATGCGGTTGCGGATGGGAAAAAAGCCCATCTGCGCATCTCTACTGTGCACCCACTGACCAGAAAGTTGGATACTCTATCTCTACTTCTTTCGATGATGCTGTTGTGTATATGACTTTTATGTATGATGTTTTTTTTGCATTGTTAAAGAGGCAATGCATAACTTTCCAGGTGGAGGGTCTACCACCAGCTTGTCTCCATGGAGATATCATTGCTACGCCTAAAATGACAGTTGACACCACCAGTTCAAGTTAATATAATAATTGAAAATGTAAGTCAGATATGTTATATTATCATTTCAGGCAAAGCAGCATAGCAGTGTACTAGACGTACCCCAAAGTGTTCGCTTCATCAACGCTCCATCAACTCAACCATTTGACTTTACATTGTAAAATTGTCACCCCTCACTCTGTAACTGCCGTTGTGAGCCTCGTCATTTTGGTCTTAAAATGTTCATATGAACCCGCTCTACATAATCTTGTTTTTATTTTTTATCCCTCTATGTCCATAAATAAATTCCTATTCCTAATATGGACTTGGCTCCAAATTCGCTCCTATAATTGCCAGCCTCGATGAGCTTCATTTGACTGGAGGTGAACACTGTGGGTGATGTCACACTCCCTTAGTCCACCTTGCCTGGAAAGTTACATGGGGCATCTTTAAAGGAGAATTAACGTTTTTTTTACAATCATATAATATATGCCCCGAGCGGTCTCCAAATAACACAAACTTTAGCACTTTTCAAATCATAGAAGCTCAATGTCTTAGTCTACACTTTCTTTTGAGTCAAAAGTGGCCTGTAATCCGTGATTTATCCGTAATTTACAGCTTTGCGTTTCATGTTTGGGTCCCGAAAGCTGAGAGCGAAATAAACTGTGACTCCGCACATGCGCACTGGCGTCCTCATCTACTCGAAACTATGGATAAATCTCAGATTACAGGCCACTTTTGACCAAACGAAAGCGTAGACTAAGACATCGAGCTTCTATGATTTGAAAAGTGCTAAAGTTTGTGTTATTTGGAGACCGCAAACATGTGCCCCGAGAACTCACATTACGGAGATTGCAAATCTAAAACATCTCCGGAAGTGCTCCATATGACACCAAAGTGCTATGGGTGAGTAAAACAACTTGTTTTATTACCGAAATAAGGCTCAGATTGTTAAAAACGTTAATTCTCCTTTAAGACAGCAAAACGGTTGGGACACATTGCTCAGTCGCAGTAAATGGGTTTTGGAGTGACACGTAGCCATGTTTGTTTTTGACCCAAATGGACCATACATCTCTCTGATTGGTTAATCCGCCTGTCAGTCACGTCCTCTGAAATCGGGGAGAGGGGACGCAGCTCCAGATCCGCTCGTCTTTGTTAAGTTTTGTCAAAGAGTGTAGCTCTGACTGGCCAGGAAACTGCTTTAATTTGAAAACGTGCCACTTGTTGAGTCTAGTTTACATGTAAAACTACTAACATGCCACCTGTTACACTGTATTTGTGTGGGCCTTGTCACACACATCACATAAAACACTAAACACTCTTTATTGATGCTAAATTATTGACACTACAACGTTGCGATAGCATCTGAGGAGGCGTGTGGCTCTGTGTGTTATGAGGCAGAGCGACAGGGCACCAACAGGGGCCAAAGGTAAATATTGTGTCTGACGAGGTCCCTGTGTTTATGTTAAGTGTAGTGAAGCTGTTTGTCTGAGCTGTCAGTGTGTAAACTTGGGGAGAGGGGTAGAGAAGGGAGTAAGAGAGAGAGACGAAAAGAGGGAGAGAGATGTAGGGGAGAGAGAAAGAGAGAGAGAAGGGATAGAGAAAGAGAAATGGAAGAGGGGGGGGTGAAACAGAGCAAGAAAGCGAGAAGGGAGAGTGACAGAGGAGAGAGAAAGAGAGATGAGAGGGAGAGAAATAGAAGCAGAGAGATAGAGAGAGATGGAGCCAGGGAGAGAGACAGAGAAAGAGATGGGAGAGAGGAGAGCGAAAGAGAGGCGGAGGAGGGGGGAGAGGGTGAAACAGGGAGAGAAAGCGAGAAGGGATAGTGACAGAGAGGAGAGGGAGAGAGAAAGAGAGAGGGAGAGTGATAGAGAGAGAGAAGGGAGAGAAACAGAGAAAAAGAGGGAGAGAGATGAAGAGGAGAGAGAAAGAGAGAGAGAAGGGATAGAGAAAGAGAAATGGAGGAGGGGGGTGAAACAGATCAAGAAAGCGAGAAGGGAGAGTGACAGAGGAGAGAGAAAGAGAGATGAGAGGGAGAGAAAAAAGAAGGAGAGAGATAGAGAGGGAGAGAGAGAGAAAGAGAGAAGGGAGAAAGAGAGAAGGAGAGAGATGGAGAGAGAGAGAGAGAGGGAGAGAAACAGAGAAAAAGAGGGAGAGAAACAAAGAGAGAGAGATGAAGTAGATGGAGAGAGAGAAATATAAAGAAGGGAGAAGCAGAGAGAGACAGGAGAGATTGACGGTGAGAGAGATGAAGGAGGGAGAGAGAGAGATAGAGGGAAAGGGGGAAAGAGAGGGAGAGAAACAGACGGATACACATTAGAGGTAAGATCGGGCCTAAAAAATCCAGCCCGACCCGACTCGGCCCGCGGGTATTAAAGCCCGACCCGGCCCGAGCCCGAGCAATTAACTTGATTTGCAGGCCCGAGCCCGAAGCAAACCCGAAATTTCATTTTATTTGTGAGGGGCGTTTTTTTGAAACGAATGATAATATAGATGTTTGACGATCATCAATTTTGCTAGTACAGCTGTTTAAATGCCTGCTCAGCGTCGAGGTCAATGTTCCCCCTAATGTTTTATGTGTCTGAGCAAACACACTAACTCCCTGAGCGCTCCTTGGAACCCTGTGCGCGACATCCGACATGCACCCCCCCCCGCTACACGCGGAAAGAGCTGCGCGTGCTCGCGGCTTGCGCGTGCTCGTGGCTTACACCGGTACAAGTTTAATACGAGACACATACTTTTGTTTCTGAATACTGGACGATTCCCCCGTATTCAGATGACCCCGCGGCTGAAAAAAAAGCAGAACTCTTTCATCCCTGCGCTGCATAGGTTTTCTTGTGCGCTGAGAATGTGTGAGCAGTGCGCAACTGCACAGGCGCGGAGAGGGAACGTCGAGGTGCCAGTGTTTTTGCTCTCGTATGAAAGCAAAGCGCCACATTGACTACATTCAGCGAAGCCAACGCAAGTTTCTGTAGCATTTTCAACAATCAATTTGAAGCTTTTCCACACCTCACTCTTACCGGTGCGTGTTTGTCTTTTCAGTTCTCCTGTCTTTAGTTTATCCTTAACTTCTTGCTCCTCCATATTGGGGATACCAGGTCAAAATAGATGCGGACTTGCGGAGGGGAAGATTATTAAGAGCGGCTCCTGTTTAATAGTTAAATAGCAATTACCTTACAGCGCCTTCTCTGTTTTATCCAAATTATTTATTTTAAAACAAGTATTCCTTAGTTTAGTATCCACACATCGTTTTATTATACATTTTTATAAACATATATTTATTTTTAAAAAAAGTCAGCGAGAGAGAAGCCCGGCCCGAGCCCGACCCGAAGCAATGATTGACATTTTAGGCCCGAACCCGACCCGAAATTCGGGTCGGGTTCGGGTCGGGCTCGGGCTCGGGCTTAAGATCTTACCTCTAATACACATACACACAGAGAGAGAGAGAGAGAGAGAGAGAGAGAGAGAGAGAGAGAGAGAGAGAGAGGGGATAACAAAACAAACAAAACAAATCTTTAGCTCCTATCTCTATCAGAAACATTTACTGTACCATAGCACAACAAATAATATGGTGACAAGTGAGCAAAACATAAATATTTTCAACCTCAAGAAAAGCAAAGATAAAAGCACTGATAAAAAAATGTGATGCTATTTATAACAACACAGCTTACAGATCAGGAACACCCCACACACTTCATATCATCATTATTAGAAATCTGTGTATCATTTGGTTGATAAAATATTTTGTTGTTTTTACCCATAAGCGTTCTCATGTAAACAGGACAACAGCGAAAAAGGACAGAGGTTTCCACATGGGTTTCCACCTGACATGTATGTCTATGGCACTTAAAGGAGAATTAACGGTTTTTACCATCTGAGCCTTATTTCGGTAATAAAACAAGTTGTTTTACTCAGCCATAGCACTTTGGTGTCATATGAAGCACTTCCGGAGATGTTTTAGATTAGCGATATCCGTAACGCGAGTTCTCGGGGCATGTAATATATGCCCCAAGCGGTCTCCAAATAACACAAACTTTAGCACTTTTCAAATCATAGAAGCTCAATGTCTTAGTCTACACTTTTGTTTGAGTCAAAAGTGGCCTGTAATCCGAGATTTATCCATAATTTACAGTTTTGCGTTTCATGTTTGGGTCCCGAGAGCTGAGAGCGACATAAGCTGTGACTCCGCACATGCACACTGTCCTCCTCATCTACTCGAAAATATGGATAAATCTCGGATTACAGGCCACTTTTGACTCAAACAAAAGCGTAGACTAAAACATCGAGCTTCTATGATTTGAAAAGTGCTAAAGTTTGTGTTATTTAGAGACCGCTCGGGACATACATTATATGCCCCGAGAACTCGCGTTACGGAGATCGCAAATCTAAAACATCTCTGGAAGTGCTCCATAAGACACCAAAGTGCTATGGGTGAGTAAAACAACTTGTTTTATTACCGAAATAAGGCTCAGAGTGTTAAAAAACATTAATTCTCCTTTAACTTAGGTAAATGTGTCACTTCTGGGTCATGGAAACTGGAAACGGCCGTTACCCGTTTTTTTCCCATTATTCATTGAAACACAAAATCAAAAACTGAAAAAAAAATGAATCAATAAAGTTTTTTTCATTTTGGTTTTGGAGACAAATAATGAGGAAAATAGTTGTTTTTCATTTTCTTATTTTTCGTTTTATTTTAAAAAAATGAATGAACACGGATTATTAAGTGTGGGACAAGACTGGAATCTTTAAAAGACTATCGACACTTTCCAACTGATATCAACAACAGCGGTGTGAAGCTAACCATGCTCTCCATGTTAATGTTTGTATTATTATTATTAATATTATTATTATTATTATTATTATTATTTATTATTATTATTTTTTATTACTACTTACTTTATTCCATTCTTGCCTGCATGCACTTTTCTTTCTTGTTTTTCAAACTGTCCTGGAGCTACTGTGGCAAGTAAATTTCTCCTGTGTGAGATCAATAAAGTCTTATCTTATCTTAACTGTAGGCAAGCTTTATTAGACTTTAATCTGATCTTTATTTTAAAGGGACAGTGTGTAAGATTTTTACCCGTTAATTACTGAAATTGAAGATACCCATTCAAAAATACATTGTTTTGCAAGCCTTTTCACTTCCATCATGAAATCAAAGTATTCTTTTGGACTTAGATATAGTCGCATAAAAGGGGGATCTTCCCCATGCAGAGGCAGCCATTTTGAATACGAGAGCCGCAGAAGGACATTTGGGCTCCGCCTTCGCCTTCGGCAAGGCTCGTGGTTTTGGGTAAACAACACAAGCATGCTGCCGGATCAGACGTCGTAATGGATCTAACACGTGTTTTGGACTAAATTGTTTTACTGGATTTTATTCGCTGGATCCTTACGGACAAATTGAGAGCAAGTTTATGGTGAAATACTGAGTTTGACCTGTGCAAAGCATTCTAAGGTAAGCTAACCTCGTTTTGTGCTTTTCCGTATAAAAGCCCCATGTGCTCGGGGAGTGTTTGTTGTGCAGGGAAATTAATTGCATAGTCAAAAAGAGGAGACTGTAAGGTTTCATTTGATGTGTAGAGTGTCATGGTACATGATCGGGAATGTGTGTTTTCATGAGAAAAGAAAAAAAACAAAACAAAAACGGGACCACGCCCGGGTGACCCTCGAGGTCTGCCATAGCTAAAATAGAAAGTGCAACAGCACCATCCACCTATGCGCCACGAATCTTACACACTGGGGCTTTAACACAGTCTGACCGCACAGAAATGACCCAACTGGAACTACACCTACTGGAACAAGTAAGCTGATGTGTGCTGCTAAACAAGTCTCTCACACATGAAACTATAATCACAAGCTAGCTAGCATTCGCCAACATTTTTTCAGTCACTGTCACATTTTTGTCAAAAATTAAACACCTAAACTGGACCATGGATGCTTTTTTGTTTGTTTGTTTGTTTGTTGTTGTTGTTGTAAATAACAGGCTCCTGAAAATATTTTGTTTATATCAATTTAGCATTTTTTGTCATTTGACATTTTTTGTAGTTTTGACATTGTGTCGCCATGGTGACTGCTGAATATTCCACCATAGAGATATATGTAGAACACTCCCAGCATGATATCGCTGCGATGTATCAATTGGTGGTTTTATTGCTCGCAGATTGTTAAGCTAATTAAAAGTTTCATTTTTTTTATTTATTTACCATGTTCTAACAAAATTCAAACATTGAATTTCTGACAGTATTATATTTCTCAAAACTGAAAATAAACAGATTTTTATGGTCATTTTGTACAGTAAGAAGATGATTGGGTGCAGTGACATAGCTGGTTTAGTCACCAAACAACTGGAGGATTGTCAGTCCAAACTTTACTGTAAACATACTGATGTTGTGTCCTTGGGCAAGACACTACTGAACCCACACAGCTCACACCATTCCCACTGGTTAATCCAAACATAATAGTCTATGGGCATGTAGTTGCAGCCAAGAAATGTGCAAAAAGGTGAGAAAACGAGGTGGAGAAACAGACTGCAGCAGACTGAGATGTGCAGATAGGCTGTGTCCAGAAGTAAGATCGAGAGATAAAGTCTTTTCTGAGGATTCAAACTCAGAACTATTTATACAGAAAACAGAATTTAAAAACTCGAATTGACAGCGGAGGAGAGAGGTCAAAAAGACAGTGTTAGAGCCATTTTCTATGTTATATCTACGTTGCTATGCGTTGCTATGCTGTACTTTGACCCTGTTGATCTTGCGCTTTAATCTTTGATCTTTAATCCTTGATCTAATTTCAGCCAAATTGGGGTGTAGTGTAGATGGCGAAGTAGTTTTTAGAAGCCTCGAGCCAAGAAGCTACACAGTCTTTTGACCGTCACGTAGCACGTAGGGACGTCACGTAGGACGTCACGTCGGGAAGTTACAAGCTTTACAAATTCCTTTTTTGTTTCTTTTGTTGTTCCTTTTTGCCACTCTGTATGACTTCCACTTTAGTAAACATAGAAAAGACAAACTGCTACTACTACTACTGCTACTACTGTTTCTACTGCTACTACTACTACTGCTACTACTGTTTCTACTGCTACTACTACTATTGCTACTACTACTACTGCTACTGCTACTACTATTGCTACTACTACTGCTACTGCTACTACTGCTACTGCTTCTACTGCTACTACTACCGTTACTACTGCTACTACTACTACTACTACTACTTCTACTGCTACTGTTACTACTACTACTGTTACTACTACTACTACGTAGCACATAGGGACGTCACGTAGGACGTCATGTAGGGAAGTAACAAGCTTTAAAAATTCCTTTTTTGTTTCTTTTGTTGTTCCTTTTTTCCACTCTGTATGACTTTCACTTTAGTAAAGACAGAAAAGACAAACTTTGGATTCAAGACTCTTTATTTTTTGTTACGTTCCGCGTCTGAAAGAACCTTCGAGAGGCTCAAGGCTAGTGAGTCAGTGCAGTTTGGTCCGAATCAGAGCAAAAATCTTGGATAGAGTCTCAAATATTGAATCATCACAGTTGAAATGATTAGACTTTAATGGGAATATTTGCAGTATAATTTTCTGGCAGAACTGATGTGAAGAAAGTATTAACAGATATGTATTTAAAGTTGCAGCATTTGTGTTTGGAAAGTCATTCAAGGATCACTTAAAATTATCTGGGGCAAACAAAAAGTCAAAGCTACAAAATGACATAATACTCTTCTCTCTTCTCTTTATTATGCCATTTTCTGCTCTGTGTTACAATGTTGTTTCCTCATCACAAACACACCTGGAGTGGTGTTTCGTTTCATTTCACAGACTAATAATAAAGGATTAGTAATAAAACAAAACACAACTCCAGGTATTTTGAAGAGGTAACAGCATTATAACATGGTAATATAAGACCTTTAAACACACTTAAAGGAAACGTAATATTTTTTTTACAATCTGAGCCTTCTTTTGGAAATAAAACAAGTAGTTTTACTCACCCATAGCAGTTTGGTGTCAATTGGAGCAGTATCGCAGAACTTATGTTGAGCCGTTCTGTTCTACTAATGATCCCGTATCCGTTAGCGTGAGTGCTCCGGGCATTACTTTGCGGTGTCCAAATAACACAAACTTTAGCACTTTTCAAATCACAGAAGATCGCTGTGTCAGGATAGACTTTTAGTGGATTCCAAAACGGCCTGAAACCCGATATCCAGCTAAAGTTTAATTTGATGACGTCATCAGAGAGGACAGTGCGCATGCGTGAACTCAGCTGTTTTGTAAACACCGCTAGTCCAAAAGAAGCTAACACCGCTCTGAAATTTACTTTTCTGTTGCGATATCGGGTTTCAGGCCGTTTTGGAATCCACTAAAAGTCTACCCTGACACAGCGATCTTCTGTGATTTGAAAAGTGCTAAAGTTTGTGTTATTTGGACACCGCAAATCAGTGCCCCGAGCACTCACGCTAACGGATACGGGATCATTAGCAGAACAGAACGGCTCAACATAACTTCTGCGATACTGCTCCAATTGACACCAAACTGCTATGGGTGAGTAAAACTACTTGTTTTATTGCTGAAAGAAGGCTCAGATTGTAAAAAAACGTTACTTTTCCTTTAAGCACACATGGAGAAGCGACATCTCATTCACATGCATTTTATTTTCAGACATGCTAGGAGCTACGTTACTCACAATTTTTTCAGTCTCTGTCACACAAAACACACACTGAAGGTTTTACTTTCACTTTCATTTTAACAACACTGCAGACTATGTTGTTCCAAAACAATGAAACATGAAAGAGACTTTAGTTTGTCATCTCTGCTGATCTGAAACCTGTGAGTACACGTCCAAACGCATGTCTAATATTTGCCTGGCAGTTTCTTACCTTGTGCAATTGAATGCCTCTCCTAGTCTGCTCCTGTTGTAATCCGTTTATGTGTTACTGTGATTTGGGAGATTCGAACCACAAAACCCCAATCGTAGCTCTCCAGTTTACATGCATTTTCATAAATTGGCGGCACGGTAGCTGAGTGGTTAGCGCTCTTGCTTCACAGCAAGAAGGTTCCGGGTTCGATCCCCGGGTCGCCCAGGCCTTTCTGTGTGTGTTCTGTGTGGAGTTTGCATGCATGGTCTGGGTTCGATCCCCGGGTCGCCTGGGCCTTTCTGTGTGGAGTTTGCATGTTTCTCCCCGTGTCTGGATGGGTTTTCTCCGGGCACTCCGGTTTCCCCCATCAACCCAAAACATGCACCATAGGTACCTCCAGCTTAGGTCCTGACCAAACCGAAGCAAGAAGATCATGGAGATGGTCCCCGGGCGCCCTAATGTGTGTGCTGCCCACTGCTCCTAATATATGTATATATATATATATAGGATGGGTTAAAATGCAGAGAAGAATTTCTCCAGTGTGAGATCAATAAAGTCACTTCTTCTTAAATTGGTTTAAACTGGACTAAATGCCAGTTATACGGTTTTCCAGGGTACCTGTACACTACCAGCCACAAGTTTGGACACAGTTTGGAGAAGAAAGAAAGTAAGATGAAGGAGAAGGGGAGGGAGAGAGACAAAGAGAACGAAAGATAGGAAAGATCGGGTGAAAAAAAAGTGAAATAACTAAATATTGTTTATATTTTATATTCAAATCCTTAAAGGGACAGTGTGTAAGATTTTTACCCGTTAATTACCGAAATTGAAGATACCCATTCAAAAATACAGTGTTTTCCAAGCCTTTTCACTTCCATCATGAAATCAAAGTATTCTTTTGGACTTAGATATAGTCACATAAAAGGGGGATTTTCCCCATGCAGAGGCAGCCATTTTGAATACGAGAGCCGCAGAAGGACATTTGGGCTCCGCCTTCGCCTTCGGCAAGGGCTGGTTGTTTTCACACGAGATAGTACACGTTTGGATAAACAACGACAAGCATGTTGCCGGATCACACTTCGTAATGGATCTAACACGTGTTTTGGACTAAATTGTTTTACTGGATTTTATTCGCTGGATCCTTACGGACAGATTTCAGGCCAAGCTTATGGTGAAATGCTGAGTTTGACCTGGGCAGAGCCTTCAAAGGTAAGCTTTGTGCTTTTCCGTTTTGTGCTTTTCCGTATAAAAGCCCCATGTGCTCGGGGAGTGATTGTTGTGCCGGGAAATGAATTGCATAGTCAAAAAGAGGAGACTGTAAGGTTTCATTTGATGTGTAGAGTGTCATGATACATGATTGGGAATGTGTGTTTTCATGCGAAAAAAAAAAAAAAAAGTGAACGGGATCGCGTTTTATGTATACAGTAGTGGTGCTCGGTTCTTGCGCCGGTACGCGAGCTGTCCGCATTACGGCGTGACCCTCGAGGTCTGTGCATAGGTGGATAGCGACTATCCACCTATGCACCACGAATCCTACACACTGGGGCTTTAAAATAACCATAATTTGCTTTGTCCACAGGTCCTCAAACCCAATGATCTTCTTGATGAAGTCTCCTGAAATGGTTTTCACTTCACAGGTGTATGATGTCAGGGTTAAGAGTTAAGAAATGCCAAAGTGAGAAACTACAATGTAAAATACACAGATTTAAAAATGTGTTCACACTTTTGACTGGTAGTGATAAAAGGAGAAATTCAATTTGTCAACTGGACAAAGTTTATTTGGTCAAAAACGTTTCGCAGTTCATCCACGCTGCTTCGTCAGTTCTTGTTAGAGTGCTGATGGACACTGCTTATATCTCGCTGCAGGGAGGAGCTAACTACACTGAAATTATTCTGAAATTATCCCACCTCTTTGTTTTGAGTTTCTGTCTTTTGTTTTTCCCAGTTTCTCTGGCGTCTAGTTTAGCATACCTATTCAACCCCTAACGACTGGTTTCACACCTCTGGCCCTGACCTGGGTGCCCTATTGTTTCCTTAAGATGCGTGAAGGGAGACGAAAATGGACGCCAGAGAAATTTGAAATACAAAGAGACAGATTAGTTGATAGTTTCAGAGCTATTTCAGTGTGGTGAGCGCCTCCTAGGGCTTATAGATATGCTAATACTAGACGCCAGAGGAATTCGTAAAACAAAAGAGACAGAGGAGCTGGGATAGTTTTCAGAGCCTTTTTTCAGTGTAGGTAGCTCCTCCCTGCAGCTAGATATAAACAGGGTCTAACCAGCATGAGAACCAGAGCTGACGAAGCCTCTCGGATGAGCGGCGAAACGTTTTCGACCAAACAAACTTTGTCCAGTTGACAAATTGAACTTCTCCTTTTATCATATTCTTACCAAACCCAAATCAGTGGTCAGTGGTCTCTGAGACCACACATGTCTATTGTGTCGATCCAAAATGATCCAATCTCATGTGTCCTGGCAGGATGCTTTCTGGGGCCTATTGGTGGCTCTTTGATGCTCTTGTATTTTGATTGTGAATTAGCCCCTCCCCCTGTCCCCCTCTGCCTCTCTCTGATTGGACGAGCTGTTAAACCAGAGCCAGCTGTACAACCACTGATTACATCTCCTCACTCTGCCCCTGATGCCCTCCTGTAGCATGCTGCTGCTGCTGCTGCTGGTGGTCAGTATTTACCT
This sequence comes from Paratrypauchen microcephalus, assembly GCA_036785185.1. NCBI lineage: Eukaryota > Metazoa > Chordata > Actinopteri > Gobiiformes > Gobiidae > Paratrypauchen > Paratrypauchen microcephalus. Next base: position 938,964 of record JAVJIX010000163.1, on the reverse strand, counting down.
TTAGCGAATAACACAAATTCGAATATTGCCACTTATTTTTTATTATTTATTATTTTTATTTTGTTCTATGGTTACATGAGGGATAAATAACAGCTACACATTTGGATCAGTTCTGTCTGTTATTTTATTTTTGTTTAACGGAAAAAGAAAAGAGCTATTATTAGCCCTTGCAGTGGTATCAGTTGATATAAAAAAACAGTGCTATAAAAACATAACTGGACTTGGACTTTCTCCCTGTATAAAGCCCAGTGCGTTCTCTGGTACATTCTGTGGATCTCTGAAATGAAAGGCCCTCGCGTGGCGGGGCAGCACGCTGGTTCAGCTGCAGGCTATGGTCCCTCCACAAAGCTTTTACAGGGATAATATTATGATACATCTGCTCATATTTAGCTCCCAGGCCTCACACAGACCACAGACAGGGAAATGGACACACATTTGGAGATGCAGCCAGGCTTGCTTCCCATGCACGGGTCATTTTGTCAACTGAAAGATTTTCATCATAGTTTACATCAATGTCATATTTTTGCTGGCTTGCTGCATTTTGATTTTGGATTTAGTCAACAAATTCATATTTTTTCAGCTAAAATGAAAAAGAAATAGACAAAAACAAAATCTTCTGATCTATGTTATAATATTGTTTCTTCATCACAAACATAGAGTTGTGTTTTGTTTCATTCACACATGTTGAACACACACCCTGCATATTTAAACACTCTTTTCCACCTTGTGATGTCAGTTGGTAATACAGGAAATGCTCCTCTGTGTTTTTAAACTTCACTAGAATCATTTGGATAATTTCAGCCCTGAAATGGCCCATTGAACAAACGGTAAAAGGAGCTGTTAACTGGAAAACTCCCCCTTCATGACATCACAGGGTGGAACAGAGCATTTTAAGCTTCGGAGATGTAGACAGACTATACAATAAAAATAAATAAAAGAGTTACTCACACATGTGTGAATGAAACACAACTCCAGGTATGTTTTTGATGAGGCAACAATATTATAACATGGGTTAAAGCGCACTAGAATCAATTTGCGTAATATAGGACTTTTTTTACTGTTCACATGTCAAATTGGTACTTTGATTTAAAAGAGAATTAACGTTGTTTTTTTACAATCTGAGCCTTATTTCGGTAATAAAACAAGTTGTTTTACTCACCCATAGCACTTTGGTGTCATATGGAGCACTTCCGGAGATGTTTTAGATTTGCGATCTCCGTAACGTGAGTTCTCGGGGCATATAATATATGCCCCGTGCGGTCTCCAAATAACACAAACTTTAGCACTTTTCAAATCATAGAAGCTCAGTGTCTTAGTCTACGCTTTCGTTTGAGTCAAAAGTGGTTGTGATTTAGCCATAGTTTCGAGTAGATGAGGACGCCAGTGCGCATGTGCGGAGTCGCAGCTTATTTTGCTCTCAGCTCTCGGGACCCAAACATGAAACGCAAAGCTGTAAATTGTGGATAAATCTCGGATTACAGGCCAATTTTGACTCAAACGAAAGTGTAGACTAAGACACTGAGCTTCTATGATTTGAAAAGTGCTAAAGTTTGTGTTATTTGGAGACCGCTCGGGGCATATAATATATATCCGTACTCGCGTTACGGATATAAACATCTCCGGAAGTGCTCCATATGACACCAAAGTGCTATGGGTGAGTAAAACAACTTGTTTTATTACCAAAATAAGGCTCAGATTGTAAAAAACGTTAATTCTCATGTACATGTAGTCGAATAACAGCACCATTATCATCTGGTCTTTTATATATTTGTCATATGCAAAAACAAAACCTGGGGGAAAAAAGTACTAAACCAGATCTAGAACAGGACCAAATCAGGCCCATTGTAAATCATGATTAGAATCCTTGAACACCATGAGGCCGTAGTTAAATGAAGTAGTTGTGACAAGTGTTTTTCACTAAGTGTGAGTCATGCCTTCAGATTCTGGTGTGAATAAGAACAGGGATTTTGAATGGGGCTGGACCCTTTGAAGCAGCTGTACAGGGGGTCTACATTTCTACACAAACACATCCTTGCATTGTCAGTAAATTCTTTTGAGCGTCTCTTTAACCCTAAAACTCAAGAAACAAGGGGAAAACGCATCCTGTCATTTTCTAACACTTTTTAGTAACCTAATTTTAGAACATATTCATGGGTTTTAGTCACATGCTCTTTTTTGTTATGGGTGCAATTTTGAGGACTTTTGACCATTGACGAAATCAGTTTTATCCATCTGTTGAAGGTTCTAAACTTCAATGAAATATTATTGATGCTTAAAAGTCCCTGATCTATGTTATAATGTTGTTTCCTCATCAAAAACAGACCCAGAGTTGCATTTTGTTTCGTTTCATTCACACGCAAACCATGCATATTTAAGCTGAGTTCTTCTCTCAAACAGAAAACACCTTGTGATGTCATGTGATGATTCAGGAATTGCTCACTGTGTTTTTAAACTCCACACCCCTTCACTAGAATCACTTGGATCATTTCTGTTGGGGAGTTTCCAATCTCTACTGAACTAAAAGTAAAAAGTAACTGAGCAGAACAGAGCATGTAGACAGACTAATAATAAAGGATGACTCAAACATGTGTGAATGAAACAAAACAAATTCTGGCATATTTTTGGGAAGGTAACAACGTTATAACATGATTTAAAGGGACAGTGTGTAAGATTTTTACCCGTTAATTACTGAAATTGAAGATACCCATTCAAAAATACATTGTTTTCCAAGCCTTTTCACTTCCATCATGAAATCAAAGTATTCTTTTGGACTTAGATATAGTCACATAAAAGGGGGATCTTCCCCATGCAGAGGCAGCCATTTTGAATACGAGAGCCGCAGAAGGACATTTGGGCTCCGCCTTCAACTTCGGCAAGGCTCGTGGTTTTGGGTAAACAACACAAGCATGCTGCCGGATTAGACGTCGTAATGGATCTAACACGTGTTTTGGACTAAATTGTTTTACTGGATTTTATTCGCTGGATCCTTACGGACAAATTGAGAGCAAGTTTATGGTGAAATACAGAGTTTGACCTGTGCAAAGCATTCTAAGGTAAGCTAACCTCGTTTTGTGCTTTTCCGTATAAAAGCCCCATGTGCTCAGGGAGTAATTATTGAGCAGGGAAATGAATTGCATAGTCAAAAAGAGGAGACTGTAAGGTTTCATTTGATGTGTAGAGTGTCATGGTAATGTGTGTTTTCATGAGAAAAGAAAAAAAAAACAAAAAAAAAACGGGACCGCGTTTTATTTATACAGTAGCGGCGCGCGGCTCGTGCGTGCGCCCGGGTGACCCTCGAGGTCTGCCGTAGCTAAAACAGAAAGTGCAATAGCACCATCCACCTATGCGCCACGAATCCTACACACTGGGGCTTTAAAGCTTATAACGGTCAATTTAGTGTAATACAGAACCTTTAAAGAACCTTGAAAAACATGTATTCATCCTATGAGCAGACTCACCTCTCCACAGACATGTAACCTGGCCTGGTTTGGTCACCTGCTTGTTTCTATGGAGATAGATCTGTTTAGTGCCAGTGAACCTTCCTGGCAAAGCAATACCACCACCTACGAGACAAGCAGATGAACCCTCTGCCCGAAAAGGTACACAGTGCACCTTTAACCATTTTTATAAATTAAAGATCCCATGACATGGTATTTCTTGATGCTTTTATATGGCTCCTTAATGGTTCCCTAATACTGTAAATGAATCCTTCTTCAAAATCAACACTCAGTGCATGAGAAAGACCCATGAACACAGTCAGAGTCAAAAATATCTCTCTGAAACACTTTATTCTGGGCGTTGTTAATTGAATGCAAAGGAGGAGGACAGAGACAGGCCAGTGCAGCGGGTGGGGGTGTGGCCAAACTCGGAGCGGAGGAAGATGTGAGACGATTTCCATTGAAAAATAAACATATTTCCACAGAAAATAAAATTAAACCACTGCTGTTTCAGAGGTTCAGAGGCTCAGATAAAGGACATCCGAGCCTGGAAACACTCGGACGTGCCTCCATACACATAAAAAAACCGCATCTCACATTGCGTTGCTCGTTTGCGGACCAAACTCTCTGGACACGATTTCCAGAGACGGTGGGTAGGCATCCAGACGGGGGGTGGAACTACATTTGCATTTTCCCCCGAGTGTGACGTCAGAAAGTTCCCTTGTTCAGAATCACCTGTTTGGGCTGTCTTTTTTTCAAACATGGAAAAGGACCGCAATTGCTCAGTTTACACATTTCGCAACTTTTAGCCATGGGGGGGGGGGCCCTAAACAGGGTAGGGGAGCTCACAGTAACGTTCAAAAACCTCAGAAAGTGAAAATTTCATGCCATGGGACCTTTAAAGCCCCAGTGTGTAGGATTCGTGGCGCATAGGTGGATGGTGCTATTGCACTTTCTGTTTTAGCTACGGCAGACCTCGAGGGTCACCCGGGCGCGCGCACGAGCCGCGCGCCGCTACTGTATAAATAAAACGCGGTCCCGGTTTTTTTTTTCTTTTTATTCTTTTCTCATGAAAACACACATTCCCGATCATGTACCATGACACTCTACACATCAAATGAAACCTTACAGTCTCCTCTTTTTGACTATGCAATTGATTTCCCTGCAAAACAATCACTCCCCGAGCACATGGGGCTTTTATACGGAAAAGCACAAAACGAGGTTAGCTTACCTTAGAATGCTTTGCACAGGTCAAACTCTGTATTTCACCATAAACTTGCTCTCAATTTGTCCGTAAGGATCCAGCGAATAAAATCCAGTAAAACAATTTAGTCCAAAACACGTGTTAGATCCATTACGAGTCTGATCCGGCAGCATGCTTGTGTTGTTTACCCAAAACCATGAGCCTTGCCGAAGGCGGAGCCCAAATGTCCTTCTGCGGCTCTCGTATTCAAAATGGCTGCCTCTGCATGGGGAAGATCCCCCTTTTATGTGACTATATCTAAGTCCAAAAGAATACTTTGATTTCATGATGGAAGTGAAAAGGCTTGGAAAACAATGTATTTTTGAATGGGTATCTTAAATTTCAGTAATTAACGGGTAAAAATCTTACACACTGTCCCTTTAAGATAAACTGTCTTTGCACTGTGTAACTTCTAAGGGTGTAGGGTCCACTACTTACTTGCCTCCATGCCGATGTTATTTCTTTGCCTGGAATGTTCCACAGTAGGGCATTAAACATACCGCCCTCGTATTTATTCAATTACAGGCGTTTTATAGCTATAATTCTTACAATGTGCAGGCTCTATTGTGATTACCAAGTTTATTTGCATACTGGAATAGTCGAGGCGAAACTGTAATATTTCAATGGAGATATGAATGCGGTGGAAAAGTGGGCACATCGTATTTGTCTTGAATGGTATCTCTTACAAAGCTTTACACATTTTTCCTGTATCGGGGTCATGTTTTGTGTGTTTTGTTCCACTGTGAATGAGTCCAGCTTAAATCCAATACAATGAGCCTTTGAAACGCAGCAGCATCATAATATAATGTCACACTTCATTGAGATTTGGAACTGTAGCGTAACCCCACCTGACCTCACCTGACCCTTCGGCCTCTGCTCTACCTCCATTCTACCCTCTCTCCTCCTCCCTTACGTTTTTCTCTCTATTCCTGTCCCTCTCTTCTTTCTCTCTCCCTCTGTTTCTTCCTCCCCCACTCCCTATCTCTTCCCTCTCTTGTTAGTACAAATTTGCCTGTGTTAACTTTTTTTCTTCCTGTCTTTCCCCTATATCTGTTTTTTCCCCACAATTTCTCTTCCCTTCTCTCCATCTTTCTCCGGTCTTTCTCCTCATAGTTTCTCTCTTCCTCTCTTTCCTTTTCTCCTCTCCTTCTGGTGCTGTCCTCTCCTTTTTCTCTCACTGTTCAATGTCTCATTTCTTCTTTCTTCTTTCTTTCTTTCTCTTTGCCTTCCTCAATCCCTTCTTCCCATCTCTCTCTTCTTTTTTCCTCTCTCTCCTCTACTCTACTGCTCACTCTTTTCAATCTTCCATCTTTGCTCTTCTCTCTCACCCCTGTAGCGCCCTCTTTTCCATTTATCTTGCTCTCCTCCTGTCTTCCCCCCTCTCCCACTTTTACTATCTCTTCTCAATCTTTCCTTCTTTCTACCTCGCTCCTTCTCTCCCTCCTCCTCTTTCTCTCTTTCTCCCTCCCTCCCTTACCCCGCTCTCTTTCTCTCAGCCCCGTAGCCCCCCTCTCTTCCCTCTATCTCTGTCTTGCTCCTCTCGCTACTTTTACTCCCTCTTTACAGTCTTCTCCTCCTTCTACCTCCTCTCCTCTCAGCCCCTCTTACCCTCCCTTACTCTCTCTTTTCCCTTCCTCTGTCATTATCCCTCCGCTACGTCGTACAAATTTCCCCCCGCGTTCCCTGCGTCTCGTATCGCGAACTGTGCCCAACCTCAGTTTACCTTATGGAGCTTGTTAGAATGCCACAGAGTTCAGAGCTGACAGAACCAATCACCCCTCTCTCGCTCCGGCTAAAGTTCAGGAGGAGAGAAAGAGCGAAAGAGAGCGAGAGAGAGCGAGAGAGAGCTCGAAGGGGAAAAAAAGACCCCAGCCTCACCCCAAGTTTAAAGTCATGATCCTTATCCTAATTAATTCAATAAAGAGGTAATGTGCGGCAAAGTGACCCCCCTCCCACTGCCTGCGCTAAGATAGTTTTTCAGTTCTGTCGGGGTCCAGTGTAGCAGGTAATAAGGAGCAGACAGGAGTTTTAACAAAGCGGCATATGGCTACGGACGCAGCCGAGAGTAAAAAGCGTAATTGAATTTGTTGTAGACTTTAAAAGAATACTTGCAAGGGTTTGTGTTAATAACTTAATAATGATGTGAAATGGAAAGACGATCCAAGGTCAACAGTGGAGGGAGGCCGTGTGTAATTTGGAAAAGTTCGGGGTGGTGTGTGTAACCGGGGACCATCCTGTGCAGGCTCTCTCCGGCTTCCTGCGGAGTTTGGACATCACAGGCCCGAAAGAGGCAATTACGACGGAGTAATTACTGAAGGAAAAACATGGGATCAAAGGTGCAGAGTGAACCCGTGAAGTAGAGCTGTTTGAATATATTATGAACTACATTACGAGTGAAAAGCTTTATCACGCCTCATTCAATTACGAGATTAAATATATGAAGCATAAATGGAAATATATCCTCCTGGGACCTGAAGAAAAAAGTGTACCTGAATTATTGTTATTTTAATTTTCTATTTGGAGGTAAATGAACACCTTAGCGTTTACATTTTGTTAATTTTATTTGTATTCATAATAATGTCCTGCGTAATGGACATCAGGGACATTTTGGTGTTAAATCCATGTGAAGTTAACAACCTCGCAAAAAACAATTTTATTTTTGATGACCAATATCTACGACAAGCTTCTACAGTCACGTCAAATAGTTTTTAGTCTCCCTTTTAATTTCTTATTTATGTATTTATTTATTTTAGTATTTTTTTAAAATGTATTATTTATTTTATATTCATTTATTTATTTATTTTTAAGTATTTATTTATTTGAGTATTTTTTAAATTTATTTTTATGTATTGTATTATTTATTTTCTATTAATTTATGTATTTTTATTTATTTATTTTAGTATTTTTTTTATTTATTATTATTTTTATGTATTATTTATTTTATATTCATTTATTTATTTTTATTTATTTATTTATTTGAGTATTTTTATAAATTTATTTTTATGTATTGTATTATTTATTTTCCATTTATTTATTTTTATTTATTTATTTATTTATTTTATTTAAAAAAAAAAATATTGTTATATATGATTTATTTTCTATTTATTTTTATTTATTTATTTTAGTATTCTTATTTTTTTTTATTTATTGTTATTTTTATGTATCATTTATTTTGACAGACTGGTTCACTCAGTGTCCACTATAAAGGACACAAATGAATGGGCGGGTCTCAGGAGGATATAGCAAAGAATATTTTTATGTTTTATATTCAAATCCTCAAAGTGTCCGCCCTTTGGTTTGTCGACAGCTCTGCAAACCTTTGGCCTTCTCTCACTGAGCTTCATGATGAAGTCTCCTGAAATGGTTTTCACTTCACAGCGAGGTCTTGTCAGGGTCATGAAATGCCAAAAGTGCAAAGAAGGGCTCGAAGCAAAGGCTATTTTGTCGTTACTACACTACACATGTGTCCATTAGTTTTGATGCTTCAGTGAGAATCTACAGTGTCAATAATCCCAAAACATGCACCATAGATAAATCCTCCAGCTGAGGTCCTGACCAAGCCGAAGCAAGAAGATCATGGAGATGGTCCCCGGGCGCAGTAATGTGCTGCTCACTGCTCCTAATAACAGGATGGGTTAAATGCAGAAATGGAATTTCCCCACTGTGGGACTAATAAAGGAATAAAGGCATAATCACAGAAATAAAGATTGTAGTAAAGAAAGTTAAATGAAAGTGCATCCAAACTTTTGACTGGTAATATATGTATATAAAATAATAATAATAACTGTATTTAAATTATTAAATATTTTGTATTGCAAATAATGCTACTGTACTAAATTATGACATATTCTGGTATATCCTCCTGAGACATATCCTCATAATAATAATAATAATAATAATAATAATAATAATAATAATAATAATAATAATAATAATAATAATAATGCATAAAAAATTCAAAAATATATCAATGAAATACATAAATAAGTAAAATAAAAAAATAAAAAAATATATAAATAACAAAATATAAATAAATAAATAAATAAAGAGTCTAAGAACTTTTTGAGGCGACTGTAAAACCGACCGAAAAAAATGTTTTTGTTCGGTTTAGGTTAGGTTAACTTGACATGGATTTAACACTATTACAGTCCATTACTGTACAGAGGACATGTTACAAAAATATGAATAAAAATAAAATTAACAAAATGTAAACGCTAAGGTGTTTATTTACCTCCAAATAGAAAATAATAATAATAATAATTTAGATACACTTTTTTCTTCGGGTCCCAGGAGGATATTGCCAAAAAGTGCTTCAGTGGTATAACATTAAGCAATGAAGAGTGATAGTAAAATATAAACTATGATAAAATAGTATATAAAGTATATACAGTATGGACAAAATAACATCAGACATCAGAAAAGGTTTTATTGCCATGAAAATGAACCATTTTCAAAAACTTGGTACGGTGATACGCTGAAACATAAAACAATGAATAACTGTAAACATGTGTAAATGTAAAATAATAAACTACATGAATTCTGCGTCAAAGTGAAATGCGTCAAAGCTTTTATCAGTCCGGTGGTAGAGGGGAAGAAACTGTTCTGGTCTGAATGCTGCTTCGAGAACATTACAACCACTACTACATAGTGCTATATCACTGATACTACTAAATACGTTTACATGTTGGAGATTTAGAAAAAATACTATTTTTAAATGCACTTAAATATGTTTCTAATATTTACCAACCCATCTTTTTTCGGAGACCACACGATCTATAAATACATCTTCTACCTAAAATAAAGTCAATATTATCAGAGGAAACACCACAACATTTCAAAGTCATTAGAAACACGAGCCGACTTGAGATGTAAAAACAATAAGCGTTCAGGTATTGTTTTTATTATTGTTTTAAAAAAGATCTCAAAACAGACTTCTGCAAATCACAACGGCCGACTGGAAACAGGCCACAAGAAAGACCTGTTTGTTTGTATTCTTTTGATCGTTTTAACCATTTTTATGTAGTCTAATGCTTTTTATTTATTGTTTTTATTTAAGATTTTCTCTCTTTTATTGTCTTAGCCTGACCTGTTTATTTCTGTTATATTTGCTGCCTCTTCACTTCACACTGCTTATTGTATTTTTCATAACGTCACTCTTAGTTAGAAAAGTGATTTTTTAACACTTTTGAGCACGTTTTAGGAAAGTATATATTGACGTTGCTAAAATCCAGTTAAATAAAAATTAAAAAAAAGGATAAAATGTTAACTTTTCTATGGGATATACAGTATAACGGCACATTTAACAAAAACAGAACCAACGCTTCTCAGTTGAAGAGGTTGTTTTAACGTTGGACATTTCTGTTGCTCTGCAGAGGTGAGTAAAACAAAACAAAAGAGTAGGAGTGATGTTACTTCAAAATAATTTTACTCAAAAAACATTTGTAAAAAAACCACAAAAGTTCAAGTACAGTGGTACCTCACCTTACGAAATTAATTCGTTCCAGAAGTGGTTTCGTAACGTGAAAAATTCGTAAGTTGAGTAGCTATTTCAATGGAAAAAGCCTGATCCGTTCCAAGGTTTTTTTTTATAGTGTAACTTTTTTTTTTTATAGTGTAACGTTGTGTTCTGCGTCCTGGCGGGCTAAGAGACTAGACCAGGACTAAAAGAACGTGGAATAAACCAGGTCTGGCCAGAACTAAACCTGGATTGGACCTGTTATTATTATAACAGTGCCGTTGGAGGAGCGCGGTGCTCGGTGCTCGTGTCTCCGCACCTTGCGCGTTCCGCACTAGGGCTAAGAGGCCGAGAAAGACGCTCTTTCAGCGGGAATAAGAGCGGGGCGGGGCGGGCTCTGCTTCTATCTGACCTTCAGAGCCGGGGCGCCGACACTGTGAGCTAACAGGCCGAGAAAGGTGCTCTATCGGCGGGCAAGACCGCGGGGTCTCGCTCGGGGCGGGCTCTGGTTCTATGTGACTTCCAGGTCTAGACCAGAACTAAACCAGGTGTGGCCAGAACTAAACCAGGTCTAAACCTGAACTGGACCTGGACTAAACCAGGACCGGACCAGGATTAAATCACCTTGTGCCCGGCCCGCGCGTGCTCGGCCCCGAGGAGGAGGCACGGCCCGGGTGCCGTGGTTCCATCCCGCAGCCCTGGTGCCACACCTTGCGCCGTATGGATGTCGCTTTTTGATCCTTCGATGTCGGCTCTTCCTATCATTGTGAAGCAGAATTCACCAAGCGTTGGATTGTTCACTCACTAATAGGGAACGTGAGCTGGGTTTAGACCGTCGTGACACAGGTGAGTTTTACCATACTGATCATGTGCTGTTGTGTCTCCCCTCGCGCGTTCGGCGCTATATTGAGCCGTGCCCTCCCACGCTTCACTATCAACACATTCCATTGAAAATCTATGAAAGTTCGAGTGTTCAAACGAGAGAGAAATGCGAGAAAAGCCCAACTCCAGTCTGAGAAAAGCGTAGAATGTGTGTGGTGAGATTGAGATTTGATGTTTTTAAAGTGCTTTATAAATAAAGTTGGATTGGATTGGAGATTTCGCGTTTCGTAACTTGAAATTTCATTCGTATCTAGAGACCAAAATTTGACGTGAAGGCATTTCGTAACTTGAAATTTTCGTTTGTTGGGTCATTCGTAAGGTGAGGTACCACTGTAATTCAAAGGGCCCATATTACACTATTTCTGATCTATGTTATAATGTTTTTCCATGTCAAAAAACATACCCAGAGTTGTGTTTTGTTTCATTCACACACGTGTAACACACACACACTTTACATGTTTAAGCTGAGCTCTTCTTTCAAACTGAAAACACTCTGTTCCACCTTGTGATGTCATGTGGTAATACAGGAAGTGGTCCACACAGCTTCACTACAATCATGTGGATCATTTCAGCCCTGGAATTTCCAATCTCTACTGAACAAAATGTAAAACGTAGCTGCTAACTTGAAAATGTCCACTACATGACATCACAAGGTGGAACAGAGCATTTTAGTAGACAGACTAATAATGCAGAATTACTCAAACATGTGTGAATGAAACAAAACATAATTCCAGGTATGTTTTTGAGGAGGTAACAACATTCTAAGCGCACAATAATATCAAACTTTTAATACTTTTACTACAGAAAGGTACACACTTTTTCAAGTTTCAAGAATTACTCACATAAAGGTAAAAAGTCTTACCCACCTCCTTTGTTGCTATGGTTACTATTTGAAAAAATAAATAAATTGTTAATTAAAAAATCAAGACATCATTTTTCACACCTCACCTAAAACTCCTCAGTCGAAATAAACCTTGTCCAATAGTCGTCAATGCATAAATGGTTGAGATTCAAAGCAGAAGTGTAGCTGGACCACCTCAGAAAACAGGAACAAAAACAAAGTCCTAATCCAGCGACTAAGCTCCACCAAAGCACACGGCCCCGGAGCCTCGAGGCAGGAGCTCAGACCCTCTCCGGTTTCTTTAAGGGGGAGAGAATCGTCTATTTACATTACTGGCATAGTGCAAAATAATTTGGCCAGATCTCCCATCTCCAGCATTTGAATATTATGAAATGCAGCCTCTTAGAAGTCGGGGTGTTTACAGTTGCTTCACTTCCTCTCTGTCGACTCGGACCATTGTAGTAAAAAAGAGATGCCAATATGAGGCTCATTCAAGATTTCAAATGGTTTAGGGTTGGGTTTGCACGACACGTACCCGAGTGACTGCGACTGGATACGTTTATTAGGTCAATAACGTTTCATAATTGTGATAATAACGCGGCGAGCATTGCTGAAGTTGTAATTCTCCCAGTGGCAATTGTATTTTTGATATTCATACCTCAAAGGGCTCGTGTTTTGCTTTTTTCTGATCGAAGTTGTAATGTTGTTTCCTCATCAAAAACATACCTGTACAGCTACTACTGATAAAAACTGCTTGACATCACAAGGTGGAACAGAGCATTTTGAGTTTTGCAGATGTAGACAGACTAATAATAGTCAAACATGTGTGAATGAAACAAAACACAACTCCAAGTCATGTTTTTGTGGAAGAAACCAACATTTTAACATGGCTTAAAGGAAAAGTAACGTTTTTTTACAATCTGAGCCTTCTTTCGGCAATAAAACAAGTAGTTTTACTCACCCATAGCAGTATGGTGTCATTTTGAGCAGTATCGCAGAAGTTATGTTGAGCCGTTCTGTTCTACTAATGATCCCGTATCCGTTAGCGTGAGTGCTCGGGGCATTACTTTGCGGTGTCCAAATAACACAAACTTTAGCACTTTTCAAATCACAGAAGATCGCTGTGTCAGGGTACACTTTTAGTGGATTCCAAAACGGCCTGAAACCCGATATCCAGCTATAGTTTCATTTGATGACGTCATCAGAGAGGACAGTGCGCATGCGTGAACTCAGCTGTTTTGTAAACACCGCTAGTCCGAAAGAAGCTAACACCGCTCTGAACTTTACTTTTCTGTTGCGATATCGGGTTTCAGGCCGTTTTGGAATCTACTAAAAGTCTACCCTGACACAGCGATCTTCTGTGATTTGAAAAGTGCTAAAGTTTGTGTTATTTGGACACCGCAAATCAGTGCCCCGAGCACTCATGCTAACGGATACGGGATCATTAGTAGAACAGAACGGCTCAACATAAGTTCTGCGATACCACTCCGATTGACACCAAACTGCTATGGGTGAGTAAAACAACTTGTTTTATTGCCGAAAGAAGGCTCAGATTGTAAAAAAACGTTACTTTTCCTTTAAAGCCCTTTGCCCTTTGAATGGAAAATCCTTCAGTGGAAATGGGATAACCTGACTGCATCCATCTCCAGATTTTGAGTTAGGTTTGCGGTTAGGATTAGCTGGAAAATTAGCCCATTATGTCTGTTATTATTATCACCCAGAGGAAACCTGTGAAAGCCACTTTAATAAACAAGCAAAATACCATGTGGTCTGGGAATCAAACCAACACCTTCTGAGACTTTATTTTAAGTACACAAAGATTTAGGGTGGGAACGGGTCTCAAAACATAGAGAGTAAAGGTATATCTCTCTACTCTCTACATCAGGGGTGTCAAACATGCGGCCTGGCGGCCTGATCCGGCCCTCCAAGACCTTTAATCTGGCCCTCGGCTGATTTTCTATTCAAATATTTTAATTATATTTTCATTTTCTATTAAAGATCCCATGACATGGTACTTCTTGATGCTTTTATATGGCTCCTTAATGGTTCCCTAATACTGTAAATGAATCCTTCTTCAAAATCAACACTCAGTGCATGAGAAACAGAGATAAGATGAGAAAGAGTATTTTTTCTCTCTCTGAACACTCCATAATGGGCGTTGTTGCTTGAATGCAAATGAGGAGAAAAGAGCTGGCCTATAGTAGAGGGTGGGGGCATGGCCAAACTCTCAGCTCTCAGCTGATCCATTTCCGTGTTTTTGCATGGGGGGAGAGATTTGAAGCGTTCCATTGAAAAATAAACACATTTCCACAGAAAATAAAATCAAACCACTGCTGTTCAAAGGTCCAGAGGCTCAGATAAAGGACTTCTGAGCCTAGAAACACTCGGACGTGCCTCCAGGCAAATAAAAAAACGCATTTCACATTGCCTAGCGCATTCGCAGTCCAAACTCTCTGGGCGTGATTTACAGAGACGCTGAGTTCAGACAGACGGGGGTGGAACTGCAGTTGCATTTCTTTTTTCGATCTGACGTCAATAAGGTGCCTTGTTCAAACTCGCCCGTTTGAGCTCCGATTTTTTCTAACGCAGAAAAGGATCGCAAATGCTCAGTTTAGACATTTCGCAACTTTTAACCATGGGGGGGGGGGCTAAACAGGGTAGGGGAGCTCACATTAACGTTCAAAAACCTCAGAAAGTGAAAATTTCATGCCATGGGACCTTTAATTATATTTTCATTTTCTATTAAAATATTGGTAATTTTCTGTGCCTTTTTTTCTGCTTTGCATGTTCGTGACTACCTACCTTTGTGAGCAGGTTTTCTCAGTAATGAACATGAATAAAACAAACATGCGCTCAAAGCAAACACACAAACACTTGAATGACATTCTGAACTTGCAGCTCCTCAGGACATGGGCCTGATACTGATGCACTTGTGCTAAAAGATGCCAAGTTTCAGGAACAAAAAGAAAGAGCATGACTGAATTCAGTGAAATGCATACAAGTTCATGTTAAAACATTGTGTTGAAATTGCATGTTTCTTAAAGTTTCAGGTTGTTCATAATATTATAATTTTGTAAAAGAAAAAGTTCATCAAATAAAAAAGACTTAGATTTGTGTTTCTCTGGACAAATATTTGGACTTATTGCTATTTTTGGGGTATATTTGCCATGAGTTTTCTGATCCGGCCCCTTTGGAATCAAAGTAGGATGGACCAAAATGAGTTTGACACCTCTGGTCTGCATCTACGATCTCTCTGTATGGATTTTCCTAACTCAATTTATAAATGTAGTTTATGTGTTAGTTTGACTTGACATAAGAGTATTGATAAGTATAAGCAGTAAATGCGGCAGCTGTTCAGATGGAGGAAGGTTGTCAGGGTCGTCAATACCTTCTTGTCAAAGCCTGGGAGACCGTTGGGAAAACCGAGTGCCACAGTGGGGCAGCAGTCACTCTAGTAGAAATTCTTGTGTTCACATGCAAGACACTTCACCCACCATGTCTAGTATGAGTGTTGTGTGAGTAGTGAACTATTGGTGGAGGGGCTGATGGTGCAGATTGGTAGCCTCACTCACCATCAGTGTACCACAGGGCAGCTGTAGCTACAATTGTACCTTACTACCACTTAGACCAGGGGTGTCAAACTCATTTTGGTCCGGGGGCCGTGTCCAACCTACTTTGATCCCAAAGGGGCCGGATCATAAATCTCATGGCAAATATACTTCAAAAACAGCAATAAGTCCAAATATTTGTGCAGAGAAACGCAAATCTATTACAGAAGTCTTTTTTATTTGATGAACTCTTTTTTTTTTTTTTTTTTTTTTTACAAAATATTATATATATACAAGGGGTCCTCGGGTTACGACGTTGATCCGTTCTTAAGAAGCGTCGTAACCCGAATTTCGTCATAAGTCGGATTTTGACTTTGATCTTCCAACCAAAGCACCAATAACCTTTCCATCTCAATAATGGTCTCTCTTCACCCCCACTTTCACAGTTCATAACAATAAGATCATCCTCAAGCCGGGTAACCAGGGGGGCAGTTAGAGTGGACTGCATAATCCCACTCAGGAAAAGCACCTTTGGACAGTCCTAATTTTTCATCAATGCAGCACATCAATGGAACAATACTCCCGTACATATCAGAGACTCACCATCATACCACACTTTTAAGACTCTTTTAAAAAAGTGGCTAATTGAAAATCAGCACTGCACACATTAATTTCCTTTTTGTTCTATCCTGTTTGTTGTGTTACTGAGGGGTGCCAGATGTATGTGTGTTCTGTGTGTGTATGTGTTGTATGTATGTATTGTTAATGTTTTACCAAGTGTGCATGGCTGTTACTATGAGTGAGCCTGAAAGCATGTAAATAGTGTAAATGTACATTGTTTAAACCTGTTTTCTTCTTAGATTGACATTCTAACATCTGTCCAGGGACTGCAGATGAAAACTAGCCTCTTGGCTAAATCTGGTACATTTACAGGAATGTTCATTAATGTACACTGTCCCTGTCAAATAAATACATAAATAAATAATAAAAAAATAATTAGACCACTAAGCTGCTTGGTTATCACTGTCGCTTTCACAGGAGCAGATCAGAGCCCACATCAGGTACTTCCTCCCACATTGGGCACGCACATGAGGCCGTCTTCTTCTCCCTACAACCACAGCAAAGCGTATTCTTCCACCGTGCGCCGCGCGCCGTTCGCGTTTGTTTACGTCGCTTACCACGCTAAACCGGATAAGACGGAATGACGCGTAATATTATTATTATTTTTTTAATGGGGGTGCGTTCGTAACCACGAAACGTCGTAAGTCGAGACCGTCGTAACCCGAGGACCCCCTGTTATGAATAACCTGGAACTTTAAGAAAAATGCAATTTCAACGCAAGCATACAGGTTTCCCATTCACCTCCATGCAGGGGCGCCTGCAGGATTGAAATGTAAGGTACGTCCCCCCCCTCCAAAAAAATAAAAAATAAAAAATTGCGCGGTGCATATAGGCCTACTGTCCCAAATCTGTAGGCTACAATACAACAAAAGAACTTGAAATTGAACAATGTGAACAATATGAACGTAATATGTGAACAACACACGAACAATAAACATTGGAACATATTTTAAAACTCACATTCGTGCACAGTAGCCTACATGGGCTACACATCCGTAAGCACAACAAAGAGCGCCCCCCCCATCCTCTCTCCCCGGGAGCACAGTTGAAGGCGCAACTGTAACTTGTAGAGCAATCTATTTGAAATTTAGTCGCCTTTTACCAGATGCGTCGAACTGTCTCATGATCGCTTCACTATCGATTTTCATGTCGAAGTGAATTTTCATCAGAGCAAGCCCGGTAAGCCTCGCATCACGCATGGTGTTTCGCAGGTATGTTTTTTGGCGTCTCAGTGTGCTGAACGAGCGCTCGGCAGAGGCAGTGGAAATGGGCATTGTCAATAAAATTTATAGGATTACATCATGCCATCGGCGGGCAAATAAAGTAAAAGCCGGCTTACCTTAAGTTTGATCCGTTGTCTGCTAGTCCACGGACGTCGTAGGCTACAGTTTAATATCGCATTTGCAACACTTTAATTACGGTCTTTCCAGCCAAACATATCGTTGAATTCGAGCAATATCACTATTTCAGTAAAGAGGACTGGAACTTGGTTGTGTGTATACTGAGGAGGTGACCTGCTGCGATGGAATGTTGGATGTATCATTTTTGTGGGGGGGTGTGAGGAGTGTGCTGTCGGGCTGTGAACTTGGTGCTTATCGCACTTCCAGTCTGATCAGACCCAGTTCGCTTGGGCTCTCCATCTCACACATTCTATTTATATTAAAACATTCAATTTCTATAAAAATGCGTTTTTATTCGCTTAAAGGCAAATTAACATTTTTTTTACAATCTGAGCCTTCTTTCGGCAATAAAACAAGTAGTTTTACTCACCCATAGCATTTTTCTGTCAATTGGAGCAGTATCGCAGAACTTATGTTGAGCCGTTCTGTTCTAGTAATGATCCCGTATCCGTTAACATGGTGCTGTATCATATGCTCGGGGCATTACTTTGCGGTGTCCAAATAACACAAACTTTAGCACTTTTCAAATCATAGAAGCCCGATGTCTTAATGTAAGATTTCATTTGAAGCAAAAGTGGCCTGTAATCCGAGATTTATCCATAGTTTTCAGCTTTGCGTTTCATGTTTGGGTCCCGGGAGCAGTCCGCGCATGCGCACTGGCGTCCTCCTCTACTCGAAACTATGGCTAAATCTCGGATTACAGGCCACTTTTGCCTCAAACGAAATCTTACATTAAGACATCGGGCTTCTATGATTTGAAAAGTGCTAAAGTTTGTGTTATTTGGAGAGCGCAAAGTAATGCCCCGAGCATATGATACGAGCACCATGTTAACGGATACGGGATAATTAGTAGAACAGAACGGCTCAACATAAGTTCTGCGATACTGCTCCAATTGACAGAAAAATGCTATGGGTGAGTAAAACTACTTGTTTTATTGCCGAAAGAAGGCTCAGATTGTAAAAAAAAACGTTAATTTGCCTTTAATGTTGTTTTGCAAAAGTGCCAAACAGGAATTAAAAAAAAAAAAAATGTCTCCAAGGTACGCCTAGTGCGTATGGCCGTACGCCTGGCGGCGCCACTGCCTCCATGAACAAATAGGAATTTGTCAATTTTTCTTGGAAAATCCTGCACTGGGCGTCCACTTTTCTCATTTTTGACATTTTGCTGATGAGAGTGTCACGGTCAACAGTCAAAACGATTGTCCTTTAAGAGCGTTTGGAAAGAGACAAGGAAGAGGCACAGAAAATTACCAATATTTTAATAGAAAATTAAAATATAATTAAAATATTTTAATAGAAAATCAGCCGAGGGCCAGATTGAAGGTCTTGGAGGGCCGGCCCCCGGGCCACATGTTTGACACCCCTGACTTAGACAGAGAGATACATTATTCATCCATTCATATAATGATATCCAAATCTTTCAGTACGATATTGTCATGATGTGTATCTCACTAACAGAACTGTGAATATACTACTTTTTCTTTTTAAAATGCCTTGACAAATCATCATCCAAAGAATTAAGATTTAAAAGTGCTTTCTAACAGCTACTTCTTCACGTAGTCTGCACTGAACTCCATAGAAACGTGTAGTTTTTTTTTTTTTTTTACCTATAACTGTACCATAACAATGAATTTAAGCAAAGACACTTGTAATTCCATATTATTGTGAGACTTTTGACAATACAATATGACAATATTTTGTTTTTTGCTACACACCTACTCGATAAAAGACTATGGAGTGTAAAAATTGCTCGATAAATCTATATAAAACTATATAAAACAATATAAATCCTTTACATTTTTATTATCTTCTGGTAAAATGCAAACCGCTGCATTCATAGTTTCAATATTATTAGCTTGTGCTTGTTAGACGTGTGTGGACATCTCCCCAGTCTTCTCAGATATCTGACCAGTGTTTGCACCCTCTCCCCCCGTCCCACTCACATTCATTAAATTGGATCAAGACACCAATAATTGTCTCAAGATGGAGCCCAACGATGCATATCTAAGCACTTGGTGTCCGAGGTGTCCCCTTCCCTCTGCGAGCTGGCCATTTGGACACGGTTTACATTGGCGCCTTCGTGTGCTCTTTTGAGTTTTTAGCCCGAGTCCCCGATGAGCAAAACTCCACTGACATCATGAGAGCGAAGAGAAGCTTGAGGTTTTTTGCACACATTTTTGGAAATTGCAGCTAAATAATCAATGGAGTAAGCCGCCCATGTCATCTGACTTTTGTTGGGCCTCCCTGGGGAAACAGCGAGAGGATGAAGAGGTGTTTTGGTGTGAAATGCTTCGGATTATTATCAATATCTGTCATTTTAAAGTAAGAATAGACTTTGAGTGTCAGAAAATCTAAAGGGGAAAGTGTCGCAGTTTAATTGAAGTTTAGAGATGCACTTCAGACGTAACCTGTGAAATCCAAAAACGGAGAGAATGTAGTTTTATTCAAGCTAAAATCAGTATTTAAACTGAAGCATATGTCACAATAGAACAGTTTTATGTTTTGATTGCTGTAAGAAAAAACATCCAGATTTAACAATTATTCAAAACAACCCTGAGTAAATAACAGACAGTTGTAATCTCTTTTAATTTCCAAATGGATAATACATGACTTTATTGAAATAAAACAGAAAAGTCAATGGTTCATGTGACATAAACAGCCTGATGAAAAAGCACTATACATTTAGGTTAAAACAGACATTGTGCTTGATCTTGCTATATAGTTATAATTGAGATAAGAGACGACTTATTGTCTCCAAAAAGAGGAATTTGTATTGGACATCAGGGTTCACAATAAAAACAGACAATATTCAAATTAAGTTAACCATATCATAGCCCTCTCTTAACCTTTACTTCCTTAAAGCCCCAGTGTGTAGGATTCGTGGCGCATAGGTGGATGGTGCTATTGCACTTTCTGTTTTAGCTACGGCAGACCTCGAGGGTCACCCGGGCGCGCGCACGAGCCGCACGCCGCTACTGTATAAATAAAACGCGGTCCCGTTTTTTTTTTTTTTTTCTTTTCTCATGAAAACACACATTCCCGACCATGTACCATGACACTCTACACATCAAATGAAACCTTACAGTCTCATCTTTTTGACTATGCAATTCATTTCCCTGCACAGCAATCACTCCCCGAGCACATGGGGCTTTTATACAGAAAAGCACAAAACGAGGTTAGCTTACCTTAGAATGCTTTGCACAGGTCAAACTCTGTATTTCACCATAAACTTGCTCTCAATATGGCCGTAAGGATCCAGCGAATAAAATCCAGTAAAACAATTTAGTCCAAAACATGTGTTAGATCCATTACGACGTCTGATCCGGCAGCATGCTTGTGTTGTTTACCCAAAACCACGAGCCTTGCCGAAGGTGAAGGCGGAGCCCAAATGTCCTTCTGTGGCTCTCGTATTCAAAATGGCTGCCTCTGCATGGGGAAGATCCCCCTTTTATGTGACTATATCTAAGTCCAAAAGAATACTTTGATTTCATGATGGAAGTGAAAAGGCTTGGAAAACAATGTATTTTTGAATGGGTATCTTCAATTTCAGTAATTAACGGGTAAAAATCTTACACACTGTCCCTTTAAATTAGCCTGAAATATGTGCAAAACTCTACCAACTTGGTGTTTCACAAATATTTTTACTACTGCCCACTGCGTGCTCGCTGGTGGTAGAGTACAGTAAAAAATTGCACATATATGTTGTTGCTTTGTTATCACAATTTTTTGCTGAATGTCTCTACCCACTCTTTTCTCTTTTAACTCCACAGCTGAGAAATTTGTCTTGGACATCAGGGTTCACAATAAAAACAGACAATATTCAAACTAAGTTCATACAAACTACAGTGCTCAGTAGATTCCACTGTCCAACAGCTACGCAATCCCATGGTTATCGTGTCCACTCTCAGTTCACCTCAAAGTGTCAAAATACACCTGTGGATCATTATGTTATCATTTGGATGTTTTAAATTGCAATATTCGTCTAAAACGACCATAAAAGAAACAAATCCATTGACTTCCACGTTACAAACTGCTGTACCCAGTGAGACTAGAGTGCCCTAAATGTCATCACAACAAAGAGTCGTGAAGTTGACGGTACTTCTGATGCTGCACATCACACTAGCAAGTCACAGATTTTTTTCATTTGTATCAAATTGACTATGTAACACGGCCTAATCCTATGGGTATCACAGATTAAGAAAATACAATTGGTGAACAAAGTAAATACAGAGCAGAGGACGTATGGCGGTGGTTGTGAAAATGGGGGTTGATCAGCAATATTGAAAATGGGGGTTGATCAGCAATATTGTAACGAACAGGCCGTTCATTACTGAATGAGTATCCACACATGCACTTTCATAGACTTTGCACTTTATATATATTTACATTGCACCTTTAGAGCACGGAGCACTTACAAGATACGCTAATTTGCACATATAAGATTGCACATATTTGTATTGTTTTAAAGTATTTATTGAAAACTTTTTTGGCGTTTGTCGCGGAGTCCGGTCGGGTGGGTACTTTCGGTGGTGGTGGTGGCCGCCGGTCTGCGGAGACAAACAAGAACAATCAATGTGAAATATGTGCCGCTTTTTAAATTGGTTGTGTCTTGTGTGTGTTTGCGTGTGTGGGATGTGGATATTTTAAAGTGTGAAAGTGGTATGCGTGGGTTGAGTTGTGCTTTTACTTACCCGTGTCTCATGTCCAGGTGTCTGGCCAAAAGATTCCCCGGGGGACCAGACACCGTTTAAGAGTTCCGGGCCAGCTCAAGACAGCGGACATCGGGGGGAGGAAATGCCACCTATTTTAATTGGGTTTATTCATTTGATACTTTATTAGGTGTTTGGTTTTTAAGACTTTATTTTTGTATGTGGGTTTTATATGGTTTATTTGATGATGGGTATTTTATTGGAGGATTTTAACTTAGTTTTAAACAGCTAATGTTATTTTGCTAATGTTAATGTTAATTATACACCCCTTGGAGTTTTTATGGTTTTACCTAGCAGTATTTAAGCCACCTGTATTCTATCATTCATTGCTCTGCTGCTGGAGAATGAACCACGCTCTGATCCTCCTTGCACTTTAATTTATTTTGCACTGCACTTTGCACGTGAGCACTTTATTTATTTATTTATTTTTGTGCAAACTGGGAAAAACATTAAAAAGTGTGGACCATGTCAACCCTGCCTCCAGTATCTGTTTGTGGAACTCACTGCAATCCAGCCGCTCTACTCGTCTTGGTCACAGGCGTCTTGGAAATAACTGGCTAAAGATTACTCAAACATGCATGAATCACTCCAAATACATCTTTGAGGGGGTAAATTAGAAGAAGAAACAACTTTTTTTGCTACTTTAACTTTTTTACATAGATTGAATGTATATTTGCAGTACTGTGATCTGCTCAATTAATCTTGATATCCCCACCCAAGTCAATATTATTTACTTTTTTATTTGATCTTATTTTCTTTTCAAATTGTGTGAACAAAATGCTACTGAAGCAAATATAGGCAAAGTAAAATAAAAGTTTGACAGGTAGCATTATGTGCTTGGGGTGCCAAAAGCTAAAATAATTCTTCAAAAACTCAACATATTACCATTCTGTCTGTAAAGTCTTCTCCTGGTCACCTGTCTATGTTGCTTGACTGACTTTTGAATGATTTATTTTGCATATAGATCCCAAATCCAAATGTTTGGAGCTCTAATGAAGTGCGTGTAAATGGTTTCAGAGGGGCAGCGCTTCAGTACAGAGCGTTTAATCAGAAACAATATACACCAAATGACCTGAACAGTCCTGCTGAAATGGCTCTGGATCTGTGTTTGTTGTCTTTAGAAATTCCCGACTACTGGAATGGACTTCACCCTTTAGCTCGCTGATTTTTCCTGGCCCTGAAATCATCCAGGCCTCGCCCCCTCCACCCATGAAAGATACATAAACAGCCCATCAGACAGTGTTCAGATAGTGATGAGGCTCTGATTGGACAGGGGCTGGGTGACGCTTTGTGAATGGAGTTACTTAAATAATACAAAATTGTACGTAAAAAGTACTAAGAGTTGAGAGACTTATGAGGTAGGCTTGCCTGGTAAATTCATAATGATGTATCTGTATTTTTTATACAGAAGTGTCTCTACGGCCTCTGTCACTTCTCAACCTAGAACCAAATGTGATCGTCCAATCAGATTTGTTTATTTCAGCTTTTTCTTTCTCTCTCTGTCTCTCCTCTTTCTGTCTGTCTGTCTCTCTCTCTCTCACATGTTGATGATTTAGTGCTTCGCTCATTGATTCTGCAAAAATCTGCCATTTTTTTCAGTGATAATTTTCCTTTATTTTTTCCTTGTAAGCAGCCATATTCGTTTTGATACAGATCATCCATGCCCCTGATTGGCTAATTCACCTGTCAATCACACCCATCTGAATATGTGGAGATTCAGCAGTGACCAGACTAAAGGAGAATTAACATTTTTTACAATCTGAGCCTTATTTCGGTAATAAAACAAGTTGTTTTACTCACCCATAGCACTTTGGTGTCATATGGAGCACTTCCGGAGATGTTTTAGATTTGCGATCTCCATAATGTTTGCGGTCTCCAAATAACACAAACTTTAGCACTTTTCAAATCATAGAAGCTCGATGTCTTAGTCTACACTTTCGTTTGAGTCAAAAGTGGCCTGTAATCCGTGATAGTTTCGAGTAGATGAGGACGCCAGTGCACATGTGCGGAGTCACAGTTTATTTCGCTCTCAGCTCTCGGGACCCAAACATGAAACGCAAAGCTGTAAATTATGGATAAATCTCGGATTACAGGCCACTTTTGACTCAAACGAAAGTGTAGACTAAGACATTGAGCTTCTTTGATTTGAAAAGTGCTAAAGTTTGTGTTATTTGGAGACTGCTCGGAACTCCCGTTACGGAGATCGCTAATCTAAAACATCTCCGGAAATGCTCCATAAGACACCAAAGTGCTATGGGTAATAAAACAACTTGTTTTATTACCGAAATAAGGCTCATATTGTAAAAAACGTTAATTCTCCTTAACATCTTCGTAAAGTATTGGAGAAGTGTGGCAAGAGATGGGTTACTGTGGTTAAAATAAGCACATTTTAATTGATTAAGTCTCATCTGTCAGTGATGCGACTGGGTATTTTTAATTGAAAGATCTACAGCCAATTCTCTGTCAGAGTTTAGAGGAAGAAATGTGTAATTTTTAAGGCCAATTATTTTAAGCAATTGAAAACCAGTTTTTATTAAAGGTACAGTGTGTAGGATTCGTGGCGCACAGGTGGTGTAGGTACCATGCACTTCCTCTTTTGGCTACGGCAGACCTCAAAGGTCACCCGGGCGCGCCGTAACGCGGACAGCTCGCGTACCCGCGCGCACCTGGCGCTGTGCGAGCCCTCGCCGACAACTACGGTATAAATAAAACGCGGTCCCGTTCACTGTTTTTTTTTCTTTTCGCATGAAAACACACAATCCCGATCATGTACCATGACAATCTACACATCAAATGAAACCTTACAGTCTCCTCTTTTTGACTGTGCAATTCATTTCCCTGCACAACAATCACTCCCCGAGCACATGGGGCTTTTATACGGAAAAGCACAAAACGAGGTTTGTTACTTTGCTTACCTTTGAAGGCTCTGGACAGGTCAAACTCTGTATTTCACCATAAGCTTGGTCTCAATCTGTCCGTAAGGATCCAGCGAATAAAATCCAGTAAAACAATTTAGTCCAAAACACGTGTTAGATCCATTACGACGTCTGATCCGGCAGCATGCTTGTGTTGTTTACCCAAAACCACGAGCCTTGCCGAAGGCGAAGGCGGAGCCCAAATGTCCTTCTGCGGCTCTCGTATTCAAAATGGCTGCCTCTGCATGGGGAAGATCCCCATTTTATGTGACTATATCTAAGTCCAAAAGAATACTTTGATTTCATGATGGAAGTGAAAAGGCTTGCAAAACAATGTATTTTTGAATGGGTATCTTCAATTTCAGTAATTAACGGGTAAAAATCTTACACACTGTCCCTTTAAGACAAAATGGCCTATATTTTAAAATCTGATTGATCAGTATAACATTTTTTTTAGCCCCAGCCCTAACTTCACTATTTAAATCAGGCAACTTTATTCTATAATTTCAAAATAATATGCCTATATTATAAATGATCGTACTTGACAAATGCTCAATGTTTATTCTGGTGCGTTCAAGGACAGTGTGCGTAAATGAGGAGCTTGTGGTCTACTTTTTCTGTTTAGACCTCATGTCCTTATCCCAAGGCTGCAGCCCCATAAATGTCCTTCAAGGTCACTTCAAGTTTGACAGTCGTGGAGCACTTTTATGTCTGAAAACCATGTCATAGCCCTCTCTTAACTTTTACTTGCTTAAATTAGCCTCATTATGTGCAAAACTCTATCAACTTGGTGTTTCACAAATATTTTTACTACTGCCCACTGCGTGCTCGCTGGTGGTAGAGTACAGTAAAAAAAATTGCACATATATGTTGTTGCTTTGTTGTCACAATTTTTTGCTGAATGTCTCTACCCACTCTTTTCTCTTTTAACTCCACAGCTGTCCTGTCCAATAAAACATACAATAAAACAAACAAACAAAAGAAAGATGAAATAAATCATTATAATACAAATAAAATAATACTGTCTGTTTAACTTTCTCTGTTTTAGTTTCCTGTTTTTCCTGACTTTTTCCCATTAAAAAAAAATAATATTTATATTTATTTATATTTATTTTATAATATTTACTTTAAAATTGTTAATCACCATGGCAATGGTGTTTATTTTCCATCATTCTGAAACCAATGGCTAGAGCTCAGCGACTACAGTACCAATAGTTAAAAACATAAAATGTGCCACTGTAAGTGCACAAAATGAACAAACAAATGTGCTTCAGCGATATCGTACGACATAAAACAATGAATATGCAAATGAATGACGAATAATTGTAAAGGAATTGTATACCTGCACATAAAGGACACAAGTTTTTCTCATTCCCAATATATGAACAGCACTTTAGATTAGAGCATTGCTTCTCAATTATTTTCTGTGACGCCCCCCCTAGGAAGAAGAAAAAAGTTCACGCCCCCCTCCATGCACGTGACTATTAATAGTATTATTTGTCTAGAAAATTGTTATTAGCACACCTCTGCATAACATTGTATCCTTTTATTAACATTAAAAACAAAAAAGAAAGCAAGAAACTTACAACAAAGACTGCGCTGTCTTTTTGCACTGAGGACTCAAATATTAATGTGTTTTTAATGCAGCTTTGCGCACATTTGTTTACATTTTACAGAAACGAAACTTAAAACCACATGGCTCATTTGCATAAACTAAAAGTGCTGGAAAAAAAACACTCTCTCCTTGTGCCGCTGATTCGTCAGCTTCTGTCGGACTAAAGGACACGACTCAGTGGAATATACGTGTTTCTTTCTGTGACAGAGGATGTTCTGCTGAGTCTGTTCTGTATATCGTGTATTTAAGGTTGCCGACCCCTGCCCCAGAGCAACAATGAGAGCGCCACTGCCAACTACTGTTGTTGATGTGCAATTACACTTCGTTCTAGTACAGTACGGCAAAAAAGCATGTTTCCCAGGGTCACACGTGCCCACCCTGGGATCACACCGTGCCCCCCCAGGGAAGCCCGCCCCACTATTTGAGAAACACTGGATTAGAGAGACATTAAAACTTGCAACCGAGAGTCACATGACGCCCATTCTGCTTTCTGATTGGATAATAAACCTTGACTGAATATAAACACAAACTTCCAATATTTATACCGTAAGAGTAACAGTGAGACATCAGCATTACAAACAGACTCGTTATTGTAGAAGTTATTTTAACTAAAGAAAATACCCCCTCATTCACCCCAGTAAATTCAAATCACCCTTACACCACCCTGTATCTGCCCCCACACAGTCCAGCCCCACCTGCCATGTATAGCAGTGGGAGCAGTTACATCAGGTAAGTGCACGGTTGGCGTTATCGTCCCCTCCATCTCCGAACCCAAGCCCCACTTCGACTGATGCATTCAATTAGCCCCCTCGCCACTCTCAGTAATGCCCCTATCTGGGTAGTTATAGGCCGAGGTGGTCCTCCTGTCAAACCTGATCCCAGCAAAGCCTCGCAGATCTCCGCTCTCCGTCACCATGGAGACTAATCACATTTCCACCGGTCCGAGCCACATGCTGGATTTCCTGATCAAACGCCGGGCCCATTATCTAATATGTTTTCTATGCGCAGGGGTCAAGCGCAGTGTAACGCTCTGGGAGAAACTCTATCCTGTCTCCTGAAGCAAGATGGAGGTAGAGAGGGAGAGAAAGAGAGGGAGAGACAGCAAAGGGTTAAAAAGGAACCGGGTCAAAGTCAGGACTCACCCCAACTTCAACCCACTTCAGGGACAAACAGCGCTGGAAAATATTAAGAGGTCTGTGAGGCTCAACCTGGATATAATACAAGGAGATACAGCCTGTCGAGAAATATTAGAATGGTATTTATAATGGTATTCTGTCCAGTGCCAAAAACCTACACTTATTTGGTCAAAGCAATATTGTTCTTATTACCATACAACTCAAGTAGAATACACTTCTACTTGGTACACTTTCACTAGAATCATTTGGATAATTTCAGCTCTGGAATTTTCACTCTCTATTGAGCAAAAGCTTAAATGCAGCTGTTAACTTGAAAACTACCGCTTCATGACATCACAAGGTGGAACAGAGCATTTTGAGCTTTGGTGATATAGACAATCTAATAATAAATGGTTACTCAAACATGTGTAAATGAAACAAAACACAGCTCCAGGCATGTTTTTGATGCAGTAACAAAATTCTAGCATGGTTTAAAGGGACAGTGTGTAAGATTTTTACCCGTTAATTACTGAAATTGAAGATACCCATTCAAAAATACATTGTTTTCCAAGCCTTTTCACTTCCATCATGAAATCGAAGTATTCTTTTGGACTTAGATATAGTCACATAAAAGGGGGATCTTCCCCATGCAGAGGCAGCCATTTTGAATACAAGAGCCGCAGAAGGACATTTGGGCTCCGCCTTCGCCTTCGGCAAGGCTCGTGGTTTTGGGTAAACAACACAAGCATGCTGCCGGATCAGACGTCGTAATGGATCTAACACGTGTTTTGGACTAAATTGTTTTACTGGATTTTATTCGCTGGATCCTTACGGACAAATTGAGAGCAAGTTTATGGTGAAATACAGAGTTTGACCTGTGCAAAGCATTCTAAGGTAAGCTAACCTCGTTTTGTGCTTTTCCGTATAAAAGCCCCATGTGCTCAGGGAGTGATTATTGTGCAGGGAAATGAATTGCATAGTCAAAAAGAGGAGACTGTAAGGTTTCATTTGATGTGTAGAGTGTCATGGTACATGATCGGGAATGTGTGTTTTCATGAGAAAAGAAAAAAAAACAAAAAAAACGGGACTGCGTTTTATTTATACAGTAGCGGCACGCGGCTCGTGCGCGGGTATGAGAGCTGTCCGCGATACGGCGCGCCCGGGTGACCCTCGAGGTCTGCCGTAGCTAAAACAGAAAGTGCAATAGCACCATCCACCTATGCGCCACAAATCCTACACACTGGGGCTTTAAAGATCACACGAGTCAATTTTGTGTAATACAGGACCTTTAAAGAGTAACTGTTTGGAAGTAACATCTGATTTATGATTTGCAGTTAATGTAATTGGAAGGACAAAACAATAGATATTGCACAAAATCTGATATGAAAATAAAAAAGAAGCTACAGTCACAGCTGAACCTGGGTTGCTAGTGCCTTAACTTGCATATAAAATATACATACACATTTTGAGAACCAAACACATTATTGGCCTGAGCCAGTAATGAAGTAACTGGGGAGGGCTGTTGTTCTTTGCTGTTTTTTCTTCTCTATTATTATTTTTCCTTGCAAACGATTGTGATTTTGATGGCCTAAACATTGATAAATCAGGTGTGGTATTGAAAAATGTTATAAAACGGGCATAGGGACAGTACCCAAAGTGACCCGACTCAACAGCTCAGCCTAGAAGTGGACAAACAAAGTTTAACATAGGCAAACGAAATTCAGAACAGTGATAGAGAACATGAGACAAGCCAAAAGTTCAATTGGTGCATGGCTTTATGATGAACAGAAAGTCTGCCATATTGAATCATAAAATTAGCCACCGCTTTGACTGCATGTTTGTAAAATGAGCTGAGATTTGGCAGGTCACATCTGTTTGTACGTATTCCGTACGTAGCTCATAGCAGCGAAAAACACCTTCATTTCTTGTTTCTTTGATAACCTCTCACGGCCACCGGCATTGGTCTAAAGAGCTCAAATTCAACATTATCGGATTTGTACCAAATTTGGAGATTAAATTCTATGCAGGACTACGAGCAAAAAGCATGACTAGGAGCAAAAAATTATATTATAGACATGGGACATTTTCCACAGTTGGCCAGCAGGGGCGCAAACATATTTATATTTACATATTTATAATTTTTATAATAGGCCTATTCATAATTTTTTTCTATTTCCACTTTACCAATTAATAAAAATCAAATGCAACTGGGACTGCAACTGCAACTGTGGCTGGCAATAAACATGAATAACTTCCACAGACATTCAAACATAATGTTAAAACTTTTTTTTTTTTTTTTTTCACAATGCAAAGGGTAACATGTAATGTTTGGAGAGGCTTTAGCACTGGTAGTGCCCGGACGCCCTCCTCTGCTCTTCCACTACGTCTGCTCTTTTCGGGTGGATGAAGCGCTGAGCTCTTTCACAGTGAAACTTCAGGAAACGAAGCTCCTCTCGCGCTGAGAAGAGTGCAGCAGACAGACAGCTTCTGCACCTTCCCGGACAGTTTCTCTTTGTCTTTGTGGGTTGTATCTCCACCAACTCCAGTACCAGTGGTTTGAGAGTCTCTGAGGGCCTCTGGATCCGACCTGTTTGTGCTTCTCATCTCAGCTATTATATTGTCCTGAGTTTTAAGTTGTTCCTTCATCTTCTCAAGAACTTGTACTGGTGCTGGATAGCTCTTGTTTGAGCTGGATAGTTTCTCTAACTGAACTGTTATAGAGATGGAGGTCCTCGGGTTACGACGGTCTCGACTTACGACGTTTCGTGGTTACGAACGCGCCCCCATAAAAAATATATATATATATTACACGTCATTCCATCTTACGCGGTTTAGCGTGGTAAGCGACGTAAACAAACGCGAACGGAAGAATACGCTCTGTTGTGGTTGTAGGGCGAAGAAGACGGCCTCGTGTGCGTGCCCAATGTGGGCGGAAGTACCTGATGTGGGCTCTGATCTGCTCCTATGAAAGCGACAGTGATAACCAAGCAGCGTAGTGGTCTAATTATTGAGATGGAAAGGTTATTGGTGCTTTGGTTGGAAGATCAAATTCAAAATCCGACTTACGACCAAATTCGGGTTACGACGCGTCTTAAGAACGGATCAACGTCGTAACCCGAGGACCCCTTGTATTGGATCTCCTTGTATGTATTCATTTGGGTCTCCAGCTCTTTGTCTTTCTTCTGGAGAGAAGCTTTGAGTTTTTGCATCTCCAAATCGTCAGTCTTTTGCAAACTCTTGCTTCAGCTGCACATTTTCCTGTACTTTAGAGTTGTACAGCTACTACATCTCCTTATGTGCATTAATCTGGTATTGCAGTTGCTTGTCTTTCTTCTGGAGAGAATCATTGAGTTTTTTCAACTCCAAGTCTTTTTCTTGGTTGATTCTCTCCTGAGACCTAAGCTGGTGGTCCAAAGAATTGCTTAGTTGGACCTGATCTGCAAGTTTGGCCCTTGCTCGCTCCAACTCTTCACGGAGCGCCCAGACCAGAGCACTCTCCTTCAGTGGTGGTTTCAGTCCTGGACCAGGGGTAGAAGATCCTGGACCAGAGGTGGAACATCCTGGACCAGACTTCTGTCCTCCTGGCTCCTGGAATACACCTCAAATAATTTAGCATTGATACATAGGACTACACAAGAAACCAAGTATTTTTAACTGATAGCTTTTAAACTTTCAGTGTATAAATAGCATGGGAAATTATATAATCAAGAAACTACATAAAAATACTCACGTACAAATCTCTAAGCATACATTATTATTAAAAGTGTATGTGTGAGCCCAGAAGCTAATCAAAAGGTGGACAGGTAACACTTGGAGTCAGGGTCATGTGCTCTGGTGTTTGTTGACTCAGGGATGAACTTTGAACTTGGCCAGCGCCTGCCGAGGGCTCTGTATTAGTCACGCTAACCTTAAGTGTGTGTGTGTGTGTGTGTGTGAGGCTACCAGAAGCTGCATAGACCAGAGAGACATACTAGTATTACTCACGGACTTACTGGCAATGGACTGACTGGAAGAAAGAGTACAATTAAAATTCATGCACATTTGAGAAACTTGCATAGTCATAGGTACAGGGAGATACATGGCCATTCCTTTTGTTGTTTGTTTGCTGCAATAGTGTGCTAGTTTTCATTTATAAAGCGCTTTTCATACAAAAAATGTAACACAAAGCGCCTTACAGGGATTAAAAGAAAATTAACGTTTTTTTACAATCTGAGCCTTCTTTCGGCAATAAAACAAGTAGTTTTACTCACCCATAGCAGTTTGGTGTCAATTGGAGCAGTATCGCAGAAGTTATCTTGAGCCGTTCTGTTCTACTAATGATCCCGTATCCGTTAGCCTGAGTGCTCGGGGCACTGAATTGCGGTGTCCAAATAATACAAACTTTAGCACTTTTCAAATCACAGAAGATCGCTGTGTCAGGGTAGACTTTTAGTAGATTCCAAAACGGCCTGAAACCCGATATCGCAACAGAAAAGTAAAGTTCAGAGCGGTGTTAGCTTCTTTCAGACTAGCTGTGTTTACAAAACAGCTGAGTTCACGCATGCGCACTGTCCTCTCTGATGACGTCATCAAATGAAACTATAGCTGGATATCGGGTTTGAGGCCGTTTTGGAATCCACTAAAAGTCTACCCTGACACAGCGATCTTCTGTGATTTGAAAAGTGCTAAAGTTTGTGTTATTTGGACACCGCAAAGTAATGCCCCGAGCACTCACGCTAACGGATACGGGATCATTAGTAGAACAGAATGGCTCAACATAAGTTCTGCTCAGATTGTAAAAAAAACGTTAATTTTCCTTTAAGGATTAGAAGATTGACTTTTTATTGATCTCACACAGGAGAAATGCTTATAACTCTTAATCATAGTTTGAAAAAAATATAATGTATGCTGTTTGGGTGAATTTGCACTGTATTTGGGATAATTTGCATAATATTCTCAGAGTAGCAGTAGAATAAAAAGAATTACTTTTTTTTTTAAAAATCAATATATATATTTTTCTCGGGGGCCCAGTAGGAGATGGTCCACGGTGCAGTTTTGGGCCCTGGACCAGTGGTTGGGAAGCCCCGTGATAGAGTGTTAGTAATAGTCCATGCAGAAATGAATAATGCATGCTATTTATTTATTTATTCCTATTGTGACATTAGAAGATCCACTTCCTTTTCTTTTATAAAGTGAAAATACCAGAGAGATTCTTATTTTAGCAATCACGAGAAATTGAGTGAAGATAAGAGCCCCGGCATGAAAGAATGAATTTATTTTATTATTGTGTCTTGCAAAAGTCCAGCCCTTTCATGGACATTTAAGACACCACAAACAAAATACAATCGTTATTTAGCACAGTACAAATAAAGCCCGAAATCCCTTGGCGAGCTACATGGTGTGTTTATTTATTTTGAGCAACTTCCAGGTTCCATTTAAGCATAATTTCACAAATACAAACTCAAAATACAAACAAATACAAACTGATGTCACATGTCTCTGCAGTTCCTTTTGCTCAAAATGGAGCAGGTGGAAGTATAAACTATTTACTCCTGCTCCATATTCTCACACATTCCATATTGACAGCTATTATATAATATAATAATATAATACAATACAGTATAATACAATATGATGTAAAATAATACAATATAATATACATTTCTCATCATTGTCCTGTACAACTATATATATATATATATATATATATATATATATATATATATATATATATATATATATATATATATATATATACACATACATATATACATATACATACACATACATATATACACACATACATACATACACATGTACATATATCCCCTTAACTCATCCTATGTATAAATAATTATCAAGTATAATGTTTTTGTTCAGATGTTTAAAACGGTATTTATTTGGGCAACTCTTAACTTCATCATTCAAATTATTCCACGGTATCTCTCAAGCTTCAAGCTGTAGACCCCTGATGTAGTGTATTGTAAAGTATGATCTAGTTTGTTATCTATAATAGAAATATTTCAAATGGATTCAAAAATGGGTTAAAAAGTCCATTCATGTTTGTTTTTGTTTTGTTTTTCCAATACTTCTTTGAACATCTACATTTATATCTCAGCACTTTTCTGTTTGATTTTCATTATATTACCTGAATTTCATGATTGGGATCACCTAAAAATACAGAATTCTTTGTCTTTGCCGAAATGGTATGACGATTGTTCAGATTCAAGGCTGAGGTGAAAAGTTCAAATCCAGGGGTCGCCCGGCCACCCGCCCACTCTTGGCAAAGGGAGGGTGAGGGCGGGTGAGGAGGCTGAGTGCTGGGTGGTACTGATTGACACATGGAACAGCCTTTACACCATTGTTTTAGCACACACAGCACCACCTCAACCCACTCTGACCCTAAATATACTCACTCCTACTACTACTACTACTACTAGCGGGCAGCAAGATGGAGGCGATAACAGCACCTGTCAGAAAGGAAAATGAACAGAAAGAGAAACATAGAGGAGGAGGAGGAAGAGGGGAGGAAGGAGACTTTAAGTACACTGCCAAAAACACTTACAACTGTAGAGGTGGGTAGAGTAGCCAAAAATGACAGTATACTCAAGTAAGAGAAACGTACATCAAATTAGAAGTAAACAGTAGTTCAAGAAACTACTAAGAGTAACTTAAAGGAGAATTAACGTTTTTTACAATCTGAGCCTTATTTCGGTCATAAAACAAGTTGTTTTACTCACCCATAGCACTTTGGTGTCATATGGAGCATTTCCAGAGATGTTTTAGATTAGCGATCTCCGTAACGCGAGTTCTCGGGCATATAATATATGCCCCGTGCGGTCTCCAAATAACACAAACTTTAGCACTTTTCAAATCATAGAAGCTCAATGTCTTAGTCTACACTTTCGTTTGAGTCAAAAGTGGCCTGTAATCCGAGATTTATCCATAGTTTCGAGTAGATGAGGAGGCCAGTGCGCATGTGCGGAATCACAGTTTATTTCACTCTCAGCTCCCGGGACCCAAACATGAAACGCAAAGCTGTAAATTATGGATAAATCTCGGATTACAGGCCACTTTTGACTCAAGCGAAAGTGTAGACTAAGACATTGAGCTTCTATGATTTGAAAAGTGCTAAAGTTTGTGTTATTTGGAGACCGATCGGGGCATATATTACTATTATTATAAATCGCATTATGGATATCGCTAATCTAAAACATCTCTGGAAGTGCTCCATATGACACCAAAGTGCTATGGGTGAGTAAAACAACTTGTTTTATTACCGAAATAAGGCTCAGATTGTAAAAAACGTTAATTCTCCTTTAACTCTGAGCGGGCTTGCATCTCCACAAACCTGACACTCATTTGAGAGAGGCTTTTCCTGCTTGTTTCCATAAACTTGATGTTTCTTTGGCTATAAAATTCCACAGTATGACATAAAACGTATCTCCATCTCCATGAAGAATGTTCCGAAGTATGGTTTTAACTTTCTATGTCAAGGAGGTGACGCGCCACCTTCAGAAACTTACATCCCGTACCTTTGAGAACACCAAATACTGTATATTCTTGTGTCTATTTCATAAGAGGACGAATAGGAGGAGGAGAGGAAAAAGGAGATGAAGGAGAGTGGAATAGCAGACAGACAGAAGAGTAGCGACGGGGAGAGTGGTGAGTGGTGAGAGAGGGGTCCGATTCAGTTTCACTTAATGTAGCGGCGGGGGCCCTCTCTGCGGCTCGGGGCTCCTAATGTAAATAGTGACCAGCACTTGTACACTCTGCACATGTGAACACGCTGTGGTCCTGTTATACGAGTCTGTCCAACCAAACAGCACGCACTCACCAAACACCAACGCTACAATATACACCCGCTTTTTCCCAAGTAAGGAGGGAGGGGGGCAGATATAGAGGGAGAGAGAGAGAGAGAGGGATGAGAGTGGGAGAAAAGGGCTACAGAGAGACAAAAACCAGAGGAGGCAAAGAATATGGGAGACAGGGAGAGACAAAGATAAGGAGGTAACGAACAGGGAAGGAGAGAGATGAAAAGGAAAGGAGGTAAAGAACAAGGGAAAAAGAGAGAGGGACAGACAAATTAATAGAAACAGAGAGACAGAGAAAGAAGAAAGAGAGATGGTGCAGAGAGAGGATAGCAGAAAAGGTGAGACATAAGGTAGTAGAGAGCGGAAGGCAAAAAGAGACGGATAAGAGAGGGAGGTGAAAGCGGTGACGGTTGGTAGAGATAGAGAGCGAGAGGAGGAAGCAGAGAGAGGGATAAAAAAGAGAGATAAAAAAAGAAGTGACAGACGGAGAGTGAGACCGATCACGAAGAAGAAACGTATTTTTGGCATAAGGTAAAATGAAATTAAACTGAGAAAGGAGATAAAAAGGAAAGGAGGTAAAGAACAGGGGAAACAGGGAAAGACAGAGAGAGACAGAGAGAGAGTGAAAGATTAATAGAAACAGAGAGACAGAGAAATAAGAAAGAGAGATGGTGCAGAGAGAGGGATAGCGGAAAAGGTTAGACATAAGGTAGTAGAGAGCAGAAGGCAAAAAGAGAAGAGACGGATAAGAGAGGGAGGTGAAAGCGGTGAGGGTTGGTAGAAAGAGAGAGCGAGAGATAGAGAGCAAGAGGAGGAAGCAGAGAGAGGGATAAAAAGAAGTGGCAGACGGAGAGTGAGACCGATCACGAAGAAGAAACGTATTTTTGGCACAAGGTAAAATGAAATTAAACTGAGAAAGGAGATAAAAAAGGAAAGGAGGTAAAGAACAGGGGAAACAGAGAGAGAGAGAAAGAGAGAGAGAGAGAGGTATAGAGAGAGAAACAGAGAGAGAGAGAGACAGTTAAGAGATAGACAAAGAGAGAGAGACAGACAGAGAAAAGAATGCAAGAGAAAGGTAGAAAAGAAGAGGAAAAAAAGAAAAGACAGATAGAGAGTGAGAGTGGAGTGAGAGAGAAAGAACAAGGGAGAGGGAGGGTGGGGGAGAAAGGAGATGAAAAGGAAAGGAAAGGAGGTAAGGAACAGAGGAGACAGAGAGAGAAAGAGAGAGAAAGATAGAGACACAGAGAGAGAGAAACAGAGCGAGAGAGTTAGAGATAGACAAAGAGAGAGAAAGCAGAGAGAGAGAAAGTAAAAAAAAAAAAAGAGACAGACAGAGAGTGAGACCAATCATGAAGAGGAAACATATCTTTGGCACGAGGTAAAATAAATTTAAACTGAGAAAGGAGATAAAAAGGAAAGGAGGTAAAGAACAGGGGAGATGGAGAGAGAAAGAGAGAGAGATAGAGAAACAGAGAGAGAGAGAGAGAGAGAGAGAGAGAGTTAAGAGATAGACAAAGAGAGAGATAGAGAGAGACAGACAGAGAAAAGGATGCAAGAGAGAAAGGAGGAAGCAGAGAAAGGGAGAAAAGAAGAGGAAAAAAGAAAAGACGGACAGAGAATGAGAGTGGAGTGAGAGAGAAAGAACGAGGGGGAGGGAGGGTGGGGGAGAAAGGAGAAGAAAAGGGAAGGAAAGGAGGTAAGGAACAGAGGAGAGAGAGAGATAGAGACAGAGAGGGAGAGAAACAGAGCGAGAGAGTAAGAGATAGACAAAGAGAGAGAAAGCAGAGAGAGAGAAAGTTAGAGAGACAGACAGAGCGAGAGATGAGATTAAAGATAGACAAAGAGAGAGAAAGCAGAGAGAGAGAAAGTTAAAAAAGAGAGACAGACAGAGAGTGAGAGTGGAGTGAGAGAGAAAGAACGAGGGAGAGGGAGGGTGGAGGAGAAAGGAGATGAAAAGGAAAGGAGGTAAGGAACAGAGGAGACAGAGAGATAGAGACAGAGAGAGAGAGAAACAGAGCGAGAGAGTTAGAGATAGACAAAGAGAGAGAAAGCAGAGAGAGAGAGAAAGTTAAAAAAAGAGAGACAGACAGAGAGTGAGAGTGGAGTGAGAGAGAAAGAACGAGCGAGAGGGAGGGTGGAGGAGAAAGGAGATGAAAAGGAAAGGAGGTAAGGAACAGAGGAGACAGAGAGATAGAGACAGAGAGGGAGAGAAACAGAGCGAGAGAGTTAGAGATAGACAAAGAGAGAGAAAGCAGAGAGAGAGAAAGTTAAAAAAAAAAGAAGACAGACAGACAGAGAGTGAGAGTGGAGTGAGAGAGAAAGAACGAGCGAGAGGGAGGGTGGAGGAGAAAGGAGATGAAAAGGAAAGGAGGTAAGGAACAGAGGAGACAGAGAGATAGAGACAGAGAGAGAGAGAAACAGAGCGAGAGAAAGTTAAAAACAAGAAGAAGAAGAAGAAGAGACAGACAGAGAGTGAGACCAATCACGAAGAGGAAACGTATCTTTGGCACGAGGTAAAATAAAATTAAACCGAGACGCTTCTTTTAAAGACAGAGCCGAGGAGCGGAGGAGAGGAAGCACAGATCTCCCAGAGCGAAGGGTTCATGATCTCTTCAGAAATGTCCGCATCAAGTTCGCCGGTCTCCGTGGAGCTCGGAGCACCGTGACCTCATTGGCTGACAGCCCGATTTGAGGCGCCTGATTGGCTGAGGCACATTCCGCATTCGAATCCACTTTAACTTACATGGCCATTAATGTCAGTCTATCAAATTATACGCCTTCTGAGGACTCATTTACGTGTGTTGAACTTGTCAAGAACCCAAGTACACCTCCAAAAACACTTAGCAAAGGCTGTGTAGAAAACGGGTAAATAGGTAGCTTTGTACAATATATGTCAATGTTTTGAATGTATGGCTATGCTAGTCTTCAAATCTTATCCAAAATCCTAACCCGGTTTAAACCGAAGGACATAAAGAAGCAATGTCATCTATTTGATCGTACCTAATTTATTATGATTCTCCCTGCTCTCTGCTATATGTTGGTAATGTCATAACACTCAATTCAAATGTCTTTTTATGTCATCTCAAAGTTCATGTGCAGGTTTTGAACTATAGCAGAACCAATTGAAGTTTACGAATATCAAATATATTCTTGAGTCTATTTTATAAGATTTAATAAAATACAATTATCTACAGCTATTTTTTTTTTATTATAGTATGTTCTCTTGTAGGTATAGGTTCAAAGGTTCATGGTAGGGTCAGGATCACATTCTTGGGCATTGCCAACTGAGACTTAAGAACACTAAACATATTTTAGTGTAAAATGTACTTTATTAAAATATATTAGATACAATTCCTGCCCCTATTGAAGTCATTACTTAAAACTTATTGTGTCACATATAAGCCTGATTCTATACTGCGGGTTAAAAGTGCCATTTTAAAACCCTGATTTGAGGCATTTACAATTTACTCTTTATATAGAAATGTTTGTCAAAATCAAAATGTATTTTATTGCAATCTGACGTTAACAACAAACCTGGTTGCCATTTTTTTTTTTTTTTTTTCAAATCTGATATATCTGGTTTTGTATTTGAATTCTTTATATTTTCAGCAGGAGAGTCCATCATGTACTTTTGTTTTTTCCATGGAGACAAGTGTCGCCATTGAGCCAAGCTACAAGTCAGATGTGCGTAGAAGTGAGCCCGCTCATTGTAACCCAAGTATTTAGTAGCAGTTTTTAATTAAATAGTTAAATAGTTTACTTAAAGGGATAGTGTGTAAGATTTTTACCCGTTAATTACTGAAATTGAAGATACCCATTCAAAAATACATTGTTTTCCAAGCCTTTTCACTTCCATCATGAAATCAAAGTATTCTTTTGGACTTAGATATAGTCACATAAAAGGGGGATCTTCCCCATGCAGAGGCAGCCATTTTGAATACGAGAGCCGCAGAAGGACATTTGGGCTCCGCCTTCGCCTTCGGCAAGGCTCGT
The DNA here is from genome assembly GCA_036785185.1 of Paratrypauchen microcephalus. NCBI lineage: Eukaryota > Metazoa > Chordata > Actinopteri > Gobiiformes > Gobiidae > Paratrypauchen > Paratrypauchen microcephalus. The sequence continues at coordinate 899,397 of JAVJIX010000163.1, read as the reverse complement.
GGATCTGCCGGATCAGATGTCGTAATGGATCTAACACATGTTTTGGACTAAATTGTTTTACTGGATTTTATTCGCTGGATCCTTACGGACAAATTGGGAGCAAGTTTATGGTGAAATATAGAGTTTGACCTCGTTTTGTGGTTTTCCGTATAAAAGCCCCATGTGCTCAGGGAGTGTTTGTTGTGCAGGGAAATGAATTGCATAGTCAAAAAGAGGAGACTGTAAGGTTTCATTTGATGTGTAGTGTCATGGTACATGATGTGTGTTTTCATGAGAAAAAAAACAACAAAAAAACGGGACCGTGCGGCTCGTGCTCGCGCCCGGGTGACCCTCGAGGTCTGCCGTAGCTAAAACAGAAAGTGCAATAGCACCATCCACCTATGCGCCACGAATCCTACACACTGGGGCTTTAAAGGTCCTATATTTAACAAAATTGATTCTTGTGAGTTTTAAACCATGTTAGAATGTTGTTACCTCAACATACATGGAGTTGTGTTTCGTTTCATTCATTCATACATGCTTGGAGCACTTCCTGTATTATCACATGACATCACAAGGTGGAACATATCATTTTTGTTTGAGAGAAGAACTCAGCCTAAATATGCAGGTTTGTGTGTTACACGCGTGTGAATGAAACAAAACACAACTCCACATATGTTTTTGATGAGCAAACGTTATAACATAGATCAGAAATAGTGTAATAAGCCCTATAATGCCATACAGCAGTATGAGAAACATTACAGCAGTATAATTAGATCTCCATGGACACAAGCAAGTAGCTGGCTCCCCTCAGAAAATTAGCACAGTCTTCTCCAGTATAGAAGGAGTAGAAGTTCTGTTGCACACTGCTCTCATTTGATTGTCACATATATATTGGTGGCTTATGTGTTTCCATAGTTCAGGTTCATGTTAAAGTAAGATTTTTGCAAATTATATGACATGTAATTTTTTTTCTGTGTAAAATATATTCATCATAGTTAGACTGAATCACACTGGCGTAATATGTTTGAGTCTCATTCTCACATCAGAGCCCTGTATGTTCCTATAGTCCAGGTTCATGCTGAGGTCAGCTGCGCGTTGGTCCTCGTCTCCGTCCATCCGTCGTCGCCTTCATCACATGTGTCAGAGGAGCTGTTAGCTGTGTTAGCGCTGTTAGCCTTCGCCCCTTCACTTCACAGGTTAAAACAATACTCCTCATCCTGCCTTTGTGCCCTTGTGCCAGTCTGCCCCTACGTTGATGGAGCAGACCGGGCAGCAGTGTGTGGGCACGTCCCCTGGCCCTGGTCGTGTGTCCGTCCACGTGGATATATGCACACTGCTCTGTAAAAATATACAACTATAGTGACATGTTTCTCTGAGACTGTAACTGTGACTTTGGCATGTTTAAATTAATATACACTTATGAATAGATGGTAAAAAAATTTAATTTAATCTTTTTTGAAAAAGTATAATTGCAACATCTAACCTTAAACTCTCTTTATCTGATTTTTTCCCCCATGTATTAGAGCAGAATGTGTCCTACCCCAGTTCAGATTGTATAAGCAGCTCTTGAGGTCAAAATAAACCAGCTGTGTACTGTCTGCTTCTAATTATAAAGCAGCTTATTGTGTGATAATCAGGAAGTGCACATTAGCATGCTAGGCAAACCTGTGGTTTCTGAAAGCTTATAAATTTGCAGTGAATAATAAGTGAGGAACAATATTGGGCCGCTGTAAATTATTCCAAATGAACTTAATTTATTTTGTTTTTCACACTTTTGAAACAGTAAAAATCAGGTACAGCACCTTTAAATGTATACACATATTTTTGAGCATATTTAACAAAATTAGAGGAATTGTATAATATTGAATAATATTGAAACCCATCACAAAAATAAAACTTTTTCACACAATCAGTATAATCTTATATTATCCATGGGTAATAGAATACAGGGTAGAAACACAATAAATGGTAGTAATACAATTTACGTGACCCTCTACTTGGATTTTAACGGTTCATGCGACATTATAATTTATTGTTTTCTATTATTATTTCATTCTCTTTTTATATTTTTGTTTACTCCCCCTTACTGACGCCGTTATTCACATTCAAGACTTCTAATTTTCCCCCACAATTCCTAAATCCCCAATTAACATGTTTTATTTCTTAATTCCTTTCTTTTTTTTTGTTTTGTTTTTCCAGCGTGACCACATGCGAAGGGAAGCGGCCATCCACGCGGGCCTGCATTAAGCCCCATGTTAAACAAACTCAACATGCAGCGCTTCCTCTTCCTACAGCTCCGCGCTTTTATCCGATCGGACCCAGAGGCGAGCAGCTCCGAGCCTCTCAGTACAAAGACCAGCCAGGCCCGGAGGTTCCTGCTTATGGGTCAAAGGTCAAGCACAGTGCCAATGCAAATTAGAAGTGTAGGAAATAGAAAGGTTCAGCGGGCAGATGTCAAGAAGCATATTAGCAAATGTTATTGGGGCTAATGTGATGCAGGCATTTAGAGGGGAGAATGTTTCAAAGATTATGTCCAGGTTTAAAAGATAATAACAAACTTTGAGTCACTACACCCTCAAGCTAAGTCCATTGCCTATAAGTCGTCAGCAGCAGCACCCTTGAATCGCAATATCAAATCGCAAAAGTTGCAAAAATCTGTTGCAAGCTACATTATCAGTTTAATGTTAAAAAATACAACTTTAGAGGTGTGTATGCTTTTGTATCATGAAGTCAATGTGGCAAAAATGCAAACTGTCCCCCAATGTGCGCAATATATGCACAGACTTTGGCCTGTTTAAATCCGAGCTCAAAACTCACCCCTTCAGACGGGCTTTTAACTTTCAGTAATGCAGTTTGTTTTATATTTTTGCATGCTTTTATATTGTGTGGATTTAAATGTGAAGCACATTGGTCACATTGAGAGTTGTAAAGGGCTCTGTAAATAAATTAAAATCGATTGATTATTTGAACTTGTATCTCATAGGGCTGTCACAATAAAACTTTGAGTTAGTAAGTAGGATATACAGTACAGTATTGTTGAAGAAAATATAGAAAATATAGATGAGAAATGCTAAATGTTCCCCATATCCCAGTGATAAATATTGAACTCCCAAAAATAACTGTTCCATGCGTCATGTATTGAACGATATAGTAGTCCCATCAGATTCTGTAATGTAAATATTGTTGACTGTATATCCTCCTGAGACCCGTCCTTTATAGTGGACATCTGTTAAGTTTTGACTCTAGTTTGTGGCTGCACTATGATTAGAAATAATAATAGTAATAAAATAAATACAGTATTATTATTTATTATTATCTGGTTTTTGATTGCGGGTGAATGTTTGTAATTGAGTTGTCTTAAGTAATGCACTTTTTAGAATGATGAATTTGAACTGAAGTAATGTGATTTTTTTGTTATGTAGAAATGACACCAAACATCTGTCAAGGGACTACAGATGAAAATGAGCCGTTTGGCTAACTCTGGCATATGTACATGCAAATGTTGATTAATATGCACTGTCCCTGAAATAAACAAATAAATAAATAAATCTAGTATTATTATTATCTATTATTATGATTATTATTATTATTATTATTATTATTATTATTATTATTATTATTATTATTATTATTATTATTAATACTACTACTACTACTACTAATAATAATAATAATAATAATAAATAAATAAAACTATCAATAATATATAAATAAAATACATTAAAAAATCTAAAATATATAAATAAAATACATAAATAAGTAAATAAATAAATAATACATAAAACATTAAAATAAAACATAAATAAATAAAACATAAATAAATAAATAAAATAAATAAATAAATAAATAAAGAGTTTGAGGCGACTGTAAAACCGACTGAAATTTTTTTTTTGTTAGGTTTAGGTTAGGTTAACTTGACACGGATTTAACATATTACAGTCCATTACAGAGGACATGTTACAAAAATATGAATAAAAACAAAATTAACAAAATGTAAATAATAATAATAATAATAATAATAATAATAATAATAATAATAATAATAATAATAATAATAATAATAATAATGTTTTTCTTCGGGTCCCAGGAGGATATACAAATAGACAAAGCTAACCCGCTAGCTGCTGCGTTCCAAATAGGAAGTGTTCATGGGCGCGCTTCTGACCCGTCCACTCCAGTTGACTTTATACTGAAAAACGGTCACCCCTCGCTCTACAGTGAGCCACATCCTTTTGGTTTTAAAATGTTGATATTAACCCGCTCTACATGATCCTGGTGGTTTTATCTTGCTATTTTGCCTGTAAATAAATTTCTATTCCCCCATATGGAAATGGCTTCAAATTTGTCGCTATAACTGCTCGTGAGCTTTATTTGACTAAAGCCGAACTCTATGCTTATATGTGACACTCACTTACGGTCTATTGTTGTTTGATATTGTACCTACACAGCCATAGCAAAACACTAAAGATGATAAGACGCAGAGAAAGGCAGCGTTGTAATTTATGCAACTGCGATCCAAAAGGCAGTGTGCTCCAAAATCCTGGATGGAAAACTTCTGAGGAACATTAACAACAAATAACATCCTAATGTAAAAAATGACCAACCAGCTCATAGCAGTGCCACCCACCTTATTCCAGCTGGATCTAATCACCCCCAGAATAGGTTTTTCTAGCTATATACTTTTATTTATACTACTGAGCAAAGTATTTTTTTAATCCCACCTCTACACACCTTTAAAAGTCAACTGACAAAAACGCAAACTCTCTTTTCATCGGAATGATATCCATTTGGAGTTTACTGACTGATAAACCCAAAATCATTTATTTCTAATATTCCCATGTTAAATAAATGTATTAATGTATTGCACATTTTAATAACTACACCTTAAGCATGAACAAAGACTTCATTCATAATAGAAAAAAAGGTTTATTAGTAATTTATAGCTTCAGAAAGATTCAGGCTTAGTATACTGTAAGGGGGTTGGGATAGGAGTTTGCATGCTTTATTAAAGGAAAATTAACGTTTTTTTTTTACAATCTGAGCCTTCTTTCGGCAATAAAACAAGTAGTTTTACTCACCCATAGCAGTTTGGTGTCAATTGGAGCAGTATCGCAGAACTTATGTTGAGCCGTTCTGTTCTACTAATGATCCCGTATCCGTTAGCGTGAGTGCTCGGGGCACTGATTTGCGGTGTCCAAATAACACAAACTTTAGCACTTTTCAAATCACAGAAGATCGCTGTGTCAGGGTAGACTTTTAGTAGATTCCAAAACGGCCTGAAACCCGATATCCAGCTATAGTTTCATTTGATGACGTCATCAGAGAGGACAGTGCGCATGCGTGAACTCAGCTGTTTTGTAAACACCGCTAGTCCGAAAGAAGCTAACACCGCTCTGAACTTTACTTTTCTGTTCCAATATCGGGTTTCAGGCCGTTTTGGAATCTACTAAAAGTCTACCCTGACACAGCGATCTTCTATGATTTGAAAAGTGCTAAAGTTTGTGTTATTTGGACACCGCAAATCAGTGCCCCGAGCACTCACGCTAACGGATACGGGATCATTAGTAGAACAGAACGGCTCCAACATAAGTTCTGCGATACTGCTCCAATTGACACCAAACTGCTATGGGTGAGTAAAACTACTTGTTTTATTGCCGAAAAAGGCTCAGATTGTAAAAAAAAACGTTAAAAAAACGTTAATTTTCCTTTAAAGGGACAGTGTGTAGGATTCGTGGCGCATAGGTGGTTACTAGCTATTCCACTTCCTCTTTTGGCTATGGCAGACCTCGAGGGTCACCCGGACGCGACGTAGCGCCGAAATCTCGCGTGCCCGCGCACGAACCGCGCACCGCTGTATACATAAAGCGCGGTCCCCCGTTCACTTTTTTTTTTTTCTTTTCGCATGAAAACACACAATCCCGATCATGATTCATGACAATCTACACATCAAATGAAACCTTACAGTCTCCTCTTTTTGACTATGCAATTCATTTCCCTGCAAAACAATCACTCCCCGAGCACATGGGGCTTTTATACGGAAAAGCACAAAACTTAGCTTACTTAGCTTACCTTTGAAGGCTTTGCACAGGTCAAACTCTGTATTTCATCATAAACTTGGTCTCAATCTGTCCATAAGGATCCAGCGAATAAAATCCAGTAAAACAATTTAGTCCAAAATACGTGTTGTATCCATTACGATGTGTGATCCGGCAGCATGCTTCTTTACACAGGCTCGCCCCTTCCCCCCTCCCCTTCCCCTTCTCTCCTTCTGTCCTTCACTACCAAACGCAGCGCGGCTAAGCAGCTGTTAGCAGGAGCCGAGGCGAAGGATGAGCCCAAATGTCCTTCTGTGGCTCTCGTATTCAAAATGGCTGCCTCTATATGGGGAAGATCCCCCTTTTATGTGACTATATCTAAGTCCAAAAGAATACTTTGATTTCATGATGGAAGTGAAAAGGCTAGGAAAACAATGTATTTTTGAATGGGTATCTTCAATTTCAGTAATTAACAGGTAAAAATCTTACACACTGTCCCTTTAAGATTGACGAGGTATAGTCTCTTTGGTTGGAGGTTGGTCATTTACTTTGTTTCTATAGATATGTCATTGCTGTGTCTGGAATGTTCCACAGTATGACATTAAACAGCTCTACTTTGCATTTATTAAATTACAGGTGGTTTTATAGCTCAAAAATACCTAGAAAAACAGGCGTTCTGACTGTGAGCAAGGTCCCCTCTTCACAGATCTGACCTGTAACTTGGTCTGGTTTGGCCGCCATGAAGATAAAAAGGTTTAATGCCATACTGTGAAACATTCCAGACAAAGCAATAACATAATAACATATCCACGGAGAAAAACCTTTGACGGACCTTGCACCAGAAAAGTTACACAATGCACCTTTAAAAGTTAACCATGTGTTATAATGATAACAGGAGAAGTTCAATTTGTCAACTGGACAAAGTTTGTTTGGTTGAAAACGTTTCGCCGCTCATCCGAGAGGCTTCGTCAGCTCTAATAAGAATACTGGTAAGACACTTGCTTATATCTTGCTGTAGGGAGGAGCTACCTAGCTAACTACTTTCCGGAACTATCTCATTGGTTTCGGTCTTTTGTTTCTCTGGCGTCTAGCTGACAAAAGACCGAAACCAATGAGATAGTTCCGGAAAGTAGTTAGCTAGGTAGCTCCTCCCTACAGCAAGATATAAGCAAGTGTCTTACCAGTATTCTTATTAGAGCTGACGAAGCCTCTCGGATGAGCGGCGAAACGTTTTCAACCAAACAAACTTTGTCCAGTTGACAAATTGAACTTCTCCTGTTATCATGGATTCTACCTGGACGACTGAGGGACTTTTCACGCATGTGTTATAATATAAAACACAAGTCTGACTGGAATATTTTCTCATGGTACATTTTTTAGGCTGAAAATATCTTCTCTTCCAATATGTGTGAATAGTGAATGCTAGCTTTATCCGTGTTTATTTGCATTTTGAATCTTTTTACTGTCAGAGATTAACTAAAAGTCCCCTAACGTTTCCTTAAATTTGAATGAGCCAAGTTTTGTTTCCCCCTAAAACAGCACAAACATAATCAAATGTAATGTGTGCAGACTTGGATCATTCTTTATACCTGTGCAGTCATGTGGGACAGCAGGCGCCTCTGCTCCTGTCCTCGTGTTTATCAGAACCCAGCATCAGCGCAGCTCCAACCTCAAATGTAAAAATGTGAAACGGCCGAGAAGCACAAAGAACTGGGATTTTGGAGCTGGCAACGCACCAACGGGAAGTCTATGGAGGTGAGACAAGAGGGGAATGGAAGGGAAGGGGGGGGCACTGTATGATGCAAACAACATATACACAATACAGAGATTGTGGTCAAGCTAAAAAGTTTTTTTAGTTTTTTTTTTCATTTAAGATAAAACTTATTGAACGTTTATGTCAGCATGCTTCACTGATGTTGGTACTGTATTTTTAAATGTGACATTACACAATTAATACATGAGATTTAATGTTCCACTTCTGTTGCACTTGGAATATTTTATGTACGTCATCAGTTCACATTTAGAACATAAAATATTAAACCAACCAGCTGCAAAGCTTTTTTGAGTTCACTGTGCCTTGTTAAATTAATAATTTCTTGGGTCAACTAATATTAATTACTTCTAACAGCGAATAAGACACTTGCTGGACTTTAAATATGTTTTTGTGTGAAATAATATTCACATAGATTTTGTAAAATAAAATGAATAATTGGTTGAGCCAAGAAATGATTAACTTCAAAAAAGCTTTGCAGCCAGCTGCTTTGCTATTTTAAGCTGAGTCAACTTTTAATTTTTAACAGTATAATTTTGCTCAGGTCCATGTTTCTTAAACTTTACCACCAAGCTAAATATTTGGCCTTCCAAGTACTACAAGATCTAAACTAAGTCTAAAATGTGACTTTTGTAGGTTTAAAGTACAGCTAAACCAGATTTAATATAACACAATGTGTTTATAGTTAAAGGACTATCAAAGGACTATCAAATTTATATTATGAAAAACATACGGTTACATACTGTAAGTCCTGTTTTTGCTGCAATAACATCAACATTATATTTGACCTTAAGCACAGGGCAGTGGGGACAGTGGGGGGCTGGGGGTGGGACACATTAACCTAATATGACACATTAACCTAATATGACATCATGACAAAAGGATAAAGGATTTGGATGCGACGCCTTCCTCTTCACAGCGACCAGAACCAGATGGCATCCAATGGCAACAAAGTAATTCTGACCACACATTTCCACCGAAAGATTTCATAAACTTGGGAAAACAGTTTTATGCCTTACATCCACATCACAACATTAAAGCCATGCACATATTTAGTCAATGTTTATTTATAACACAAATAAACTGGAGACTGTCCCTGAGCAGTACAACAAGCGTGCATCTATTTCCAAACAAAGGATCAGAACTAGCCCAACATTTGAATGGGGACGTTTGAGCATGCGTTTTTTTTCCACTTATACAACATATAACAATAAAAAAAAAAAACTATAAATAAATAAATAAATAAATAAATAAATAAATAAATAAATAAAAACAAAAACAAAAACAAAAAAAAATGCGAAGAATTTTCAATAGTACGACATTAAATTGTTATTGTTATATCTACTTGGAAGCAAATAGATGACACCATCATGTCAGCTTACAAAACACATCTGTAAAAACCTGACTCACAATAAGAATGCACATTTTAATGTTTCTTTTTTTCTTTTCTTTTTCTTTTTTTTCCACTATAAAACAGAAAAAAATGAAGCAATAACCAAAGCAATAACTGTATGGAGACAAGCAGGTGGCAAAACTTCCATCAGAAATGTTACTTAGTACACCTTTAATAGTATGCTCATCAATGACGTTTTTACTCATGTAATGATTTAATGACATTTTACTCCCGCTTGGGTTCTCTGATGTTCTCTTTCTTGTGTCCATTCTTTACTCTCCAGTTCAATAAAGTAATATAATGTGTTTAAAGTATTAATAGCTGTGACACGGTTGTGCTGTGTGTGACTGGGCTGCACTCTGGCCTGTAATTGGAGAGCGGAGGGGGCTTTGCAGAGGAGGCTAAGTGAGAGCAGCTGATGTTGCATCATACTTCAAACATTCTTTAAATTAACAATATGTCAAAGGCTACACACAGCTCTGTGACACCGAGATGCCTTCAGATAAGAGCTGACCTTCTCGCCTCCACACAACTCCTCTATGTGATATGATGGACAATTCACTCCTTTGTGTACTATATTTGGCTTATACTCATCTTTATTTTTTAGTCTTTTGAATAGCCTGTGCTCTTACCATCTTAAAAATGCATGCAGGTCTCAATGAAAAGAAAAGGCCATGTCTCATGTGAAAGCTCAGAATCTCCAGAATTCACTCACTGAGCTGCAGAGGCTGCACTAGCACTGATTCATGAGTGGCTGCAGGGGGTGGGCAGCACAAATAAATGTGACATCAATGTTTTTGTAATTAATGTCTACCTCGTATCTCAGATAAGTCATGTTTATGAATGAAAATCTTACGCAACTTACTTTAAAGGAAAATTTATGTTTTTGTTTTTTTTTTACAATCTGAGCCTTCTTTCGGCAATAAAACAAGTAGTTTTACTCACCCATAGCAGTTTGGTGTCAATTGGAGCAGTATCGCAGAACTTATGTTGAGCCGTTCTGTTCTACTAATGATCCCGTATCCGTTAGCGTGAGTGCTCGGGGCACTGATTTGCGGTGTCCAAATAACACAAACTTTAGCACTTTTCAAATCACAGAAGATCGCTGTGTCAGGGTAGACTTTTAGTAGATACCAAAACGGCCTGAAACCCGATATCGCAACAGAAAAGTAAAGTTCAGAGCGGTGTTAGCTTCTTTCGGACTAGCAGTGTTTACAAAACAGCTGAGTTCACGCATGCGCACTGTCCTCTCTGATGACGTCATCAAATGAAACTATAGCTGGATATCGGGTTTCAGGCCGTTTTGGAATCCACTAAAAGTCTACCCTGACACAGCGATCTTCTGTGATTTGAAAAGTGCTAAAGTTTGTGTTATTTGGACACCGCAAAGTAATGCCCCGATCACTCACGCTAACGGATACGGGATCATTAGTAGAACAGAACGGCTCAACATAAGTTCTGCGATACTGCTCCAATTGACACCAAACTGCTATGGGTGAGTAAAACTACTTGTTTTATTGCCGAAAGAAGGCTCAGATTGTAAAAAAAACGTTAATTTTCCTTTAAAGGTACACAATGTAACTTATCGGGTCTTTATGCTGCAAATCTTAATTTACCTGGAATGTTACTGTAACTGACAAGCAGGTGATGCAGCAGCTTTTTGATGAAATATAGCAGGTTATTCACTAATGGAAGTGATCAGGGTCAACATTTATGAATTTACCTTTTGGATATTAAAAAAACAAAAGTAAAAAATGTAAATACCATAGGGAGATTGGTAAATACCATAGGGGACAGTTGTCTGTTGTATGAGCATGACATCATCACATTGTAGAATCTGAAAACCACCAATAGACTAGTAAAAAAAAGAGTATAGTAGAGTATAATCACGTAAAACCCTCATTCCGTGTGTGTGTTATCCAAGGGTGCAGAGTGGAGCAGAGGGGGGCGGGCTGGGGAAGGAGCAGATGTTTGTGGGTCTGTTGAAGGCCAGCTGTTGGAATGTTTTCCCACTGCATGAGGAGAGCACGGTGCGTCGCCATTGGCCGCCCCCTCTGTGTCATGTGACCTGGGTCATGTGACTGCAGTGGCTTTGGAGTCACTGCCGGGGTCACCTCAACCAGACCGGCCCACGCTGTCCTACCCCGGGGCCTGAGGGAAGTCACATCAAAGAAGGAGGGTCCCATTCACAGGAGGACGTGGTCTATGGAGTCTATGGGGTCAAGGCAATACTGGGGTCACTGCACGATTTGAGCTATTTTCACTAGCCCTATTATTATTATTACATTTATTTGTATTATTATATGCAAACTATAAGGGCTGGAATTCTTTATGTGGTTGGTCTCTCTCGACCATCCAGCTCGGGTCCTCTACCAGAGGCCTGGGAGCTTGAGAGTTCTGCGCAGTATCTTTGCTGTTCCTGTACTGCACTTTTCTGGACTGAGATGTCTGATGTTTTTCCTGGGATCTGCTGTAACCACTCGTCCAGTTTTGGGGTTACAGCCCCGAGTGCTCCGATCACCACGGGCACCACTGATGCCTTCACCTTCCAGGCCTTCTCCAGCTCTTCCTTGAGCCCCTGGTATTTCTGTAGTTTGTTTCCCGTGTTACACTTTTGCAGATAGTGTTGCCAACAGTTGGTTTATTCATCTGGCTTCATTATCTCGTGTGTACCTCTTTAGGCGGCTGGCTAAGGCTTGTAGCCTTTGCTTGGCAGTTTCGAGTGCTTCAGGTATGGGCATCTGGCTGTACCTCTTGGGTACTTGCTTTTTCATTGCACCTTTCTGGGCCTCTGACAATTGGCTCACTTCTCTCCGCGCTTCCTTGATTTTAGCCTCTAACCGTCTTTTCCATGGTGCGTGTTGTTTCCCATAGCTCCCATGGTTGCTCTTATAGCCCAGCACCTCTAGGATCACTGCTGCTGAAGTGTATATCAGCTCACTGGTTTCAGTGATGGTTGTGGTAGGGATCGCTCTCAGTGCTGCATTCACATCTTCTAGGAGACTTTCAGATGGTACTTCACCTCTGTAACTGGCATTGGGGTTGCCTTGTGTTCATTCGGGCCATGATCTTGTCTTTCAGGCCAGACACTGCCACGTTCAGCATGATACTTATTGGGGCATCGTACCGAATCTCTGGTTGGGGAGTTGGTGTTAGCTCCCCTCTGACCTGGCGTCCTGGCTCCCCCTTGCCGTAGCACTTGTGTTGTACCTTGTCAATCTCTAGTTGTGATAGCAGTTGCAGTTTGTGGATGTTGGAACACTGAGCTACTAGTTGTTTGGCCGTCAGTTTGGATTGTGGATATTGAAGCAACCATTTCTCCCACATCCAGGCAGAACAGAGTGTTTTCTGTTTGAGAGAAGAGCCTAAATATGCAGGATTTGTGTGTTGAACAAATGTGAATGAAACAAAACACAACTCCAGGTCTGTTTGTGATGAAGAAACAACATTATAGCATAGATAGATCAGAAAATAATGCAATTTGAGCCCTTTAAAGGACACTGGCAACTTGAGCTGTCAGCAAACCCAAAACAGAACAAGACTAGATGGATTTGTTAGGGGAAAGATCTCACTGCAAGAGATAGGGGAGAAGAAGAGGAAGTTGAGAAACTGAGGTGGCTGAGATGGTTCCTCTGCTGTGGAGGTTGAGACAAAAAAAAAGTTGACTAGCATATGAGAACATTCCTGTGAGGTGATTTGACAAGAGGCAAAGTAAACACATGGGGTATACTGTAGATCTAGTTGAAGCTATGAAAATTGCTGTTCTGTTTTTTTTTGTTTTTTGTCATGTTTTTAAAAAAAAAGCCTATATGTGGATTTGGCCATAAAACAGTATTTCTGTAATGTATTTCATGTATCTGTATCTGTGCACCTTTACTGAACTGGGGCTTAATGTATAAAATATGGCCAACTGCTGCAGTGTCATTCTGCTCCAAAGAGTGTGCGCTGAGAGACAGGTCCAAACATCTCTAATGCTCAGGCTAATGAAGATTAAACTCTCCACAGCTCTGACAGGAGTATGTGACGTCAGGGGCCACAGGGGTCTTCGATGGCACAGTGTAAAATCATGTATAAAACACTGCATGAATGTTGTGTTGAACATTTTGTTAAAGGTGCGTTGTGTGTGTGTGTGTGTGTGTGTATGTATGTGCACTCAAAGCGAGAAACCCCTCGCCCATTAAAGGGATATGCCACCCCCAGGTCAAACTTGGGCATCACCCCACAGTCCAGAGACTAAAATAAGTGGTGGAAAGCTTTTTTCTGGTGACGCAGCCATTGTCCGAGTCTGTCAGCACTGACCGCCGCGGTATCTGCAGCTACTCCGCGTTAGACTGGAGTCTAACGTCGCCAGAGAAAGATTTCGGCCAAAAGGAATTAATTTGCTCGATGCTTTTCCCAATTACTTTCTGTGTAGTGCACATTCATATCGAGTGCAAATAAATGTGCAAATCAACACGGAGAGCTTGACTTGGTCATTTTGGGTTGGGAACTATTTTTCAGTGCGGAAAAAGACAGCCGAAGCACACACCACGCTGCGTAACAGGGGAACTGCCAACCTGGTGCGTAACAGGGATTCCCCTGTCAGCGTGGTGTGTGCTTCGGCTGAAGCCGAAATCTTTCTATGGCGACATTAGACTCCAGTCTAACGTGGAGTAGCAGCAGATACCGCAGCGGTCAGTGCTGACAGACCTGGACAATGGCTGCGTCACCAGAAAAACACTTTCCATCACTTATTTTAGTCTCTGGACTGTGGGGAGATGCCCAAGTTTGACCTGGGGGTGGCATATCCCTTTAACACACATTCATACACCAGTGTACACAGACACTAGGTTGAAAGCAGAAATAGTGTCTAGCCTAAGGCTACGTCCACACGACAACACTCCTGTTTTTTTTTAAAATGCGGGGTGAAAAAAATACGCGTCCACACACTTGTTGGATTAGTAAATATTCGCGTCCCGATGAGCATGGAGCGCTGAGTGAAAACGATGTAGTATATATGTCACACCAATAAGTGGTGCTGTAAACAGGAAAGAGCCAGAGCCCCCAGACTACAAAGAGCACATGCGCATAACATCCTTTCTCTTTCGTAAACAAGCAAACACGTGTATCTTAGGGACCGTCAACAAATGCAAAATTATTTTGTCCCCCTCCTCCACCAATGTAGCAGTGACTCTCCCCGGTAATGTGAAGATAATTTATTGACGGCCCCTAACATAGACATAGACGCCACAGAACGAAGTTTGAGCTGCGTGAGCAGAGTTTTTGCCTATAAATCGATAGTTAGTATTACTTGCTATCGTTTTATTAGATAGACATTAACAAGTAGAACTCTCGTTAACCTTGGTTGTGTTATTTAGGCAAAATGCTTGTTTGGATCTTAATACGGGAATGTTAAACCCCGAATATCAAGCGAATGACAAACAAGTCCTGCCCAAGCATACTCGGACATTATGTTGGCTTTTCGGCGAGAATATACAACCAGGGACCATCACAAAAGCGCAGCTATATAGTTGTGTGAATTTGTGTAAAGAAAACAGAAATGCTTTTATATATTTTTGTGTGTGATACTGCATGTGCCTGTTTGTAAAAGGTAAATTTTCATTCAATGAAAAAAGACAAGAAATGGTTATTTCTTTATTTACAGCACACAACACCCTCAAATTGGTATGGGCTCCTCATTGTCCACTATCTGCCTTTTCATTGATGGGATCTTTCCAGTTTTAAAATACACGTTTAGCTTTGAATTGGCAAACACTCGTGCGTCGTGCGTACTGCCAGGCGACAATTACGTGCATAAACCTGTACCTGTAGTCACACACCGCTTGTATGTTTAGGGAATGTTTGCCCTTTCTGTTGATGTAGTCCGTGGCGTTGGAGGATGGCTGTTTTATTTCAACGTGGGTCCCGTCAATCGCTCCCAAACATTGCGGCATGCCATGCACACGATGGAAGCCCGAAACAAGCTCCTCTGCCGTCATCATTTTCCCAAAAGTTGCGTTTTGCCCGCCCACACGAGAACGCGACCCCCGGGGTTCTCAGATTTCTCCACTCTGGAACCCGTTTTTAAAAAACACAGTTTACACCTACCCAAAACGCCGCCGCCGTGTGGACAACAGGCCCAAACGAACACAAACTTCTCCGTTTCCACCAAAAAAACGTTGTCGTGCGGACAGGGCCTAAGGACACAACCGCAGCGTTCTTCTGTAGGAGCTGTAATCACTGGAATCACAGTTACTCTTTCATGTGGTGATATTCTGAATACTTTCCTATAATCAAAACAATAATATTGTGGCACTTGATTACGCAATTTAGGGTTCAAACTGCACAGTATTATAAAATATTAAAACAAAAATACCTCTCTTTCAGTAAATGCATGTGTGATTTCTCCTTCTCTCATTAAAATATGATTAAAGGACCCATATTACACTATTTTCTGATGTTATAATGTAGTTTTCTCATCGCAAACATACCTGGAGTTGTGTTTTGTTTCATTCCCTCATGTTAAACACACAAAACCTGCATAATAGGCTGAGGTCTTCTCTCAAACTGAAAACATTCTGTTCCACCTTGTGATGTCATCCACTGTGTTTTAAACTCCATACACCTTCACTAGAATCATTTGTTTAATTTCAGCGCTAACCCTTATGACATCACAACATGGAACAGGATTACTCAAACATGTGTAAATGAAACAAAACACAACTCCAGGTATGTTTTTAAAGAAGTAACAGTATCATTTATTTATTCAGGCCTATTTTCACTTTTAAACTTCCCATAAAATCAGAATACAATACTCTGACTGGACCATGGCACTGAATATGTTTCCAAATAAATCTAAATGCAGGTACGCAGTGCTGTAACTAAATACATTTCTAAGTCTTGTCCCTAACACTAATTTTGACGGTGGTGTGACAAATGCACTCCTCCCTGCATGACAATAACAACAACAGCTGTTAGCATCTCGCGTGTAACGGCCACTTCCCCCTGAGCGTCGCCCCCTGTCTATGCGGCATGGCTCTATCGTGACAGACATGACAGTAATTAATCACCTTCTTTTCCGCTAATTCCCAAGCGGACCCAGGATGCAAAGACTACCAGGGCTCAGAGGCTAAAATTATCTCCCGTCTCAATCAACAGGCTGATTTAGTGGCTCTGGCTGCTGGGCTCATGTATGTAGATGTGTGTGGAGTTGTCTAAATAGGGCCCGGATCAGGAGGTCAGCCCTGTTTCTACGAGACACTGATTTTCTGGACCTGTCACCAAAGGAAAATCTTTTTTTTTTTTTTTTTGCCAAATCACGAGACGCCTGGACCGTCAGAGCTTTGGGAAATACTTGTGGTCTGTAAAAATAAAAGTAAATTAATACATTCATTTTACAGAATGGTTTACAGTGGATTTACAATATACCCAAAAGTCAATTAACCTTTAAAAGTAACAATATTGTGTATTTTGTCTGCTATTTAATCTTGATCTAAATCAAATTAATAAAAGAAGGTTGCCGACTTCCTCGTTGTAAACTTTAAAGGAGAATTAACATTTTTTTGCAATCTGAGCCTTATTTTGGTAATAAAACAAGTTGTTTTACTCACCCATAGCACTTTGGTGTCATATGGAGCACTTCCAGAGATGTTTTAGATTTGCGATAGCCGTAGCGCTAATATATGCCCCGAGCTTGTAATATATGCCCCGAGCGGTCTCCAAATAACACAAACTTTAGCACTTTTCAAATCATAGAAGCTCGATGTCTTAGTCTACGCTTTAGTTTGAGTCAAAAGTGGCCTGTAATCCAAGATGTATCCATAGTTTCAAGTAGATGAGGACGCCAGTGCGCATGTGCGGAGTCACAGCTTATTTCGCTCTCAGCTCTCGGGACCCAAACATGAAACGCAAAGCTGTAAATTATGGATAAATCTCGGATTACAGGCCACTTTTGACTCAAACGAAAGTGTAGACTAAGACATTGAGCTTCTATGATTTGAAAAGTGCTAAAGTTTGTGTTATTTGGAGACTGCTCGGGGCATATATTACATGCCCCGAGAACTCGCTCTACGGCTATCGCTAATCTAAAACATCTCTGGAAGTACTCCATATGACACCAAAGTGCTGTGGGTGAGTAAAACAACTTGTTTTATTACCGAAATAAGGCTCAGATTGTAAAAAACGTTAAGTCTCCTTTAACTGATTACATCATGACAATAAAGTCCTGCGTACTGACGGCACCTCCTACACATAGCAGCAGATACTAGGGCGAAGCATATTTTTTGTATTGAAATATCTGTACAAAGTTACAGTATCATACACGCATCACAGATTAAGAAAATGAAAAGGTACAGAGCAGTGGGTGTGTACTAAGCATGAAACAATGTTGGCAATTTTATCAGGATAAACTATATTATTGTTAATTGTCCAATCCCTACTGTGTATCAGCGGTGGTGAAAACGGAGACAATGACGTCTTGAATAGAGGAGTATAAAGATTACTCAGACATGCATGAATCACACAAAGTACAACTTTGAGGGAGTAAATGAGAGTTCGAGATATAGTAAATCCAACAAAGTGTGGTCTGAAGAAGAAACAGAGCAAGAAACACAACTAAAGATTTACTTAAGAAAGTAAGAATACAATATATTACTAAAGTCAGAGTAAAAGTACGCTGCTAGGAAACTTACATTTTTCAATTGCCAGTACTGTTCCCAAACCCCTGCACCCCAAAACCAAACACCAACCTCCAGAGAGTGTGACCTCTGACCTCCCCAAACGCAGGGTCTTAGCTGCTCATCAGTGCCACACTTCCCCTGTCACCTCCGCTCCACCTACAGCTCCAGTGTTAATCACAATAACAGACAGAGAGAGGGGGCGAGGAGGAACACTGAGACCCCAAGAGCCCCTGATGTGAACCCCTACAAAACTGTAGTACATAATAGTCCTCTTTAGAAGTACACTATGTGACTTTTCTGCCTGTCTCCAGGGAGATGATGTTGCTTTGCCTGTCAGTGTGGTGTTAAAGATCCCATGACATGGTACTTCTTGATGCTTTTATATGGCTCCTTAATGGTTCCCTAATACTGTAAATGAATCCTTCTTCAAAATCAACACTCAGTGCATGAGAAACAGAGATAAGATGAGAAAGAGTAACTTTTCTCACTCTGAACACTCCATAATGGGCCTTGTTGCTTGAATGCAAATGAGGAGAAAAGAGCTGGCCAATAGTAGAGGGTGGGGGCGTGGCCAAACACTCCGCTCTCGCTCTGTGCGCTCTCTGATCCATTTCCGTGTTTTTGCACGGGGGGAGAAATTTAAAGCGTTCCATTGAAAAATAAACACATTTCCACATAAAATAAAATTAAACCACTGCTGTTCAAAGGTCCAGAGGCTCAGATAAAGGACTTCCGAGCCTAGAAACACTCGGACGTGCCTCCAGGCAAATAAAAAAACGCATTTCGCATTGCCTAGCGCATTCGCAGTCCAAACTCTCTGGGCGTGATTTACAGAGACGCTGAGTACAGACAGACGGGGGTGGAACTGCATTTGCATTTCTTTTTTCGATCTGACGTCAATAAGGTGCCTTGTTCAAAACCGCCCGTTTGAGCTCCGATTTTTTGTAACGCAGAAAAGGATCGCAAATGCTCAGTTTAGACATTTCACAACTTTTAACCATGGGGGGGGGGGCTAAACAGGGTAGGGGAGCTCACATTAACGTTCAAAAACCTCAGAAAGAGAAAATTTCATGCCATGGGACCTTTAAAACGTATCCATCTTGCATTTAAACAAATGTGTTACTGGAATTTTGAAAAACATGCCTTCTCAGTGTGAGCATGATCTCTGCACAGATCTGATGTGTAATTTGGCCTGATTGCCCGCTTGTCTCTGATAGAATGATAGAAGCTTATATACTGTGGACCATTCCATGCTATTGTGGACACAATAGCATCTCATCTGACACATGCTTGGTGAACCTGCACCAGAAAAGTTACACCGTGGAGCTTTAAATTCAATCATTTAACAATTATAATGAGCTCTGACTTTTAGTTGCTAAGTAAAGGTTATGGAAAAGGATCATTCTATGAGCAAATCAAGCCAAAATGTAAGGTAAATAAGAATGATGCATGCATTGTGGTGGGACAGTTTTCTTATCGTCTTTGTGATATTCATTTAACACCTACACATGTTTCACTCAGACAGAAGACAGGAGGAAAGCAGCTCCA
The DNA here is from genome assembly GCA_036785185.1 of Paratrypauchen microcephalus. Lineage (NCBI taxonomy): Eukaryota > Metazoa > Chordata > Actinopteri > Gobiiformes > Gobiidae > Paratrypauchen > Paratrypauchen microcephalus. Next base: position 880,011 of record JAVJIX010000163.1, on the reverse strand, counting down.
TAAATCAGTTTGTATGTGCATTTAAGTGTTTCTTGACTAAAGTGGATGATTTCATTACTTACTAAAATTTACAATATGGTTCAAACTTTGGACTCTCTGGAGGGTGGGTATATGCTTTACCACGTGTGCCACTTTTGTCTCTGAACTACAACACCAAGTTGGTACCAGTGAAGTATTAGAAAACCAAAAAATACTGTTCCATAGTTGCATTTTTATCTGTGTCCTATCTGCAACCTACAACGTTTGGTTCTACAGAGAGGCAGAGTTTTCATGTCACTGTGCCCTGCTCTCCTCCTCCTCTTCCTCCTCCTCTCCTCCCTCTCTATCACTTCTCTGCTCTATCTGCCCTCTCCCCTCCCCTCCTTCTATCTTTTCTCAGCTCTGCTCTATCTCTCTCCCTTAGCCTCTTCAAAGAATGGCTCAGTGGGAGGAAGAGAAGGACCTTGACAGCCCCGTTCCCAGCCAAAGCAAATCAAACAGGTGCACAGCGACATGCTTGAGAGACCCTCGGAAATTTTGCCTGTATACGTTTTGTACTGAAATGTGTAGTTTTTATATTTTATAATGTCACACTTTATTATTTTATGTTTCCTCCACCCCTCTGGAAGATTAAAGGTCTTTGGAGTGTTATGATGTCATTCAAAGCAAATTACGGCGTCTATACAAGCGTCGTGTTGTAATAAATTGAATAAAAACTTTTTTTGTGGTTAACTCAGTGTTTCACAACCTTTTTTGTCTTGTGTACCTCCCTGAGCCTTTTTATCATACCTCACACGTGTTGATAATTCTCCAAAAGTAGAATGTGACATTAAATGTGATTATTAAATGAAAATCATTTTATTTCATCTCCTTAATTTGAAAATTTAATTCTCAGGCATTTTCTCTCTTTTCTTAAACTCAAATTTACTCAAATTAGAATTGAGTCAGTACCCAATTTCATCACATCTCAGAAGCTCAGCAGAGACGGGCCTAGTTAGTACTTGGATGGGTGACTGCTGGATACGAGCTGCCACAGTGGGGCAGCAGTGGCTCTGGTATTGTGTCCTTGGGCAAGACACTTCCACCACATTGGCTAGTGTGAGTGTGTGTATTTTAAAGGTCCTATATTACACAAAATTGACTCTTGTGAGCTTTAAGACATCTGATCCAGTTGTTACCTGTTATGAAAAACATACCTGGAGTTGTGTTTTGTTTCATTCACACATGTTTGAGTAACCCTTTATTATTAGTCTGTCTACATCTCCAAAGCTCAATATACTCTGTTCCCTCTTGTGATGTCACGAAGTTGTAGTTTTCAATTTAACAGCTACCTTTAATCTTCTAGTTCAGTAAAGAACTGGCAATTCAAGGCATGAAACCATCCAAATGATTCTAGTGAAGGTAGTTTAAAGATCCCATGATATGGTACTTCTTGATGCTTTTATATGGCTCCTTAATGGTTCCCTAATACTGTAAATGAATCCTTCTTCAAAATCAACACTCAGTGCATGAGAAACAGAGATAAGATGAGAAAGAGTAATATGTATCTCTCTGGAACAGTCCATTATGGGCGTTGTTGCTTGAATGCAAATGAGGAGAAAAGAGATGGCCTATAGTAGAGGGTGGGCGCGGGGCCAAACTCTCCGCTCTCAGCTCTCAGCTGTGCGCTCTCTGATCCATTTCCGCGTTTTTGCGTGGAGAAGAGATGAGAAGTGTTCCATTGAAAAATAAACACATTTCTACATAAAATAAAATTAAACCACTGCTGTTCAAAGGTCCAGAGGCTCAGATAAAGGACTTCCGAGCCTAGAAACACTCGGACGTGCCTCCAGGCAAATAAAAAAAACGCATTTCGCATTGCCTAGCGCATTCGCGGTCCAAACTCTCTGGGCGTGATTTACAGAGACGCTGAGTACAGACAGACGGGGGTGGAACTGCATTTGCATTTCTTTTTTCGATCTGACGTCAATAAGGTGCCTTGATCAAAATCGCCCGTTTGAGCTCTGATTTTTTGTAACGCAGAAAAGGATCGCAAATGCTCAGTTTAGACATTTCGCAACTTTTAACCATGGGGGGGGGGGGGGGCTAAACAGGGTAGGGGAGCTCACATTAATGATCAAAAACCATGGGACCTTTAAAAACACAGTGGAGCACTTCCTTTATTACCACATGGCATCAAAAGGTGGGTGTTTTCTGTTTGAGAGCAGAACTCAGCCTAAATATGCAGGGTTTGTGTGTTAAACGTGTGAATAAAACAAAACACAACTCCAAGTTTGTGATGAGGAAACAATAGACTATAGATTATAACATAGACTTTTCTTTTCCTCACAAACTTCTGCAGGCCGTGCGCAGCCTGCTTTCCAAAAACATGCTTTGTTAATCCATCATCTCCAGTAGATTTATAGTGAAGTTGATGCTAATATTTGAGTCCAGTAGATTATCCTGTTTGCAGTTTGCTCGCACACCTCTAACAATGCGCCGCGTATAAACAGACTCACACTTGTTCCTGTGTGTGGTTTTTTACATGTATTTCTGTGCCATTGTTTCACTATGGACATCCTCTCTCTCTCTGCTCTCACCCTCCTCTGAACCCACGCGCCATTCACAACGCACTGGCAAAATAAACAAATGTGCCCTGAGTCATTTGACCGACCACCTTTGCTGTCAATCATTTCAGCTCGGCTCTGTGCTTGTACTGAAGTATTTTGGGCGTGGTGTTTTGATCATGTAGTAATGGTGTATTAACATGAGGAGTGCGTACAGGTAAGCAGTAGTTAAAAGGAAAAGGAAAGTTTTTTTTACAATCTGAACCTTATTTCGGTAATAAAACAAGTCGTTTTACTCACTCATAGCACTTTGGTGTCATATGGAGCACTTCCAGAGATGTTTTAGATTTGCGGTTAGCCTAGCGCAACTTCTAGCCATAGGTCGGGGCATATAATATATTCCCCAAGCATGTAATATGCCCCATGCGGGCTCCAAATAACACAAACTTTAGCACTTTTCAAATCATAGAAGCCCGATGTCTTAGTCTACGATTTCGTTTGAAGCAAAAGTGGCCTGTAATCCGAGATTTAGGCATAGTTTTCAGCTTTGGGTCCCGGGAGCTGAGAGCACAGTCCGCACATGCGCACTGGCGTCCTCATCTACTCGAAACTATGGCTAAGTCTCGGACTACAGGCCACTTTTGACCACACGAAGTCGTAGGATAAGACATCGGGCTTCTATGATTTGAAAAGTGCTAAAGTTTGTGTTATTTGGAGACCGCAAATAAGTGCCCCGAGAACTCACATGATGGAGATCGCTAATCTAAAACATCTCTGGAAGTGCTCCATATGACACCAAAGTGCTATGGGTGAGTAAAACAACTTGTTTTATTACCGAAATAAGGCTCAGATTGTAAAAAACGTTACTTTTCCTTTAAAGTTGCATCGAGTAACCCTCTGGTGGAGGGTCCGTCAAATGCTTTTCTTCATGGAGAGGTTATTGCTTTGTCTGGAATGTTTCACAGTATGGCATTAATCCTTTTTACCTTCACAGAGACCAAACCAGACCAAGTTACAGGTCACATCTGTGGAGAGGCAACCCCACTCTCAAGTCAGAATTTTTCAGTTTTTGTAGCTATAAAATCACCAGTAATTTTAAAAGGTTACATAGTGCACCTTTAAAAGAAAATCACAGATACTGAGGCAAAAAGTTTCTCAAGTAAAAGTAAATGTATCACATGAATAAATCAAATGAAGTAAAAGTATTAAAGTACTTGTTTAAATATGTACTTAAAAATAAAAAGTATTTCACACAGATTTTGATAAAGTTCTATTTGGTAAATTTATGTTGTGTTAATTGTGGTGATATTGATTTAAAATGATACAGATCGACAATACAGAAAGATGCAGTGTCTTTGATTTCCTTGCAGTGGGATAATAGTACGAGGGTCATTCAATAAATAAGGTGAATTTTTCGGTATAAGGACTATTAGATAGAAGCTTACTTTTTAAAAAATGTTTCAACGTAGTCTCCCAGCACTGCTGTCACACACTTTTCCCATCTGTGCACAAGCTTCCGTATTCCCTCAGCATAAAAATCTTTGGACTGATGTCTCAGCCAGTCGCTCACAACACTTTTGACTTCATCGTCACTTTCAAACCAACAGATAAGCTCAAAGTCCTTGCAGTGTCGTCCACTGTCACCCTTCTGTCAGACTGAATGAGGTCATTGACTGATTCGATCGCCTCAGGAGACCTCACTTCTGTAGGCCTCCCAATCCTCAACACTGCTCTGTCCTTCTTTAAACAATTTAACCCACTTGTAGACATTTTTTTGGCTGAAACATGTGGCACCATACACAGTTGACATTCTATGAATTTCAACCCTTCAGCAACCAAAAACTTGATAACTGACCGCTGTTCAATCCTGGAGCATGCTTCTTGGTCGACCAACTTTGTTAATCTCCAAAACTCTCAAAGTTTTTTTAAAGGTCCCATGGCATGAAATTTTCACTTTCTGAGGTTTTTGAACGTTAATGTGAGCTCCCCTACCCTGTTTAGGCCCCCCCATGGTTAAAAGTTGCGAAATGTCTAAACTGAGCATTTGCGATCCTTTTCTGCGTTACAAAAAATCGGAGCTCAAACGGGCGATTTTGAACAAGGCACCTTATTGACGTCAGATCGAAAAAAGAAATGCAAATGCAGTTCCACCCCCGTCTGTCTGAACTCAGCGTCTCTGTAAGTCACGCCCAGAGAGTTTGGACTGCAAATGCGCTAGGCAATGCGAAATGCGTTTTTTTATTTGCCTGGAGGCACGTCCAAGTGTTTCTAGGCTCGGAAGTCCTTTATCTGAGCCTCTGGACCTTTGAACAGCAGTGGTTTAATTTTATTTTCTGTGGAAATGTGTTTATTTTTCAATGGAACGCTTCAAATCTCTCCCCCCATGCAAAAACACGGAAATGGATCAGCTGAGAGCTCAGAGAGGAGAGTTTGGCCACGCCCCCACCCTCTACTATTGGCCAGCTCTTTTCTCCTCATTTGCATTCAAGCAACAACGCTCATTATGGCCTGATCAGAGAGAGAGAAAATACTCTTTCTCATCTTATCTCTGTTTCTCATGCACTGAGTGTTGATTTTGGAGAAGGATTCATTTACAGTATTAGGGAACCATTAAGGAGCCATATAAAAGCATCAAGAAGTACCATGTCATGGGATCTTTAATCTGCAAAAGAAATTAAATCCATGTGAAAAAGAAGTAAAACAAAACAAAAAATTAAAAAAAGTAAGCTTCTATCTGTATTAGCAGTCTTTATACCGATAAATTCACCTTATTTATTGAATGACCCTCGTATGTTGCATTGATTGTATCAGTTTTTAAAAAATCTTCTATATAATATATGTGACATTTCTGCAAAATAAAGGCCAATGACAGGTTAAAAAAAATGTATATTTATGTTTTGTAAATTTTACAGACAGTATTTGTAATTTGCAGTTGAGAAAAGTCCTTAATAGAGAATAAAATAAATAAAAAAACTCTCCTTCGCCAATCCCCCTCCCCTCTCTTTCTCTCCCTCTCCTCTCTTCTTCTCTTTTCTCTCTTTCGTCAATGTTCTCTCCTCTTCCTCTCTCTCTCTCTCTCTCCTCTCTTACCCCCTCTTTCTCTTCTCCTTCCCTTTCTCTCCCTCTCTTTCTTTCTTTGACGTTCTCTTCTCTTTCTCTTTCTCTCTCTCCTCTCTCCCCCTCTCTCTCTCCTCTCTTCCATACCCGCCTGGCAGGATTATCTTCTGTCAGCGTGTGCACAGCTGTGGACATCTGTTTGACTGAGGGGCCTTTTACATCTCCATCCGCCCGTTGTTGTTCCTCTGTCTGACACTACTCACCTCATTACTGCCCCAGCCACACCTCCCCACATCCAGCCCTGTGTCCAGCCCTGTGTCCAGCCCTGTGTCCAGCCCTGTGTCCAGGCCTGTGTCCAGCCCTGTGTCCAGGCCTGTGTCCAGCCCTGTGTCCAGCCCTGTGTACTCCGAGCCCAAATCCCAGCTCAGATTATGGGGCAGAGCTCGGGGATAGGATGGCATGAGAGAAAGAAGATACCACAGACCAGGGGAAGTTAAAGCTTTATTAAGGAGGGTAAAGATGTCAGAAGGAAGCCTGGTAACTACTGTGCACAGGACGTGCTTAGAGTTTTATTTCATGTTTTAATTTTATTTATTTGAATGTGAACAGATACAAAAATTACTGATGCTTGCGTATACATGCTTCTCCAATACTTTATAAAGACATGAGTGTGGTCACTGGTGAATGTCCCCAAGTTAGGTAGGTGTGATTGACAGGTGGATTAGCCAATCAGGGAACCTCAGTGTCAGCGTCTGCATTAGGAAGAAAAAAGAAAGGAAAGAAATATCATAAGGGATTGAAAAACGTCACAGATTTCTGCAGAATTAATGAGTGAAGCACTGAACTCTGTTCATCTGAGGTGAGAGAAATTAGTTTGTGTTCAAAATTGAGTTATGTTTTATGAGCTCCTTTGTTTCACATGTGTCATTGAAAAACAACAAATAAAGAAACAAATCTGATTAGACGTGCATATTTAGTTCTAGCTCGAGGTGTGAGTGTGGGCTTTGCAGGAAATAGTATAGTTTATAGTTTATGGCCTGAGCTAATTTGCAACTCTTAACTCTTGTCAATACACACACACCTTAAAGGGATAGTGTGTTTTTTTTAAGTTAATCTGTATGGGTTTCCTTCTAAAAGTTCCGTGTGTTGACACCGGCTTACCTCTGACACTCTCAGCTGATCCCGGTTCGGCTCGCTTTCTGGAGTCCACGTAAGTAGGTCCGGTAACTTCCCTGGAACATGAAATAAAGCTTGTTTTTCTTCTCAAAACAAAACATTTGTCCGAAAGGTGATATATTTGCGTCCGAAACAGTTGTCCACGAAACATCCAGTAGCGTATTTCGCATTTGCATATTGTCTCTCTCCACTCGTATCACTACGCCCATGTTAACTCTATCAGCCTGTTCACTTGTAAACTTCGGCGTAGGCATCTGCTGAAGGTGAACAGGCTGATAGAGTTAACATGGGCGTAGTGATACGAGTGGAGAGAGACAATACGCAAATGCGAAATACGCTACTGGATGTTTCGTGGACAACTGTTTCGGACGCAAATATATCACCTTTCTAACAAATGTTTTGTTTTGAGAAGAAAAACAAGCTTTATTTCATGTTCCAGGGAAGTTACCGGACCTACTTACGTGGGCTCCAGAAAGCGAGCCGAACCGGGATCAGCTGAGACTGTCAGAGGTAAGCCGGTGTCAACACACGTAACTTTTAGAAGGAAACCCATACAGATTAACATAAAGAAAAAACAACAACAACAACAACACACTATCCCTTTAACACTTTACAGAATTCCTTTACAACACAATGGCTGGCTTCATTTTAACACCTCCTTAAGACACAATAGACATCAAATAAAGAAATAACGTGAAGCAGGTTAAGCAGAATTTGACAAAGTTTTTACAACATAGGTATTTAAGAATGTTTAGAATTGTATTGGTTCTACAGAATAAAAACATAGAAAATGCCTTGAAGAGCTTCTTTTGGGCCATACATTCTGTTCTATTCTGGCACACAGAATATAAGAGTATGGGAAGGCATCTGGCATACAGGAATACAGGAGGATGGACGGGAAACTGATCTGACATTTTTCTCCTAAATTCATATGCAAGGGCAGCTTCGTAACATTTTCCCTTTTTATGCAAACCAACTTCCTTTTGTTGTTGTTTATACTTTAACCGTGCATTTCCTCATCGAAAACATCCATGTTTTGTTCTGACCATGCAAAGATTAGGTTCAGATTTCCCTCTTAGATTTTAAAACAGTTTTGCGTGCCCAGACCTCAAATTCTTCCCTTGTTTTTGCATATGGCTTTTTATGCAATGCTGAAAAAAATAAGAAATTGTGTCAAAAATAAAATAAAATAAGGAAAAATATAATACTTTTAAACAATTATTAGACATCCTTTTTTTTTTCTTTTTTTTTTTTTAAACAGGAGCATTGGTCATAAAGTAGGATTTCCTAAATGTAATTATAACCTTCAGCAGTGTGCCTGATGACAGAAAGATGACTTACTTTGGCAAGATTCAATTTCAAAACATATGTCTCAATTAGTCACTGCTGTTTCTTACTCTGTGCAACCACTTCAGAGACTGTGTGTAAAGAAATATTCTATTCTATGTTTTATAATCCATTTGAATCAATACTTTTATGGAGTGGAATGTGAAAGAAATGACTGTGTAAATAATTTTCCACAGTTAACATACTGTAATACAAGACAATTTTACAATCTTATGTAAAGTCAAAGATTTTATGTTGTATCATTGTCCAAAGAACTATATAACAATGTGAAATACCATAATAGTTTGATAGTTGCCATTGCCATATTAAAGATGCATTATGTAATTTTGGGAGAAATGCTGACCAAAAACTGTGGGAAAAAATAAATACAAGCAATAAGCAAATAAAAATATACAGAAGAAAAATTGCCAAAACACAACCCTGCTTGTAAACATGAAGCTGTCGTTGCTTTCAGTGTTGGACAGTAAGAGAAACTTACCTTTTTCAAGCAGCTAACACCACTGACCCTAGAGATATTTTTGAAAAAAACAAAACAAAAAAACACTTGTAACTGAAATAAAACAATAATATTTAAGGCAAAATGAGAAATTCAGTTTGTCAACTGGACAAAAGTTTATTTAGTCGAATATGTTTTGCAGCTCATCCAAGCTCTGAAGAACTGAAGAAGCAGCTTGGATGAGCTGCGAAACGTATTTGACCAAATAAAGCTTTTTCCAGTAGACAAACTGAATTTCTCCTTTTGCTATGGATTCTATCTAACCTGGGAAATCCCAGGCTGCTTTGCATGATCGTTCCGATCTGAAAGACAGCCTGGCAGCAAGGCTGAGCGAGGGATCCTGAGCGGGGAGCCAATCAGAGAGCGGAGAGGGGTTGAAAGACGATGACGTGTACTACGCGACAAACGGAAGCGGGTCCACCTTCTCTCATATTTATCTTACACAAACGGCAGTAATCGTTCTGTGCCGTTGTTTAATCGTATTTTTGTTTTGCCTTTTGTTTTCGCGGAGATTGGGGAAAATGGCCTTCTCTTCTCCCCGGTCGTCGCTCTAACTACGTCATCGAGTACAACTGACATGATTGGCTATGGGCTACGTATACGCCAAATGATAGACATTTGTAACGCCCAAGAAACGGCCGTTGGCAATCGTAAACCACACCTCCGCTACGAGATATTCAGTAGGTGGCTCCCAGTTGTGACATATAGTCTGGTGTAAACCAGGCAAGATTCTACCTGGACGACTGAGGGATTCTACACACAATATTGTTTAAGGATATTCTGTGGCAAGCAGGTCACCAGAAAATGTACACTGTGCACCTTTAAGATGGCAAGACCTGAATGATCTGAACATGCAGAACTTAATTGTAAAGCCAAAGATCTGAGAATTTATTTATTTATCTGAAGAATTCAAATTCTCTCTCTCTTTTTTTTTTGTTATTTTGTTTCACATTTTGATATTCATAGGCCTAATTCGAAAACAAGAGAAAGAAAAGGGTCCTGTGCACATTTTGAGATATTGGATGCACGTTCTTAAATACATTCCTGGTGTCTGCTTATGAATGAAATCAGTCCATGGTCTAAAGGCGTAAACAGATTTCGTGCTCGCTCTGAGAACAGTCTTTCACCCAGTTGTTATCTTGCAGACACATTTTGCAGTTATCAGGAGATTCAAGAACACTGTGTCATGACAAGCCTGGAATGTGTGTAGGCTACAGTGAAGGGTTAATCACATTTAGTCTGAAATCCTCTGCAAATCCCAAGAATAACACACACTCAGGAGGAAAAATAAATCAGCCATTGTTTATTTGAAAATGTAACGTGGTTCACGCAAATAAAGAGGCTTGTACTTTGTGTAGTACAATAGCGCTACCTGGTGTCTAATCTAGGCTCGCCCACTGGAGCAAAATCGACCATTTTTCCCCCTTTTTTTTCGTTATCAAATATTAATGTAATTTATATATATATCCTCCTGAGTCCCGGCCCATTCATTTGTGTCCTTTACAGTGATCTTTTAATTGTTTTGAGACTCTAGTGTGTGGCTGCACTATGATAAAAAAAACAAAACAAAACAAAAAAAAAAATCTAAAAAATCTAAAAATGTAAAAAAAAAATGTAAAAAAATACACAAATACAAAAATACATTGAAAATACATTGAACTTCTTGAACTACATTGAACTACAAATTGAACTTCTCCTTTTATCATAAAAAAATAAATAATAAATACATCATACATTAAAAATAAAAAATAAATAAATATGTAAATAAATACTTAAAAAAAATAAATAAATAAGAAATTAAAAGGGAGTCTAAGAACTTTTTGAGGAAACTGTAGAAGCTTGTCAGAGATGTTGGTCATAAAAAAAAAAAGTTTTTGTTAGGTTGTTACACATGGATTAACACCAAAAAGTCCCCGACGTCCATTACAGAGGACATGTTACAACATTATGAGTAAAAAATAAAAATAACAAAATGTAAATGCTAAGGTGTTCATTTACCTCCAAATAGAAAATTAAAATAATAATAATAATCATCATCATTTTTATACACTTTATACACTTGACATGACATAAAAACAACAACACAGCCAAATTGCTAGTTACTGTATTGATTTCTTTTAGTATTAGCGTGTGCTCTGTCTTACTATGGTAAATAGGTGTTTTATTGTAATATTAATTGTAATATTAAATTCTAAACATAAATAAATTTAAAAGCTGATTCATGAACTGTTGTCGTAAAATTATCAACTGCATTTCCCACAAACACTTGAAAAAGTTCAAAGGGCACGTACGTCGCGTCACGTCAGTGAGGTAACAACAAACATGGCGGCGGTCAGAGCAGCACGGTGCCTTTTCCGCAGCCGTTCTCAAGTGAAAAATGTGCAGCAAAATAAACGCATTCTGCTGAGATGTAGCGCCAGGATGTTTTGCACTGAATCACAGGATAGCGGTAAGTCATTTGTTTTAATATTACTGCTTTAGTAGAAGTGCAGTGTGGGTTTTACTCTGACCTTGTGGGCAGGAGTACGTCTCCCTGCAGTGTGACAGGCTGACACATTTCAGGATTGTCACTGCATTAATCTAACACTCGAAAACCTGCTGGCATTGGAAAATCTCATAGAAATATAGAAGAAAGTTCATGTATTTTCCTTTCCCATTGTCTCCTGTAATTATGACGTCCATGTATAAACTTGTAACGTAATCATGCATCATAAATGATAAAAGGAGAAGTTCAATTTGTCAACTGGACAAAGTTAGTTTGGTTGAAGACGTTTCGCCGCTCATCCGAGAGGCTTCTTCAGTTCTGGTTCTAGTGCTGGTTAGTCCCAGTTTTTCAGAGTTTCAGAGCCATTTCAGAGCAGTGAGCTCCTCATAGGGCTAAATAGAGATGCTAAACGAGACGCCAGGGAAACAAAAGATATAAATTAGTTGAGATAGTTTCAGAATGATTCCAGGGTAGTGAGCTCCTCCCTGCAGCTAGATATAAACAGGGACTAACCAGCACTAGAACCAGAACTGAAGAAGTCTCTCGGATGAGCGGCGAAACGTCTTCAACCAAACTAACTTTGTCCATTTGACAAATTGAACTTCTCCTTTTATCATGGATTCTACGTGGACGACTGAGGGACTTTTCACGCATCTTAATCCTGCATCATACAGTTTGTGTTGGCAAAGCAGAAGTATCTTGCCCACTGACACAACAGCTGTATGTGTTTAGTGTTGCAGGCATCAAACTACCAATTTTCAGAATAAAAGGCAACGTCTCGTGACACCCACCCTAATAGTCTATCTAATATAATCTAATATAAATGTCCCAGGGGACCGTTTGACTTCTCAGACTTTTTTATTTTTATTTTTTTTAATTTGTTTATTAGTATTTCCAACTTTCACAATATAAAATCATCCATATACATAGTCAGTAGCATAGAAGGAAAATACATTTATTTATTTTTTAAACAGGAACAGAACAACCTGAAAAAGGAGACAGAGGAAGAGAAAGGAATGAGAGAAAAAAGAAATAAATAAAAAATAGAGAGAGAGAGAAAAAAACAACCCCCCCCCCCAAAAAAAAAAAAAAAAAAAAAAAAACCCTCTTACAATATAATCACACACACACAAAAAAAAACAGCCTATGCATCCTGTTCATCCTGCTGGCTTTTTAAGTAGTCTGTGAATCGTCCCCATACTTTGTAGAAACTCTGAAGCTTCCCCTTTTTAGCATACGTCAGCTTTTCCAAGGCTAAAGTGTTGGAAAGGCATTTGAACCAGACATTAACAGAAGGTGCTTCCATGGCTTTCCATGAGATGGCTATACAGTGGGACTTCTCAGACTTGATCATAATGTGTCAAGAGGCTGAAGTGGGTTTTATTTGAGTAAAATGGTGAATACTGAATATAGAAATGCTCCTTGAGGCGTTGCAGCCCGACATGTGGAGGTGCTGTGTCATTAGGAGCAGAGAGAGACGGTGGATGTCTGCACTGGGACTCTGTCTGTTCTAGAGATCTCAGAGTGAAAACATCACCAACAACATCACTCAAAGCAATGGAGTAAGTAGGCCTGTCCTAACACATTTAAGTGTCATACAAATATTGCGATAAACAACCCCACTTACACAATAACTCCGAAGTAGGATCATTTCTAAATGTTTAATATAAAAACATGCACTAAATAGATGGCAGCATAAAATACTCGTAGTAGTAGTCAATGAAGTTACTTTTTTTGATCATCTACAGATTAAATCCTATGGCACTTCAAAAACATAACAGAATAATTAAAAACTAGTGAACAGAAAATGTACTCACGATATCCAATACAATATTTGGTTCCTGCAATATATTTTCCCAGAATTCATATATTGAACAATACGTTGACAATCATTATGGGGACAGGCCTAGGGGTGAGCTGTGCAAGTCAAACAAAGAACACTATTGTGAAAATGTTCATATGTCCTTATATGAAATGATTAATTCTCTCTACAGCTCATTCCCACAATGCAAAGCCCCAGTTCACAGACCCAGTGGTGCAGGACATCCTGAGCAGAATAACAGGCGTGGACTTGGAGAAAGTGTTTCGACCAATCAAACAGGAGCTGAAGCTGCCTGAATACAAACTCATGACAGACGAACAACTCAACCAGGTCAGTACTCAATGTATTTTCACTAGGGCAGTAATAAGGGCCTACTATATTACCAACTGTATTTTATGAGACATGTTTTCTTGTGCTGTGCGATTTGGGGAAAAATATCTAAATGCAGTTTTTCTGACAAGCATTGCCATTGTGATTAGGTTTCCAATAATACTTCATATTTGAAACTTGTCCACGATAATTTACAAAAAGACTCCAATCTGAACTGACAAACTTCCACAAGAATGTATATTTTGTACAGATCTAAACTACAGGTGGCTCCTACTATTCAAACAGTAGAGCTTTTCAGAGCTCCGTTGCATGAATTTTTACATACAAAATCCAAATTGTTGATTGGAAATGCTAGGCATTCACCATGCAGAATGTTATTGGAACTGGCAAAGGTCAAAAGGTTTTATCTGTTAAGTACAAGAATTCCTAAAAGCAATTACACACCTTCCTGATCTCTGTTGAATTGACAATTTGTAATTGTAAAACTCATTCATCCAATTAATTTTCAAGTATTTTAGCTATATTGTTTTTATATTTCTTTTAGGCAATGAAACACGCAACAGAGCAGGCAAAGAAGCTGCTGAAGATGCCCCCAGTGCTGCCAGAAAGGAAGCCCATAGATGATGTGTTAGCCGAGGACCCCATTCTGGACGGCATGGACACAGCAAAATATGTCTTTACAGATATCAATTATAATATACCACACAGGGTAGGACGCTCTGCATTACTCTTTACGTTTAATCATGTTTTACTCACTGTTCTATTTTTTTTTTATTATAACAAATTTGATTGATTTAGCTTCATGTTTCTAGCTGAAATACTTTTTTTTTTTAAATGATAAATGGTTACAATTTTATATAGCACTTTTCTACCTTCAAAGCTCTTTACATCAAGGAACCACTCACCCATTCACACACCAGTGTACACAGACCCTGAGGATAGGCTAAGTCCCCTGCCCAAGGATACAACAATGATACTTCTATCGAGAGCAGGATTCAAACCGTGGCATGGTGGCTGAGTGGCTAGCACTCATACTTCACAGCATGAAGGTCCCTGGTGTGGAGTTTGCATGTTCTGGATGGGTTTTCTCCAGATACTCCGGTTTCCTCCAGTAACCCAAAACATGCACCATAAGTAAAATCCTCCAGCTAAGGGTAGTCCTAACCAAGCCTAGCACAAGATCATGGAGATGGTCACATCTTTATATATCGCTTTTCCACCTTCAAGGCACCCAAAGCGCTTTACAACAAGGAACCACTCACCCATTCACACACAGTGCACCAGTGTACGCAGACACTGGGGGCGAGGCGGGTTAAGGCCCAAGGATACAACAGCAGCATTCATCTGTGGGAGCTGGAATCATACCTGCCAACCTGTGGGTCAGTGGATCTGACCGCTCAACCACTGATGTTTCTTATGTGAAGAGCGTGATTTGAACCTTTGGATCAGTGGACAAAACGCTCTACCAACTGAGCTACTGCCGCCCCCTGGGTCTCCGGGCACCCTATGTGCTGCCCACTGCTCCTGAACGGATGGGTGAAATGCAGAGAACAATTTCCCAACGGGGATAATAAAAAGTACTACAAAACCAACCCCCCCCCCCAAAAAAAATAAAAAAATAAATAAAATAAAATCAAACACCAACCTACTGTCTCCCGATGTGAAGTTATGTCGGACCTCAAGTGTATGCTTATTCCCTACGCATTCTTTCTGATTTCCTCTTCTATAGGAGCGGTTTATTGTAGTTCGGGAGCCCAATGGCACTTTGAGGAAGGCCACGTGGGAGGAGAGGGACCGGCTCATCCAGGTCTACTTCCCCAGAGAGGGACGCAAACTGACTCCACACCACATCTTCAAGGACCAGAACCTCAAGGTGTTAATAGCAGGGGCAGTAAAGGGGCTTAATGAGAGATGTTTTACTGAAATGTCTGCTGTAATCTGTAAGTGTATTTATTTATTTATATTTTTCCCTTCAGATGGTTTTCTCCCAGGATCGCCATGAGGATGTTTTGGACTTGTGTCTTGTCCAATTTGAACCTGACTCTTCAGATTATATCAGGGTAAAGGATCGCATTTTTTTAACTGCAGAATTATAATGGATAGATGACTTTCCAATGTAAAGCGTGTTATACAGTTTAGGTTTTAAGAGTATTTGTGAAAATTATTCTGTGACTATATGATGTATCCTTAATGTTAACTTATTCCATGTGATCTCTTCAATGAAATTAATAAATAATGAAGCAGCGAACAAAGTCCAGTTTGAATATTTATTGAGGATTGTAGTGGGTTATTGGGCCTTTGGTGGGAGTTGGGAGGAGAGGAGTGGGTCAGTGGTTTGGTTATCATTTACGCACTGCTTCATACAAGGAAAAGGAAGCTCCACCATGCCAGCTTGAGACTCTGTGGAGCTGAGTGGGTTTTGTACAGTTTGATTAGGAAAACTTGATAATAAAAAAATCAACTGTAATCAGGTAATCGTACTAGCCAATATTATGTTATATCTTGTTTTAGATCCATGCAGCCACTTATGAGGACCTGGACAAACATGGGAAGTATGACCTTCTGCGCTCCACACGACACTTCGGAGGGATGGCCTGGTACCTGCTGAATGCTCGACGGGTGGATGGACTCGTAGTGGACATGCTCAAGAGAGAACTGTGAGTGAGCCCTTTTGAACTTGCACAATGTAACTTTTTACTGGTGGAGTGTCCAGCACCTGCTTGTCTTTATGGGGATGTTTTTGCTTTGCCTAGAATGTCTCATAGTACAGCATTAAACTTTACGTATTTTTATGGAGAAAATCAGATGGCACCATCAGACCAAGATCTGTTTAAAGGTGACACCACTCACTTTTTAGCAATACAGTAATATCGCGGGGGTTAGGTTCCAGAAATAAGCCGCAATAAGAGAAATCCGTGAAGTAGGACAACTTTATATTTTACAATTATTCTACATGTTTTAAGGCTGTAAATGCCTCACCACACACATTATACACTTTTCTCAGACTGGATTTAAACTTTTCTCACATTTATCTCTCGTTTAAACACTCAAACTTTCATAGATTTTCAACAAAATGTATTAATAGTGACGCGCGTGGGGGGAGACACGGCCCCGGAAGCCCCACTTGGAGAAGTGCGCGACACGTGCACCCCTCATCGTGGTCAAATCCGTGACAGAGCAGCGTGACCGGCGCGAGGCCGCGCGTACACCGGGGCTGCGAGCACGAGATCGAACCGCGGCGCCCGGACCGCATCCTCTCAGCCCGAGCCACAAACCAGCCGCACGAAACCAGCAAAGAGCGGCACATGGTGGTTTAATCCTGGTTTAGACCTGGTCTAATCCCGGTTTAGTCCAGGTCTAGACCTGGTCCAGTCCTGGTTTAGTCCAGGGCCAGTCCAGGTTTAGACCTGGTCTAGACCTGGTTTAGTTCTGGTCTAGACCTGGTTTAGTCCACGTTTAGTCCTGGTCTAGTCTCTTAGCCAATCAGGACGCAGAACACAATGTTACACTATAAAAAAAAAATTGAAAAGAAAAAAAAAAAAAATCCGCGAAACAGCGAGCAGTGAACCGCGATAGAGCGAGGGACCACTGTAAAATCACCGGTAACAGAATAAAACGATCGATCAATTTGTCAGCAACTCCATGGAGACAAGCAGGTCCATCAGAGAAGTTGCATGATGCACCTTTTATTTTAATGAATAACACATCACTTCTCATGTTCCTATTAGGCTCCAGGATGCAGTGAGTTTAGTGTCACTCTTCCACATGGTCCATCCTCACAGTGAATCTTCTCAGGAGGCAGCTCTACAGCAGGCCACAGGCACAGACCTACTCAAGGTGAGACATGCAAATTCAGACCACTGCACATGAATAAATGCAATCAGAACTCCCTGATCCATGTAAGATCATGTGAAATCTTCAAAATCTCCAATTGTGCTCTCTCATATTTTGGGGTTAGTCCTGTATAATTGATTCAGAAATGGTCTCGAGTCATCAGTTCCCTTGTGTATTGAATCAGAAGTCGGGGTCACCTCCACAGGTCAAAGCAGGTTCATGGTCTTAAGTTTCTCCTTCAGTGTGGGAACTGAGGGAGCAGGTCCAGGCCACATCAGCTTCTATTAGGGCTCCTCAGCCTTGAACTGTCTGGAGACACATTGAGAGTGACAGCCATTTAATTTGAACTGTTAGAAGCAGAAGAGGCAACGAAATCAAATTCAAAATGATCACAACCGTCACGCTAGACCACCCCTTTAGTCATGGTTTATTCCGAAGATGCATTTCACAAGTATCACATTAACACTCCTAACAAGATGTTTTAAGCCTTCTGGACTCCAATCAGTTCTGGTGGGTAGTGCACTAACCTTGGTTTAATTGGTGTGACCACTTCTTCTATTGTTGAACTAAACCTGGACTTTAGGCTTGAACCAAGACTAGACCAGTCTACCAGAAACTAGGATTTAGTGAGGAGGAAACTAGTTTGAATAATGTACAGTGCTCCCTGTACATTATTCAGGGTTATTTCTGGTTAGGTTCCAGAAATAACCCGTAATGAGTGAAATCAGCGAAGTAGGGCAACTTTATATTTTACAATTATTCTACATGTTTTAAGGCTGTAAACGCCTTAAAACACTAGAATTAATGTTTTCTCATATTTCTCTCTCGTTTAAACACTCAAACTTTCGTAGATTTTCAACAAAGTGTATTAAAGGTCCCATGGCATGAAATTTTCACTTTCTGAGGTTTTTGAACGTTAATGTGAGCTCCGCTACCCTGTTTAGGGCCCCCCAATGGCTAAAAGTTGCGTAATGTCTAAACTGAGCATTTGCGATCCTTTTCTGCGTTTGAAAAAAACACAGCTCAAATGGGCGATTCTGGACAAGGCACCTTATTGACGTCAGATCGAAAAAAGAAATGCAAATGCAGTTCCACCATCGTCTGGATCTCCACCCCCTGCCTCTGGAAATCACACCCAGAGAGTTTGGACTGCGGAGGAGCTACGCAATGCGAAATGCGTTTTTTTATTTGCCTGGAGGCACGTGCGAGTGTTTCTAGGCTTGGAAGTCCTTTACCTGACCCTCTGGACCTCTGAAACAGCAGTGGTTTAATTTTATTTTCTGTACAAATGTGTTTTTTTTTCATTGAAAAGGCTGTCCTTTCCTCCTCCGCGCTTACACACGCGGAAGTGGGGCCAGGCACAGCGCACCGCTAAAACAAGGAACCAGCGGCGCATTTGCCCGCCCCCCCCCCCCCCTTCCTCTTACCAATCTGTGTCCTTCTCATTTGCATTCAAGCAACAAGGCGCAGAATGAGGTGTTCAGAAAGTTATTTTTTGACTCTGACTCTGTACATGTGTCTTTCCCATGCACTAAGTGTTGATTTTGAAGAAGGATTCATTTACAGTATTGGGGAACCATTAAGGAGCCATATAAAAGCATTAAGAAGTACCATGTCATGGGATCTTTAATAGTGAAGCGTGGGGGCTCCGCCGGGAGCCCCACTGGACGTGCGAGGGGAGCGGCTCATCCAATGGCACTGCCATGTCCTGGGACGCGACGCGCACAACCCCTTGGAGAAGTGCGCGACACCTGCACCCCTCATCGTGGTCAAATCCGTGACAGAACAGTACGACCGGCGCAAGGCTGGGGCTGCGAGCACGAGATCGAACCGCGGCGCCCGGACCATGCCTCCCCCTCAGGACCGCGTCCTCACAGGCCGAGCCACAAACCGAACACGCACAAACGAACACAAGAGCCGCACGAAACCAGCAAAGAGCCGCACGAGGTGATTTAATCCTGGTTTAGACCTGGTCCAGTCCTGGTTTAGTCCAGGACCAGTCCAGGTTTAGTCCTGGTCTAGTCCTGGTCTAGTCCTGGTTTAGTCATGGTCTCCCCGCCTCCCCCATCTATCAATCGCCAAAGGTCTACAGTCTCTTAGCCAATCAGGACGCAGAACACAATGTTGCACTATAAAAAAAGGTTACACTATTAAAAAAAATAAATAAAAAAAATCCGCGAAACAGCGAGGCCGCGAACAGTGAACCGCGATAGAGCGAGGGACCACTGTATTCATAGCAGGTTATTCAAAGGATCAGCGGTGGATTTAGTAATCAGTTGATCTCTGTGTATAGTATGAATTGATAAATTTTGGTGTCATCTACACATGGGACAAATGCAGAGGAGATAAATAATTAAATAAATAATGTGTCCCTGAAACATGCAT
The DNA here is from genome assembly GCA_036785185.1 of Paratrypauchen microcephalus. NCBI lineage: Eukaryota > Metazoa > Chordata > Actinopteri > Gobiiformes > Gobiidae > Paratrypauchen > Paratrypauchen microcephalus. Next base: position 860,554 of record JAVJIX010000163.1, on the reverse strand, counting down.
TCTTAAGTTGTGCAGGCCAACTTTGACATAACTGGTGTCACCCTTCCTCTCTGTTGCTTGGATCTCATTAACCTTTGACCTTTGCTCCTACAGATCTATGCACAGAAAGAGTCCCAGAGGGCAGGCTACATCGAGCTTGCACTTCAGGCATTTGAACCTGCAGCTGAGGAAAGCGCCGCTACCTGAGTTTGAAATACAAAAATGAAATTCAACTGTACTGGAAACATTGTTGTGTGAAATATGACGACATTAACTATAACATCATATAAGTTATCTATTCATCTGCCATCTGTTTGATTAATATCCAAAGACTGATTCATTTTTGCTGTACATATGAAAATAAAAACATGACTTTTTACAAACAGTTCAGTTTTACATAAATTTCTGTATGCGAGTTGCAGTGTTTTGTATTGTATGTATTGTTTAAAACGATAGTTACGTATGTAACTACGGTTCTATGAATCCCGGATGACCGCCAGAGGGCGGTGCTGAAAGCACTGAATGTTCCCTTCGCACATGCGCAGTTCGAGTAGTAATACCAAATGAGTCACACCTGTGACCCAGGATGACGCCCCGGAGGTAATATAGTCCCTCGTCATCCGTGACTCTGTTCCTTCAGAATCTTCTCGCGGAAACGCAAGGATCCTGAGTGACAGAGAATCTCTGGCGGTCATCCGGGATTCATAGAACCGTAGTTACATACGTAACTATCGTTCTATTTCATCCCTCCTGACCGCCAGAGGGCGGTGCTGAAAGCACTGAATGACTAATACCAGCTATGTCACGAAGAATCCTGAGCACATACCTCACTGAGAGGGGCCCAGAGATTCATGAAGAACCACGCCAAGAGGATGGGGAGAGATCACATTGACGTTGTAGAATCTGGCAAATGTGCTTGGGGAAGCCCAAGATGCAGCAGCACATATTGTCTCCAAAGGGACCCCTCTCATGGCCGCCCATGAAGTGGAGACGCCTCTAGTAGAATGGGCCCTCACACCAGATGGAGGGTCGCGACCTGCAATGCTGTAGGCATGGTGAATGGTCTCAACGACCCAGTGTGAAAGGCGGTGTCTGGAAAGAGGACAGCCCTTCCTAGTACCCCCATAGCACACAAACAGCTGGTCTGAACGCCTCATACCTGCTGTGACTGAGACATAGACCTTCAGTGCCCGGACCGGGCACAACAGCTGTAGCTTGTCCCCGTCCTCACCAAGCGGGGGCTCAAACCGAGCCAAGCCCAAAGGCTCGTTACAATGAGACCGGGGCAACACCTTCGGCATGAACGCTGTGTTTGGCCACAGAGTGACACCAGAACCATCCGGACTCCACCTGAGACAGGAAGGGCTGACAGAAAGGGCATGTAACTCACTGACCCGTTTCGCTGACACAATAGCCAATAAAAAAGCAGTTTTACATGAAAGCCACTTGAGGTCCGCCTGTGCCAAAGGCTCAAATGGAGGACCACATAGAGACTCCAGGACCAATGGCAAGTCCCACATTGGAGCCCGTGGTATAGTTGGTGGGCGCAATCTGCGAGCACCCCGTAGAAAAAGAGAAACTAAGTTATGGCCCCCAACTGTACAGCTTCCAACCAAACCATGATGGCAGGATATAGCAGCAACATACACCTTGAGAGTGGATGGAGACCGTCCATTATCCAGGAGAGACTGGAGGAACTCCAGGATAATAGGCACCGAACAAGACACAGGATCCTCACCGCGGGCAGAGCACCAGTGAGAAAACAACTTCCACCTGTTCTCATACTGCTGACGAGTGGAAGCCGCTCTGGCATTCAACAGCGTTTGCCGAACAGGATCGGTGAGACCGATCAGCTGCAGCTCGGGCCTGCCAATGGCCATACCCACAGTTGGAGTCGATGGGGCCTCGGATGCCACACTTGGCCCCCCAACTGAGACAGCAGATCTCTCCTGGCCGGAAGACGCCATGGGAGACCGCAACACAGACTGTACAGCAATGGGAACCATGGTCGTGCTGGCCAGTATGGTGCGACCAGCAACAGTCTGTGGCCTTCCCGGAGAACCCTCTGTAGGGTTGGCCAAATCAGACGAAGAGGGGGAAAAGCGTAGAGGAGGCACTGGGGCCAAGTGTGTGCCAGTGCATCCTGTCCCAGAGAACCTGGTTCCCTCACGAGGGAGAACCACAGGGGACAGTGAGTCGACTCTTTTGAGGCAAACAGATCTACCTCCGCCTGCCCAAAAAGGGTCCAGATCCTGTGCACTTCCTCCGGGTGAAGACGCCATTCCCCTGGAGAAGGTTCCCTCCGGGAGAGATAATCCGCCACTTGATTTCCGTCTCCCGGTAAATACATTGCTCGCAGCGTGGACAGATGAGACGCAGCCCATGTTAACAGATCTCGAGCAACCCCGAGAAGTCGTGCTGATCTGACACCCCCTTGATGGTTTATGTGATAAACAGTCGAAGTGTTGTCCGACCGAATAAGAACGTGTTTCCCTCTCAGGTGTGACAGAAAGCTCCTGAGAGCGAAATGGACAGCACGCAACTCCAAGACATTTATGTGGTCTAAGCGATCTCTGGCAGACCAAACCCCTTGAGCTGTCCTGTGCTGCCATACAGCACCCCATCCTGTGAGGCAGGCATCTGTCGTGACCACCTCCCTGCGACACACCACCAGACCCATGGGGACCCCTTGTGACAAAAAACTCCCGTCCCTCCATGGGGTCAATGCACGGGAGCACTGCCACGTCACTCTGAGCATCCGTCGTCGATCCCTTGCAGGGTCCAGATGAAAACTGTTCAGCCACATTTGCAGCGGACGCAGTGACAGCAGGCCGAGAGGCACAACTCGTGTGACAGAAGTCAGCTTTCCCACAAGCTGAAGAAAGCCGACAAATGGATGCAGACTGCCCAGTTTGAAGCGAGAGACCAGAGCTTGAATATCGTCTCTGCGACGTAGGGACGGGCGAGCCTTCATTGTCACAGTGTCCAAGTCCAGGCCAAGAAAAGTTGTTGCCTGAGTTGGCGTCAGGTTGCTCTTCTCCATATTCACCGTGAAGCCCAACCGGGCCACATGTGCAAGCAGGTAATCGGTGTCCTGCTTCACACACACTTTGGATGGGGCGCAAATCAGCCAATCGTCCAGATAAGGCAATATCTTTAGCCCAGCGGCTTGTAACGGAGCAAGGGCCGCCTTCACGCATCGGGTGAACACCCTCGGAGAGAGGGAGAGCCCAAAAGGGAGAACCCGGAATTGCCAATGACGACCCCGATAAGCAAACCTGAGAAATCTCCGGTGTTGTGGAGCGATAGGCACATGGAAGTATGCATCTTTGAGGTCTACAGAAGTGAACCATTCCCCCACTGCAACGGTTTGGAGAACCTCTGCTGTGGTGAGCATATGGAACGGCAAGACCTTCATGAAACGATTGAGTCCCCGTAGATCTAGAATGGGACGAAATCCGCCTGTCTTCTTGGGCACGAGGAATATGTGGAGTAGTAGCCCTTGGGCTGCAGCAAGGGATCTACTGCTTCGATGGCCCCTTTGGCCAGGAGGGCGGACAACTCCCGATCCAATGCCTGAGCCTTCACCGGGTCGCTGATTATAGTCATCTTGACCCGGCCTGTCATGTGTGGCCGGCGTCGGAACTGCAGCCGGTACCCATGAGCCAAAGTGACAACCACCCATGGATCCGATGCATGAGCAGCCCAATAACTGAGCTGCTGATGGGAGTATCCGACGGCCGGCCTCAAGGTTTCAATTCCTGGCCCCACGGCCCTTAGGGGCCCTGGGGGGCAGCGACCTGAGTTTGGGTGTCTAGGCCGCTGCGGTGGCTGGTGAGGTTCACTCCGAAAAGTCCTGCCAGGTCTGTCTTGATGGAAACGTCCATCACTAGGCCGACTGCGAGTGGGTGGCCGAGCACTGAGGCCAGCAGTCGGGTGCCTTGGTTGCCGAGGAGGAGGCATAGCTCTACTGAGGCCAGAAAGTTGCTGCCTCGTCTGTCGAGCATGGACAGTACGTTCCAATGCCTCCAAGGCAGCTGAACCAAACAACTGCCCGGGCTCCACAGGCACACTGCGGAGGGTCCTGCGGCACGCCTCCGTCAGGGGAGATTGAGCGAGCCAAATCTGCCGGCGAGCCTGAACCAAAAAAGACATAACACGTCCAAGCTCCCTTGACATCAGTGCAAAGGCCTGCAGTGCCGCATCACTAAATTCCGCGGCTGTTGCAGCACCATCACCCTCCTGGAGGGAGGCAGAGTGGGCCAAGAGCAGGTGGGCCAAAGAATTGCCCAGTCTACCAGCCCGCGCACCGGAGTTATAGGCCTTGGTGATTAAGTCATCCGTCACCCGGCATTGGGGTCTTGGACACCTAACATCTTGCCGCAGGGCCTCCTCAGGTGAAACAATAAGGGAAGCCACAGCAGGTTCAACAGCAGGCATGCGATCCAAACCAGCTGCCGGTGCATTGTGCATAGCAGCCAAAATCCGGCCATCTGATGAGAGCCTGGAGAGAGCGCTTGGATCCCTCCAACAGGCATGCAACTCTCTGAGATACTCCACAGAGGGGGTACAGCAAAAGGTGTAGGGGCACGCCCGCATCTAAAGAAAGCGCTACCAGGGCCAGGCCTTTCAGGCTCTGGAAGTTCCAGCTGCAAACGATTCAGAGCCCTGCACATAACATCCCGCATGGAGCCATTCGTCGAGTCACTATCCAGGCTCTGCGTGGAAGAGTACGAACCATCCTCAGAAACACGGGAGGATGGTGCATGCTCTGCCTCCTGAAAATAAGAGGCCGATGCTGCCAGAGAGAGCACATCATCCTCTGGGGCCAGAACGGGCATTAATTGGGAAGACGTCCCAGCCTCTGAAGCAGGTGCGTCCACACGATGAGCCTGCAGTAAAGACTTCATTGTTTCCAAGTCTGCCGACAACTGCTCCACTTTAGAGGCAAGATCATCAGATCTGGGCTTCTTCTTTGAAGGGGCCCTTGCAACTGTAGACTCGGGACGGCGTTTTGAACGCCTCGGAAGGGGCAATGGTACCTGCACCGATGGTGGGAGATCACCACTACCTGCGGGGTTTAGTTGTGCCATCCTTGCCACCCTGACAGCAAGTGGCATGTAGCTGCAGTTCATGCATGGGTCATCAGACAATGCCTCCCTCAAATGGTCAGGGCCGAGGCATGTCGGACACAGGTCATGGCCATCATCCACCTGAAGCGTGGACCCACAGGCCACACAACAATGGGAGCCGTCCATCAATGTGGTGCGATGGTCGACCACAACTAGTATGTATAAGAAAAACCAGACAGCGTAGACAGCGGTCAATTGGTAAGTCAGGAAACCAAGGTGGGAGAGGGAGCGGGAACACGACCTTCACCAACCAAGGTACAAATGCGGGATATGAACACCCGCTAATTATAGCAGATGGTATGTGGCCCACAAAAATCAGAACTGAGAGTGGGGGCGCGAACGCTGCCTTCACCAATTAGGGCCAAAATCAAATAGGCCAAAATTAATCAAAACAAAACGGCTAACAACGTTAGCAGTCGCTTCAGCAGTGTACCGCTAACAAAACAAAATGTACTCGATGGGAGAGGGTGCATGAACGCTACCGTCACCAGAGAAATTTTAACCAAAGTACTGTAGTCAACAGAAAATCTACAGTGTATCGCTAAGAAAACAAAACATACTCGATGGGAGAGGGTGCGTGAACGCGACCTTCACCAGAGAAAACCAAAATATTTTATAGTTAATAGAATCTGCAGTGTACCGTTAAGAAAACAAAACGTACTTAATGGGAGAGGGTGCGTTTACACGACCGTCACCAGAGAAGAATCAATCAAATACTTTATAATCAACAACAGAAAAACCTGCAGTGTACTACTAACAAAACGTACTCGATGGGAGAGGGTGCGTGCACGCGACCGTCACCAGAGAAAATTAACCAAAATATCTTATAGTTAACAGAAATCTGCAGTGTACTGCTCAGAAAACAAAACTTACTTAATGGGAGAGGGTGCGTGAACACGACCGTCACCAGAAAAAGAATCAATCAAATACTTTATCAGTTAGCAACATAAAGTCTGTAATGTACTGCTAACAAACAGATGTGTCCGATGTGGGAGGGTGCGCGCACGCAGCCTTCACCAAACAGATTAGTGCAAGTCAAACGCCAAGTGTTTGGAGAGGGGGCGCGGACGCAGCCATCACAAACAAAAGGCTGTAAAATATTGAAAGTGGTACCTCAATCCTTAGCAACACGCAACTGTCACAGCCCTCGGAGGGCGGAAAGCCGCAGCTCCTACCGAAACGGTGAACGGGCGTCCGGCGACAGTAGACAAAACAAGGTTCTGAGTTAGGGCTAATGCCATGTGGTACGAACCGCACGCGAGAAGAAAAGAGGAACAGAGTCACGGATGACGAGGGACTATATTACCTCCGGGGCGTCATCCTGGGTCACAGGTGTGACTCATTTGGTATTACTACTCGAACTGCGCATGTGCGAAGGGAACATTCAGTGCTTTCAGCACCGCCCTCTGGCGGTCAGGAGGGATGAAATAGAACCTCATATTTGTAAGAAGGCCTACTATTTACAAGGCAGTACCATGAAGAGCAAATGTGAAGTAAAATGTTTTGAGGTATTAAAGTTCATATGTCAGGTTTTGATGATTCCCTAATTTTGACTTAATTTGGAGGAATAATACCCGTTTTAAATATAAATTACAGTATAGTTTTACACCAAACATGGAAGACTTTGTGAAGAAAAGCTGAAAAAACTGGAAGATTAGAGGAAATGGAGTTCTCACACTAGAGAAAATTCAATTATTGGCCCTCGACAGTAACTAACTTAATGGCGAGGGGTGTTGTTTTTCGCCAGTTTCTTTTTCTTATTATTTTCTAACGACAAAATGATCGCATTTTTGACGACTCCCTGAACATGGACAAATAGTCCCACATGGGGGTATCTGATCGACCGGTCCAGCGAAAAATTTGATAAAATGGGCATCGCGACAATGCCCAAAGCGACCTGATTCAACAGCGCCGCGTAGAATTGGACCCCTATGGGAGTAGGGACATGCAAAGTTTGCTGCAGGAAAACAAAATTCAGGACAGAGAACAATGAGACGAGCCAAAAGACGAATTGGAGCACGCCCCTATGACGTACAGGAAGTCAGCCATATTGGATCAAAAACTCACTGCTGTTTTGACTTGGGTGTGTGCAAAAAGTGACAAGTCCCTTGTGTTTGGTCCAAATGAGCTCAGATTTGACATGTCATATCTACATACATATAGGCTCACAAAAGTTAACTGTTTTTTTTTGGATACTCCTTATGGTTTACCTGTAGCACACCGGCGAATAACACCTTCATTTACTGTTTCTTTGATGACCTCACGGCCACAGGCATTGGTCTAGAAGAGTGTTTCCCAGACCTTTTTGTCATACCTCGAGTACCCCCTCACTCATACATGTTGATAACTCTCCAAAAGTAGAACGTGACACAACTGATTATTAAATGAAAATCATTTTATGTCATCTCCTTAATTTGAAAATTTAATTCTCAGACATTTTCTCTCTTTTCTTTAACTCAAATTTACTCAAATTAGAATTTTAAAAAAAATAAAAAAATCTCCCCCTGTGCCTGGCAGCGACACTGCCGAGTACCCCCTGCAGTGTGCTCGCGTACCCCTAGGGGTACTTGTACCCCTGGTTGGGAAACACTGGCCTAGAGCAGTGTTTCCCAACCTTTTTCGTCTTGTGTACCCCCTGAGTCTTTTTGTCATACCTCGAGTACCCCCTCACGCATACCTGTTGATAATTCTCCAAAGGTAGAACGTGACAACAGATAATTAAATGAAAATCATTTTATTTCATCTCCTTAATTTGAAAATTTAATTTTCAGACATTTTCTCTCTTTTCTTTAACTAAAATTTACTCATATTAGAATAAAAAAATTGGCCTAGAGAGCTCAAATTCAAATCACAGTTGCGTGATCCCAGCCTAAATGTAACGAAATATGAAATATAACAAAAGTGAACACTATAGCGCCCCCTAGCATAGACACAAAACGTCAACATTATCGGATTTAGACCAAATTCGGGGATTAAATTCTATGCATGATTGCATGAAAAAAAATACAGTGTAATCCCTCGTTTATCGCAATGGTTAGGTTCCAGAAATAACCTGCAATAAGACGGTCTTATTGCAGGTTATTTCTGGAACCTAACCATTGCGATAAATGAGGGATTACACTGTATTTTTTTCAGTCTCACGCTTTGAGAGTGTGACACTCGCAATTTGACGTGTTCACACGCTCACACGCCACACATGGTATTTCACGCTGAAATTTTGTTAAGCAATTCAAAACTGTAGCCACAGTTCACAGCGCTTCTGTGCCCAGAAAATCGGTAAGTTAATGCAGGCACCGCGTGTTTTCAGCGAAAAAAAGTGACTCGCACCACCCCGCTCCCCGGAAAAAAATCAGCCAATCAGAAAATAGATTGTTCTGTTGTTGGGCAGACTGTAGAGTGTAGTTTCAGCTGCTAAGCGCACACTGCGGTGATGATAAAACAAACTGAGAACCATCAGGTAATAACTTCATTTATATAACTCTCATTAGTTGCTTTGTAGTTTAAGTTTGCTCTTTAGACAAACATTTACAGCAGGGCTCTCAAGTCTCACGCATTGAGAGACAATTCGACGCGTTCACACGCTCACACGGCATTTCTCACGCAATTCAAGCCCGCCCCCCCTCCTCGGGAAAAATTGTTCACTCGCACCCCCCCTCCTCGTCCTCATGCACGACCCTGCTCAAAACTTGAGAGCCCTGGTGTTGTGTGCCAAAGTTCAAAGATCAAAGATCAAAGTAGAACGTGAGCCAATCAGAAGCAGCGAACACATCAAAGTGGGCAGACAGCCAATAGAAAAACAGATACATAGAAAACATACAAAATGGCTCTTACAATGTTTAAATAATTTGAGTTAAATAAAAGAGAAAAAATGCCTGAGAATAAAATTTTCAAATTAAGGAGATGAAATAAAATGATTTTCATTTAAAAATCCGTTGTGTCACGTTCTACTTTTGGAGAATTATCAACACGTATGAGTCGGGGGGTACTTGTGACAAAGGTATGACAAAAGGGCTCAGGGGGTACACAAGACAAAAAATATTGGGAAACACTGCTATAAACGATGAGTGTTTTAAAGCTAGGCTAATTCTGCACTTATAACTGCAGCAAGTGTCAGTTAATTGACCTTGGATCCGACCTGACTGACAGCCTGACAGATCAGCTCATGGTTATTTTTTATGAGAAATTTTATTGCATTTTCTTGTACTTACTTTTATGTTTGGACATTTTAACTTTTTATAGGGGCGTTTCTGATCTTTCCTGTGCCCCTGCACCTCGCACCACAGCGTTTCGTACAGGAAGTACAAGCCTTCTTATAAAATCAGCAGATCTTCTCCAGGACTCCTCTATTATGCTTTGAACATCGACGTTTTCCATCCACTGCTGCTTTCTTTTATAGGCTGTTTAACATTTGTTTGCACTGTGCATTCTACAGTGGTCACGAAGTGTTTGGCCAAAGGTAACCGAACGTCTCCTCGTGTTGGTTGAGTAGGACTAGATTATCCCACTGAAAATGGTATTGTAACATCGTAGGCCCATAGAGAAACCTTCATCTTGTTTGACAATGACACTCTGTAAAGCCCCATTTTAAAACACACGTCAGCATTATTGGATTTGTACTAAAATCGAGGATTAAATTCTATGCATGATTACAAGCAGAAAAATATATTACGGGCATGGGGCATTTTTCACGTTTGGCCAGCAGGGGCACACAGACTCCATCAAAACATAGTTAAGCAATTATCTCTTCAGTTATACACTGTGTGACCCTGATTCCACTGACATGTCAAACACAATTGTCAGTGCTACAGCGCCACCAATAGAGCATTTTCACGAACCCAGAAAAACACGACGATTACCTGTACGTGCGGCCATCTTGGATGCATTACACGCTCAAAAGTGTTTAGATAGCAACCATGCAGAAAAAAAAAATCAAAATTTCGCGAGAAACCTTCCACATCGGAATCCAAAGTTCTGACACAGTTGACCAGCTGTATAGGGATAAGTTGGATGCCAAAGAAAAGAAGTGTTATATGAAAAAACTCAAATTATTGGGCAAGAAGATCCGTATGAGATGGATTCAAGTTTGTTCAATGACGGTGGCGATTTGTCAATTCTGCTGCTGTAAGCTATCCCGATATTGTGAACTACCTGATCTTCTCCCCAAGCCCATACACAGCACAAGACCTTAAGAGCTCTAAAGGTCTGGAGGCAACAACCAGTTTGTTTGTGGCTGGTACGAGAGCGTAAAGTGCGGAAAACTGGAGACAAGCGTATTGTGATGGCAAAGGTAGGCATACTTATATCTAGTAGACCCGCATGTGTAACGTGTTTAAGTACTAGTATATTGCTTTTTATTATTCACATTTTGCAAAGATACGGCTACCGACTAAGATATGGCTAAGATACGGCTACCGGCTGCAAAATGAGCTGAGCATATACGAATGTTGTCATGATTTCTCCCATCCAAGTTCCAGGGATGAAAAGTGCCCAGTCATGAAAAAAGTTGAAAGTCACCGAAATCCTAGATGCTCTGAGATGCAATCTGATGTCATTCCAGCCAATAAAATCTAAGATGTCAACTACTCATTTTGGGGGAAAAAATAAATATGTTTTCATAAATCTATCTCCATTTTATTTAATAAATGTAAGCTGTACTGCACTTAAACACTCTTTGCACCGTTTTTGGACCCTCACCCACAGTTTGAGGACCCCTTGTTTGATTTTTTTTTTTTTTTTAACATAAATTTATATTAGTTTTTGCTTTGCACTTAGTCTTGCTTTTCTAATCAGAGCCCATTGAGGAGGGAGCTTATGTGCGCTATGAGCAGGAGGAGCGAGAGCGTGAAAAGGCGAGGAACGGCGCGCTCACTTGAGGCACGGACAGGTAGGGTGTTTTATAAAGTTTAACCTGCTCTGTGATACACGCTGGTACGCAAAGAGATATTAACGATTCTTTTATAGGTCAAATTGGGGTCAGCCCAATACACAATACATGCCAATATCTCAAAAACTAAAGCAGCACAAACAAAACTTTTTGAAGCACAAAACAGCACAAATGAAGCACAAATGATTGACACCACTTTGGGCAATTTTAGAGCATTTTTAAGCTCTGACCTGGCTGGCTGACCCCAATTTGACCTATAAAAGAATCATTAATATCTCAAAAACTAAAGCACCACAAACTAAACTTTTTGCAGCACAAACGAAGCACAAACGATTGACATAGTTTTTGTGTAGGTGTGCGTTTGATGGGGGGCCAACTTCACGCAGGTCGCAGCTCCAGACGAGCACATGGACTTGCACACCCGTAGAAGTTTAATACGAGACGCGTACTTTTGTTTCTGAATACGGAACGATTCAGTTTTTCAAGGGATGGTTGGCAACCCTAAACACAACTATACCCAAAATCTTTCTCAACGGATTTGCAGTGATATAAAAAATGACTCTGGTGGCTGACAAAAATGCGGAAATCCGGTAAAAAGCGGAAGTCTTTCATCCCTGAAGTTCTGTTTGAGACTGGCGATCCACAATCTCCTTTCCTTTGATAATTGCTGTCTGTTCACCCTGGTTTAGTTCTGGTTTACACTGTTCGTGGTGTTTCAAATATCTCCAAGATGGCGGGCTTCCAGATTATGACGTCACGTGAAAATGCTCTATAGGAAAGCATAAAGTTTACTTTGACATTAATTAGTGAAACTTTGCAGATCATTCACTAACGTGCTTCTGATCATAAAGGTCAGTGAGACCTATGCCACCATCGCAGCGAGTGCCTTTAATTATATTATTATTCATTTAAACACACTTTCAACATAATTTAATAAATACGAAACTAAATACAAAAATATGAAAGTGTTTTATAATAATTCTATTTGTCAAATAATTTATGTGTACATTAGGGGAGTTCTGGTTCAGTGTACAATATGGTTACTAAGTTATGGAATTCTCAAGCAGGATGTCATTATTTCCAACTAGGAAGTAAAATATGAACCCACAAATGGCCAAACTGGGAGAAAAAGTGTTTTAATCTTTTGTAAATATAATCATCTTTTCGTGTTTTCATGAAATGTGGTCCAACATGTTAAAGGCACTTTAAAGAAGGCACTAAACTCACTACTACCAACAGAAAGAAATTAAGCATAATATGTAAACAACTGACACACTGTTGATTGTTCTTGCATTTGAATAGCTTATAAAACATTTACTAGTTAAACATATTTTTACTTGCAACATCAAAAAACAAAACAAAAAAAACATGAAGAACAAGTACATTTAAAGTCTGATTCCAGGCATTCTGGTCCAAATATTTATTTTTTGGTCACTATTAAAGATAAAAGCTCTTTAGTTTTCATCTGAGAAATCTTCGTCCAAGTTGACATCTCCAGGGTCAAAGTCTTCCAAATCAAAATTGTCAAAATCCAGATCATCAAGACCCTATAAAAGGACAGATTTTAATGAATGCAGATACAACAAAAGTATTTGTAATAATTAAGTATGTAAAACCAGAAACAAATAGACTTGGTTTAGTCCTGGTCTAGTCCAGGTTTAGTTCAAGATTTAGTCCCAGTATAGTTTTCGGTATTGTGAATGCACCCTAAACATACCCTAAAATGAAACAAACCTGGACAAAACAAGGATAAGTGTTTGGTGAGCACTCAACCCTAAATTGCAGCATAATAAAAGTATTTAAAAAGTAACTTGTCTGATTTTAGTATTTCATTAAAAAATGACCCAATGATATATGAGGGACATTAGATCTCAGTGAGGCATTAGTGGTATTAGTGGTTTTCCGATTCTAGAACGTCATACTTCCAGATGGGGGTCAAGAGCCAGTTTTTCCCATTGATTACAACACAAGACCTTGCTGTACTGCAATATAAATCTCCATTTTAACAATATTCATTTTAGCTGCCCCCCATATGTATTAAATATTATAGGCCTATTGAATGTTGTGACATCATCTAAAACCAGGGATGAAAGTGGCCAATCGTGAAAAAAGCGGAAAGTCACAGACCCCCCCCCCCCCGCTGGAAAATTTTAAATTTCTGAAATTTGGATTTCTATATGCTATATGTTAGCAATAAAGTACAACTGTACATAAAAGTACAAAAAAACTAGTGCTGTCAGGCGATTAAAAAAATTAATTAATTAATTACAGGACTTGTAAATAATCAAATTAATCACATTTTAAGAGTGAGAGAGAGATATTGAGAGATAGAGAGAGATTGAGAGATTGAGAGAGAGAGAGAGAGAGCGAACAAACCCACTTTTGCGATTGAGTTTGGCAGTTTTTCTGCGGTCGCTTTGCTCATTCGTTTCCCAAATTCTGCGAGCGTGGTTTGGTGGTTTGGTGAAGTGCGCACTATCACCGGTAACGATGGAACTTGTCCGGATGTGTTTATCATTCAAATGATCCGTCAGGCTGGAGCAGCTTCAGTGATCGGAAAATTCTTTTTGACAAAAGCTCCAAATCACTGCGTTTCTTGTTGATCGTCCCGTCTTCGTTCTTTTTATAAATAAACTCACCACTCAAAGGCCCGAGCAGCGATTTGCTCACCGCACGCCAAATTTAACATGTGCGCACATTGAATTGCCACTCATAATTAATCTAATTAACGCGTTAAACTGACAGCCCTAAAAAAACCACATTTTATTAACTGGTAGGCCTACTAGTAGTATATATTGGATTTGTTTTTGCTTTGCACTTCTTCTAATCAGAGCGCATTGAGGAGGAGCTTATGCGCGCTAAAACGCGCAGGTGAAAAAGCGAGGAGCGACGCGTTAAGTGAGGCACGGGCAGGTAGGATGAGGTATAGGATGTTTTATAAAGTTTAACCTAGACCCCAGGTGGTCTATCAAACTAGACCACCTGGGGCTTCAGACCTCACTCTGTAATTGGCTGCTGGACTTCCTCAGTGAGAGGCCACAGGCAGTGCGGGTCGGCAGAAACACCTCAAGCTGCATTAGACTGAGCACAGGAGCCCCCCAGGGCTGTGTGCTCAGTCCGATGCTCTTCACTCTGCTGACCCACGACTGCTCACCGGCGTTCAGCACCAATCACATAGTGAAGTTTGCGGACGATACGACTGTGGTGGGTCTCATCTCTAATAACGATGAGACAAACTACAGGAGTGAGGTGAGCCTTCTGACCCAGTGGTGCAGCAATAACAATCTCCTTCTTAATGTTGAAAAGACCAAGGAGATTGTTATTGACTTCCGGAGAGGCCCCACCCAGCACCCCCACTGTCCATCAATGGTGCTGCTGTAGAGAGGGTGAGCAGCACCAAATTCCTGGGGGTGCACATCAGTGGGCACCTCTCCTGGTCAGTGAATACTGTATCACTGGCAAAGAGGGCTCAGAAGCGGATCTATTTCCTCCGCAAACTGAGGAGAGCTGGAGCCCCTCCACCCATTATGACCACCTTCTACCGAGGCACCATTGAGAGCGTCCTGACCAGCTGCATCACTGTGTGGTACGGGAGCTGCACTGAACAGAACAGGAAAGCTCTGCAGCGCATAGTGAATGCAGCTGGGAGGATCGCTGGTGTCTCTCTCCCCTCCCTCCTAGACATTTTTAACACCCGGCTCACCCGCAGAGCGTCCAGCATTGTGGGTGACCCGAGCCACCCCGCACATAGCCTGTTCAGCCTCCTGCCCTCGGGGAGAAGGTACCGGAGTCTCCGGGCCCACTCCACCAGGCTTTCAAACAGCTTCATCCACCAGGCTGTCAGGAGGCTGAACTCACACCCGAACTCCCACCTTACCCATCTCCCTCCCCCACCCCCCATATTGGCATAACCTGTATTCCATAAAAGACATATCACTCTAGACACTTTAAAAAACTGCTGCTAAGGACTACTGTTGCACTGTTGCACATTTACATTTACTACTGGATTTTACTCCTGTTGCACTGTTGTTTACTACTGTTATTGCACATTTACATTTACTACTGGAATTTTTAGTACTGTTGTTTACTCCTGTTATTGAATTTTACCCCCGTTGCACTGCTGTTTACTACTGTTATGGCACATTGACTACTGGAATTTTAGTACTGTTGTTTACTCCTGTTACTGCACTAGAATTACTACTGTTGCACATTTATTTTTATTTTATCTTAATGCACATTCTACTGCACATGACCAAGTCACTGCTGTATCTTCCATTGCACATTTTGATGCACACTGCACACTTTGGAAATCTGTATATAGTATAGTTTATTTATTATGTTGCACTGTTTTAAGATTTTAGATCGTAGACTTTAGTTTTAACTTTAGATCTCTGTCTTAGATAGTTTTTTGTTGTGTTTTGTCTTCATATTGTATTTTGTACACTGTCTTTTGCACTACCTGGCCAGAGAGAAACAAAATTTCGATTCACTGTATGTTGAACACATATGGCAGAATTGACAATAAAGCTGACTTTGAACTTTGAACTTTGAACCTGTGTACACGCAATGGTACAGGCTGTTGTGAAAGAGCTGCGCTCGCTCGTTCGGTCCGCGGCTCCAGACACGAGCTCGCGCGGCCCACAGTTTATAATACGAAGTTTAATACGAGATACACGTACTTATGTTCTGAATACGGGACAATTCTGTTTTTCAAGGGACGGTTGGCGACCCTAAACACAACTATACATATATATACACCCAAAATCTTTCTCAACCAATTTGCACAGATATTTAAAAAAAATAAAAAATTACCCCGCGGCTGAAAAAAAAAAAGTGGAGATCCGCTAAAAGATGGAACTCTTTCATCCCTGTAAAACCCAGCAAATTGATATGTTTCAGAAACCTGACAAGAAGAAACCTGACAAGGACTACTGAACCCAGGACTAAACCAGGAAAACACTAGATGAAATTAATGACACAGTACTGACCTCATCCTCCTCTTGTGGTTTCTCTGGTGGGCTATCTTCGGTTTTTGGTTCCACTTTCTCTTCTGTTAGGACTGGTCCTACAGCCATCGCCTCCAAACCAGAACTCAGCACTTCTGGACCAGCACTCAGCACCTCTGGACCAGCACTCAGCACTTCTGGACCAGCACTCAGCACTTCTGGACCAGCACTCAGCACCTCTGGACCAGCACTCAGCACTTCTGGACCAGTGCTTAAAGTTTCTGGGCCAACATCAAGCATTTCTGTATCCAGCTCATTCTCTACCTTATCTGACAAAACTGGTGTTGTTTCTACCAGTGGTTCAAGCAACGGACTGAGTAAAAACCCAGAGAAAGTTTGCGCTGCAATTTGGCTAGGTGCCTCCTCTGCTGCCATGGAGTCAAACGAAATTAGCTGCTCCTCTGTCACATCTTGCTCTACTATTTCTTTAACCTTTTCGACTGGCATTGTAACATCCTCAACCACAAACGGGTCTTCGAAAATGGCAGACTCTTTCGCCCTCAGTTGTTCATGAACAAGCTCGTCAGTAGTTGCCACTGATGATGATAAATTAGTAGTTTCCATAGTAACATCTAGGAGATCGTCTGTCGTCACTGGGTTCTTAATCATTTCTTCCTTGGTTAAGACAGATACTTGAGAATTTTTTTGTAAATCCTCTTCAGGTGATGCAACATTTTCCTCACTTTCAGAACTGTCTTGTGCAATAAATGGCTCTGTGTTGGTAATTTCGGTAATTGGGTCCACAAAATCAATTCCTTCAGTTGCAAGCACATCTTCAGTCTCCTCCTTTATTTCTAACTGAGGTGCTTCCATAAGTTCATCTTCTTTTGTTAAGACTGGATCAATAGATATGGGTATTGGTTTAGTCTCTATTATTGTTTCTTCAAATGTTGTCATGGTAACTGTGCTTTCAACCATGTCCTCAAGCACCTCCTGATGAAAAAAAAATAGATTTTTAGTAACTGTATTCCAAATCTGTGCATATGCAAAGTTCATTATAAGAAATCCATTGTGTAACAAACTTAAAAGTGCACTATGTAACTTTTCTGGTGGGGGTCAGCCGCTTGCTTATTTCTACTAGTGATGGGCGGATCGATACCAAAGTATCGATATATCGATCCTGATGGAGTATTGAATATGCATCGATCCTGGTATTAAAATATCGATACCAAGTCATGTTTTCTTACTGACTTAACTTTCAGTTTATTTAGTTCAAATTCATATGTGTTTTGTTCATTATTCAACCATTGCCACTTGTCAGGCACTACTTTTGCTTCCGCGTTCTCACCAAACGTGGGGTAGTACGTCATCCCGCGATAGACTCACTGCTGTGAGATTTCAGTCAAAGCGGCGCGGGGCTGCGGGAGCCATGGGAGATCGCAAGAGAAGTGTGATGTGGAGTTACTTCCACACCGTGGACGACAATGTTGCGAAGTGCAGTGTGCCAAAAATGATCCGATATTGTGGCAATACCACAAATTTTAAATAAACACTTGATCATAAATCATAAACCTCAGCATGACGAAATGCTACTGACCAAACGACGACAGGAGGCGAGTCAGGCAGCTCCCTCCAGCACAGCAGCAACAGCAGTACGACAGAGGTCAGCTGCCGAGGCGTTTGAGAGGGAGAATGTACCCAGGTAACCATCAAGCATGTAGAAGACTAAGAGTAGTGTATGTGAGAGGAGAATGTATGTATGTGAGAGGAGAATAGTGATACTTCATTTGTTGTCTTTTTTCATAGGCTGCAAGTGCCCAACTTACAATAGATTTATTTATTTTATTTATTTATTTATTTGATAGGGACAATGCACATTAATGAACATATGTATAAAACAAATGTAAATATGCCGAATTTTAGCTACAAAGCTAGTTTTCATCCGTAGTCCCTAGGCAGGCAAATACATAAAAATACAACATACAATACAAGCAGCACAAACAAAAGTCGAGTGGTCAAATTTGATGTCTGCATTGCCATTTTCATTTCATCAAAGATTTTTTTTCAGATATCTGGTGTTAGAATGTGTGGAGCTAAGCGCCCTGGTGGAGCTTTGCGAAGCCAAGGTATCTAGTTAGAGCCAGGTTAGTGTTTTTCTGTAGTATTAATAAATGTATGAAAGTATCGGTATCGGTATCGATATCGCGATTCTAACCCTGGTATTACTTGGTATCATATCGAAACAAAAATAACTGGTATCGCCCATCCCTAATTTCTACTGCTTTGCCTGGAATGTTCCGCAGCATTATATTAAACATCTGTTTTACATTTATTCAGTTACAGATGTTTTTATATTGCTAAAAATATACCATGAAAAATATGCATTCTTACTGTGAGCTGGCTTGCCTCTCCACAGATATGAACTTAGGCTAGTGCCGCACCTGCTTATCTCAATGCTACCGTTGTGTCCTTGGGCAAGACACTTAACCCTCCTCGCCCCCAGTGTCTGCGTTCACTGGTGTGTGAATGCGCGTGTGAATGGGTGATTGGTTCCTTGTTGTAAAGCGCTTTGGGTGCCTTGAAGGTGGAAAAGCGCTATATAAAGATGTGACCATTTACAATTTACAAGAAGGGCCAGAGTCGCCTCCACCTCCTGAGGAGACTGAGGTCCTTTGGAGTGTGCAGACCTGGAGAAGGACTCTCACAGGACTCCCGGCGGTCTCTAGGTGGGTGAGCGCCCGCTGCAGCAAGTAGATAACGGCGTCCTCTACTCCTACATTTGGCTTGTAGGCAAACTGCAGAGGGGGAAGTCGCAAGACGGGCAGAGGGGCGAGGGCGAATCAAACTTGTTAAAGTAACAGCTTAATTCGTCCGGCCAACCCTGATTGCCATCAGCTGTCCCTCTGCCACTCTGTCCAAAACCGGAGATGTTCCTCAGTCCTCTCCACACGCCCCGTACGTTGTTCTGGGCCAGCTGATCCTCCATCTTCCTCCCGTAGTCCTTCTTGGCTCGTTGGTTCCTCCACTGGAGCTCCCGCTGGACCCTTTTCCTGCTCCTCTCTGAACTCTCCCTGAGTTGAAAGCCCTTTTCTTCTGGTTCAGGAGGGCTTTAAGCTCAGGGGTGACCCAGGGGTGGTTGTTGGAGAAACACCATACCTTCTTGGTTGGCACAGTGTTCTCCATGCAGAAATTGATGTAGTCCATGATGCAATGGGCCAGGCCGTTGATGTCATCTCCATAAGAGCCAATGAACATGTCCCAGTCAGTGTTCTGGAAACAGTCCCTCAGACTTTCACAGGCCTCGTCAGTCCAAAGTTTCACAGACTGCTTCTGCGCTGGTCCCCTTTGCACCCTGGGTGTGTATTCCGGGAGCAGGTAAACCAGACAGTGGTCTGAGCGTCCAAGCGGGGGGAAGGGGCGGAGGTATTTGCGTAGAACAGGTCTGCACTTTCGTTTGAGTCAAAAGTGGCCTCTAATCCGTGATTTAGCCATAGTTTCGAGTATACTCGACATATACTAAGACATTGAGCTTCTGTCATTTGAAAAGTGATAAAGTTTGTGTTATTTGGTGACTGCAATCGCCTGCCCCAATTGTTAACGGATATCGCTAAACTACAACATCAACGAAACTGCTCCAAATGACACCAAAGTACTATGGGTGAGTAAAACACCTTACAGAAATAAGGTTCAGATTGTTAAAAAAACATTAATATTTCTTTAAGGACATATTGTGGAACATTCTCGGAAAACAACATCTACATGGAGACAAGCAGGTGGCAGGCCCTACACCACAAAAGCTACACAGTGCACAGTCATTATAATTTAGATAAATAAACGTGACTTGCAGTTGGTGTTTCTATTGGGTTAACCTCTTCTATATGGGTTTCCTCAGGTGTAGATTCTGTTACTGCGGATTCTGTTATTGTTGTGCATTCATCTACGAGCACCACTGGCTGCTGTAAAGAACAAATCAAATACTTAAAGAGATGGTATTACATTTTTAGGAGGTATTAACTCAGAGCACTATCAACACAATCTGCGTGTCTTTTGCTAATGAGACTGTGCATCACATCAGGTTTGTGAAGCTCTAGTGTAGTGTTTCCTATCATGCTGTTGTATATTTATGGGAAGGGAGCATGCGTGATGTAGACTTGTACTGCCAACCATAAGGAGGGTTAGAATAAGCCCTGGAAGAGATCCCTAGATTACTCAAACATGCATGGATGTCAAATAAAACTTCTTCAGGCATGTGTTTGCTGAGGGAACATTACAGCCTGGTCTTAGAAAGCTCCAATAGTACATTTAGCATGGCACCCCCTCTGTAATATAGAACATATTCTTGACTAAGATAATAAGATTAATAAGAGTTTCAACTGGTTTCACCTCATCTTCAGTTTCTTCAGGTGTAGAGCTTGTTACAACGGCCACTGATGCACTTTCATCAATCTGCTTTACAACTTCCTAGAGCAAAAGAAATATGTAAAAATATAACTTGACATTTTCAACATGGATGCAAACAAGTATTAAAGTCATTTATGACCTACTTCTGGTGTTTCTGTTTCAGTTATTTCTTCTTTTACAGATACAGAGTTTGCCACAACAGCAGCAGCTTCAGGTTCAGCCATGTGATCGATGATTTCCTAAAAACAGTGGTGGAAGAAGTACTCAATTTTATTACTTAAGTAAAAGTACAGATTACGAAGCAAAAAAATACTCATACACATATTTTGAAGTTTTCAAAAGATTTTGATAAAGATTTCTGTTGAATTTTGTTCAACAGAAGCAATTGAATCAGTCGTTTTTTTCCTAACTGTTCTTATTTGTAAA
This sequence comes from Paratrypauchen microcephalus, assembly GCA_036785185.1. Taxonomy (NCBI): domain Eukaryota; kingdom Metazoa; phylum Chordata; class Actinopteri; order Gobiiformes; family Gobiidae; genus Paratrypauchen; species Paratrypauchen microcephalus. The sequence goes on along the minus strand of JAVJIX010000163.1, from coordinate 839,786 downwards.
TTTTTGTTTGCTCAAACTATGAATTTGAAAAAACTAACCCCAGTCTCGCACAATAATACAAAATACTTTTCCTATTCTGTTGCAATAAAAATGTAGGGGAGTTGAAAGTACAAATCTTCATATATCAAACAAAGATTAATGCTTCTGACTAAGATTCTTCCATATCTTAGTCCATTATTATAACATATACCATAATCATGAAAGGAAAAGTAATGTTTTTTACAATTTGAGCCTTATTTCGGTAATAAAACAAGTTGTTTTACTCACCCATATCACTTTGGTGTCATATGGAGCATTTCCGGAGATGTTTTAGATTAGCGTTAGGGTAACACCGTTTTATCCATAGTTTACAGCTATGCGTTCCATGTTTGGGTCCCGGGAGCTGAGAGCACACTCCGCGCATGCGCACTGGCGTCCTCATCTACTCGAAACTATGGCTAAATCTCGGATTACAGGCCACTTTTGATTCAAACGAAATCGTAGACTAAAGACATCGAGCTTCTATGATTTGAAAAGTGCTAAAGTTTGTGTTATTTGGAGCCCGCACGGGGCATATTACATGCTCGGGGAATGCCCCGAGCTATGGCTATAAGTCGCGCTAGGCTAACGCCGTTAGCCTAACGCTAATCTAAAACATCTCCGGAAATGCTCCATATGACACCAAAGTGATATGGGTGAGTAAAACAACTTGTTTTATTACCGAAATAAGGCTCAAATTGTAAAAAATGTTACTTTTCCTTTAAGATTGTTAGATATTTACAGTATTACAGTGAATGACTAATTATTTTTTCTTTACTAACTGACAAAAAAAAAGACCATTTATTCTTTCCCTTTTGGTTGTTTAATAACCGTTTTTTTGGTTTGTGAAGATCTGTGAGGTGACTGCTGGTGGCTACACAACACTAAAATGAATTGAATGCAAGCTCACCTTTGACTCTTCTTTAGGGATAAAACCTTCTGGTTCTTCCCCAACATTACGGTCCTCATTAGGGATAAAACCTTCTGATTCTTCCACAACATTACGGTCCTCATTTGGCTGAAAATTTTTGAATAAAAAAGTCATTCTTCTATTTGATTTTTAACATGTTTTACAATTATATTCTTTATATATATTTATTTTGAGTATTTAGATTTGGGAATACACATTATTAAGTCATTAGTGTAAGAGATATTCAGACTACACCCCTCCCGTTAATCCCATCTAAGCCAAATAAATGTAATGCATGTAAATAAATTAATAACACATTTTGCACTGACCATGATGAGTGTGTATTCTGCAGCAGGTCTGACCCCGACATGAGTCTCCTGCAGGTAGCGCTCAGCCACCAGGGCGCGCTGTAGCCCTGGGAACAGGTTACTGTAGCTGGACGGGTCAGCCAGAGCGTCGGCTGCCTTCTGGTTCACTTTAGACAGACTCTCCTTCCACAGCGTTACCACTCTGAGGAGAGAGACCGCAGTAAGGTAAGAAATATTCACACTTTAAAATTCACAATGACTGCCAAATAGAGACATGGCTTAACTCATTGCTGTTCACTTAATATAATCAGAATTACAGAAAAACCTTGTTAAACTGCCTTGCATCCATGCAGCAATATGAACTGTAAATATGTCAACAGTGTATGGATGTGGTGACTGAGACTTCTTCTTGATTGACTGGGTGAATGATAGCATCAGTATACATTGTATTTTATTGACATGTATGCAATTAGCAATTTCGCACAAACATATTACCTCTTTGTCAATGTTTTTTTTTATGTGCAAGAAATTAAACTAAACTACAGTGGTACCTCACCTTACGAATGACCCAACAAACGAAAATTTCAAGTTACGAAACGCCTTCACGGTAAATTTTTGTCTCTAGATACGAAAGAAAATTCAAGTTAAGAAACACGAAATCTCAAAAATTCAAATAATGCGCGCTCAGCCACACACATTATACGCTTTTCTCAGACTGGATTTAAACTTTTCTCACATTTGTCTCTCGTTTAAACACTCAAACTTTCATAGATTTTTAACAAAATTATTAATAGTGAAGTGTGGGGGGAAGGGGGAGGGGGGAGAAAACTGCACGGACACGTGTGTGATAGCGCAGCATGACCCGGCGCGGGGCTGCCAGCAGGTCTAGACCAAGGTCTAAACCTGGACTGGACCAGGACTAAACCAGGACTAGACCAGGTGGATTAAAGCAGCGAGGAGGGGACTGCACGCAGTCTGAGCGCATGAACGCATGAACGAGACCCATGCAAGAGCCACGGTGGTCTAGACCTCCTCTAGACCTGACCAGGTCTAGAGGAGCCGCGGTGGTCTGGACTAAACCAGGACTAAACCTGGACTAAACCAGGAGGAGCCGCGGTGGTCTGGACTAAACCAGGACTAAACCTGGACTAAACCAGGAGGAGCCACGGTGGTCTGGACTAAACCAGGACTAAACCTGGACTAAACCAGGAGGAGCCCGTGGCTCTTGCATGGGTCTCATTCATGCGCTCAGACTGCGTGCAGTCCCCTCCTCGCTGCTTTAATCCACCTGGTCTAGTCCTGGTTTAGTCCAGGTTTAGTCCTGGTTTAGTCCAGGTTTAGTCCAGGTTTAGTCCTGGTCCAGTCCAGGTTTAGACCTTGGTCTAGACCTGCTATCAGCTCTGCGCCGGGTCATGCTGCGCTATCACACGTGTCCGCGCAGTCTTCTCCCCCCTCCTGTTCCCCCCACACTTCACTATTAATACATTTTGTTAAAAATCTATGAAAGTTTGAGTGTTTAAACGAGAGACAAATGTGAGAAACACAGAACACAATGTTACACTATAAAAAAAGTTACACTATAAAAAAAAAAAACCTTGGATCGGGGCCTTGGAACGAATCAGGCTTTTTCCATTGAAATAGCTACTCAACTTTAACGAATTTTTCACGTTACGAAACCACTTCTGGAACGAATTAATTTCGTAAGGTGAGCTACCACTGTACTGCCAATGTCAGTGAACAAAATTCAGAAATATTATGCTGCAGCAATATGGCGCATCGTAAAACAATGAACAATAATAGTAAAATAATGTGGTCAAATAAACTATATGCATGAATACTGTATAACTAAATGTAATCGGGGTGTTGTTACATCATCATTACACAAGTTTAAAGGTTAAATTGAGGTTAAATCTCACTTAAAGCAACACTGAACTAAACCAGGGTTAAACCAGGTATTTAAACTATATCTAAACTAAAACAGAATCAGGTCTGGTCCAGGACTAAACAGCAGCTAAATCAAGTCTAAACCAGAGCTAAAGCAGGTCTTCCTAGATCTAGTCCTACTTATAATAGCACTAAAACAGGAACAAGAACTAAATTAGGGCTTAGACTAAACTAGTAAATCTCACTTATCATGTCTCATATTATATCAGAATTTGAATTATTGCATGTCCAAAATAGGGGTGTGCAAAAATTTCAAAATGTAGCTATATCGTGATTCTAAATTTGGTGATGTGTATTCATAAATTGCAAAAAGATACCAAAAAATTCTCTTGGCAATATAACTATGTGCACATGTTTAGTGGAAGGAAACTTTATGCAATACACTGTTCATCGTTCACTGTTTCAATGATTAATGTGGTTCATGTGTAATATATATCAATGATCATATGTATCGCTGTATTGTGATAATATCGTATCTTGAGCTAAGTATCATGTATTGTATGGAATCGTGAGGGACCCTGCGATTCCCAGTTCTAGTCCATAATTCCTTTATGTGCTGTTAGCTTTTAAAGTGTCACTACAGGTAAGTTTGTTTCCCGTTGAGCAGCCCTGTCAGCTTTGCTTACAGCTCTACCTTGACACTTGGCTGGGCAGGTATGTTCTTGCCAGAAACGCCGCCTCTGGCAACCGATCCGTTTTGATCAGAAGGTCGAGGCATTTGTCCAGTCTGTGAGCAAAGAGCCGAAAGCAATACATTATACAGAGCACACTGTGGACAGAAATCAAGTTATGTATAGAAGCTGTTTCGTGTCTCATTCACTCATTCTTTCAAAGTCTGATGGAGGCAGGCATACGCACATCATCATTTATAATATGGAAGGAATCCTGATTAGGTTGACCGGATTAAAAAAAAAGAGGATGCGCCTGGGTTTGGTATTTTTTAAGAACAAAATTGTGAAACGAGTGGTTAATTAAGTATATTATGTCCTCTTAGGAGTAGGAATTTCAATCTGATTTTTTGTAGAAATTGAGTTATTCATTTTTATTCTTGTTCCTGAATATCTTATGTACAAGTTATCAATATTTTGTAGGGCCTGGGGCATTTTTTTATTTTATTTTTAAGAGCAACATCCCATTTCTCTGTTCCACTGTGCTCTGTAGCTCTATATGAGATTATATATATATATATATATATATATATATATATATATATATATATATATATATATATATATATATATATATATATATATATATATATATATATATATATACACATAGCACTGTTTGACCATTTACCATAAAGTTCTGACCTCTCATATAGAGCTAGAATGTTCTGTTTTTTGGGTAGTTCAATAGAGATAGCACTTACCCATTCACAGACATTCATACACCAGTGTACACAGACAATGAATTCGAACCACCAACTTTAAACCGTTATCTCTATTGAACTACCCAAAAAACAGAACATTCTAACTAAAGGTAAGAAGGTAAGATTATTATGCAGTTTGTCTATTCCTGACTCATTCACATTCAGAGCCGTGTGTCGGTGCAGCTGAGTGCATTTCTGTTCATTTCAAATCATGGTGTTTTCAATTTTGGCTTAACAAATGACACTAAATTCATTCCCCTTTGTACTGCTATTGATACTAACATGACTACATGATTAAAAATGACACATATTGAAAGAGTTCATCAATTCCATCAACTTTTAATCCCTATTAGAATAGACTCTCTTCAAAAAGATTTAAAAAAATAAAAGTTTAATTTATGCAGGTTTGTGTCGGCTTGATGCCTTAAATCAGGCATGTCCAAACTATGGCACGTGGGCAAAATGCGGCCCTCAGACAAATTTTTTTTGGCCCTCAGACTTCCAGGTGAATTGGACCAAATTACCTTGAGCAGAACTTTTGACTGCAAGTTTTTTGGAAATCTACCTTGATAAGACAATATTTAATATTTATTGTGTGATTTTGAGGCTCTTAGCATGAATAAAGGACTGTGTGACGTGTTAAACATGCATGTATTTCAATTATTCACTGTAATGGGCACCAGCCAATGGCCCTCGATCGGCCCTCTGCTTTGTCTGTGTTTAGATATGTGGCCCTTGATGAAAAAAGTTTGGACACCCCTGCCTTAAATCCTTGAACCTCCAATGGCCCCTGACTCACCTGCCCTGCATGAAATAGGCAAGGAAAGCCACATTGGTCTTTCCGTCTGCGTCCGCGCCCTCGCCCAGTTTGCCCACCATCTGAGCATTTCCGGAGGCAGTGGCCAGCAGCAGTAATCCCCCGTAATCCTGGGCATGGTGCAGGCACTCCTGGGCCAGGCTGAAGTGGCATTTTGTAGTGGCCAGTTCTGCCAGCTGCTTCCACTTGTGTTCAGACTGGACCCAGAGCCAAAGTACAGAGGAGAGACCAGAGGAGAGAAGAGGATTACTACGAGAGCTTCAACCATGACTTTATAATAGTGTTAGGATGCTCATTGAATATAGAAACCAGGTCAAGGTCTGTGTGCCATGATGAGAGGAGTGGTGGATGAACCAGCTTTTAGGTTGGGGTTGTTGCTTCCAAAAGACTGTACTAAATCTCCTATTTTGGGTTTTCTTTTGAAGCATTTTAAAGACCATTTAAATTATATATTTTTTTTTAAATGGTCAGTTTTCATGTCCTCATTTTTCGTAATTTTAAAACACATGGATACTGGGATGTCCTAGCCTCCACAAATTTTACTAGTGATGGGGAAAGCAGAAGAAATGGTCTAGGAATTTAACCAGTTAACTTCTTGCTATATTAAAGGAAAATTAACGTTTTTTTTTTAACAATCTGAGCCTTCTTTCGGCAATAAAACAAGTAGTTTTACTCACCCATAGCAGTTTGGTGTCAATTGGAGCAGTATCACAGAACTTATGTTGAGCCGTTCTGTTCTACTTATGATCCCGTATCCGTTAGCTTGAGTGCTCGGGGCATTACTTTGCGGTGTCCAAATAACACAAACTTTAGCACTTTTCAAATCACAGAAGATCGCTGTGTCAGGGTAGACTTTTAGTGGATTCCAAAACGGCCTGAAACCCGATATCCAGCTATAGTTTCATTTGATGACGTCATCAGAGAGGACAGTGCGCATGCGTGAACTCAGCTGTTTTGTAAACACCGCTAGTCTGAAAGAAGCTAACACCGCTCTGAACTTTACTTTTCTGTTGCGATATCGGGTTTCAGGCCGTTTTGGAATCTACTAAAAGTCTACCCTGACACAGCGATCTTCTGTGATTTGAAAAGTGCTACAGTTTGTGTTATTTGGACACCGCAAATCAGTGCCCCGAGCACTCATGCTAACGGATACGGGATCATTAGCAGAACAGAACGGCTCAACATAAGTTTGCGATACTGCTCCAACTGACACCAAACTGCTATGGGTGAGTAAAACTACTTGTTTTATTGCCGAAAGAAGGCTCAGATTGTAAAAAAACGTTACTTTTCCTTTAACTTGGACAGTGTAACCTGCTTGCCTCCATGGAGATATTACTTTGCCTGATAAGATTCCACAACGTGGCATTTAACTTGTTCTCTTTGGAGACTAGCAGGTGATGCCACCAGGCCACAGTTAGTTTGGAGCAATAAAAACAAGTAATTGAATAAATGCAAGGTTTATACAAGTAATAATAATGCTATATTGTGAAACATTCTCGACAAAGCCATATCATCTCCACAGAGACAAGTAAAGGCAATGTACACTCAGGTTACATATTGCACCTTTACAATGCAATGTAAAGGTGTACATAGATTAAGGATGTTGTTTAGCATTTATTTTCATGTCCATCTCCATTATGGTCAAGACCTGATAACTATACTCAACAAAAATATAAACGCAACACTTTTGTTTTTGCTCCCATTTTTCCTGAGATGGACCCAAAGATCCAAAATTCACTCCAGATACACAATACTACCATTTCTCTCAAAAATTGTTCACAAATCTGTCCAAATGTGTGACAGCGAGCACCTCTGCCCCGCCGAGACAATCCACCCCACCTCACAGGTGCGCCACATCAAGATGCCGATCCGACATCATGACCAGTGCACAGGTGCGCCCCAGACTGCCCACAATAAAAGGACACCCCGAAATGTGCATTTTTTTTTTTTTTTTTTTTGGGGGGTCTGGGGGCATCTGGAACATCCCAAGCACATCCCAAACATGCTCAATGGGTGACATGTCCGGTGAGTATGCTGGCCATGCAAGAACTGGGACACTTCCAAGAATTAGTACAGATCCTTGCAACATGGGGCCGTGCATTATCTTGCTGAAACATGAGGTGATGTTCATGGATGTATGGCACAACAATGGGCCTCAGGATCTCATCACGGTATCTCTGTGCATTCAAAATGCCATCAATAAAATGCACCTGTGTTCTTCGTCCATAACAGCCTTTGAAGAGGAGTGGACCAACATTCCACAGGCCATAACTGACAATCTGATCAACTCTATGTGAAGAAGATGTGTTGCACTGCATGAGGCAAATGGTGGTCACACCAGATACTGACTGGTTCTGAGTCCCCAGACCCCCAATAAAGCAAAAAAAAAAAAGCACATTTCGGGGTGGCCTTTTATTGTGGGCAGTCTGGGGTGCACCTGTGCACTGGTCATGATGTCGGATCGGCATCTTGATGTGGCGCACCTGTGAGGTGGGGTGGATTGTCTCGGCGGGGCAGAGGTGCTCGCTGTCACACATTTGGACAGATTTGTGAACAATGTTTGAGAGAAATGGTAGTGTTGTGTATCTGGAGTGAATTTTGGATCTTTGGCTCCATCTCATGAAAAATGGGAGCAAAAACAAAAGTGTTGCGTTTATATTTTTGTTGAGTGTATATAATTATGTCCATAAGTATGTGAATATGTACTCTTACCTCTGCTTCCAGGGCCAGCTGGTAGGCGATTTTGAGTTCCCCGAGTTGTAGAGCCAGTTCAAACTTTTGCTCTGGGTCTGTGGTGACTGCCAGGGCCTGTTGCTTGAAGCCCTATATGAAGAGATAAATACAGTTTTATAATAGTAAATTATTAATGAGCCTAATGGTTTAATTTCCCAACATTTTGACCACTGGTGGGGGAGAGAATATTGTGACGCTAAAGAAGCAAGACAAAAGTAGGAAAATGAAGATTTAATAATTCTGATGGTGAGAGCATCTCCTGAACATAAACAATACAGAATTTTAGTGTCAGTGCCAATTTGTTCCACCAAAATCTGAAATTCCAAACCGCATGCTTTTTTCAGATAGAGGATAGACTAAAGATCTGTCAGTTAAAAAGAGCCAGGTTGTTCATTAACATTTAAAGACGACTGAATCTCAAGAAAAATTAGATTAATAGCACAAATTCATCCAAAAAGAATGTATTAACGTGCTTAAAAACTTTCAGTTTCTCTGTGCATTTTACTACTACTGCACAACGCGTCAGGTTTGTGAAGTTATAGTGTACTATTGTTTTGTATTACGCTTCTGTCGTTAGATTACTCAAATGTGCTTGGATGACATATAACACCTCCTCAGACATGCTCAAAAGTTCAAAACTCCACGCACAGCTTCCAGGTGCTGGTAACAACAGGAATATTGAATAATTCCAGAAAAGAAGAAATTTACCGTACACTCGCTTGACTTTACTCTTATGTCTTTATTAGGCTTAGAGCGAACAACGCGTTTCGCTTCTAAGGCGTCATCAGGTTCGCCCGATTAGTGCCAGGTGTGACTAAATACCATCTGGTCACATGTGAGGACATGTGTTTGATGAGGGAATGTTATAACATGGTAGAAATCTCCAAATTTTGCATAATGCCCCCTCTTCAATACAGTTTCAGTGTAAAAAGCCATGCAGTTTGGATCAATGTATTTGTTATTAGAGGATCTGGGGCAAAAGTGTAGCAAAAACTTCAGGTTAATATATCTGAAAACCCAAAAGTACTGCCCAGAGGCTGCTTTCCATCTGGCGGCCCCATGTTCCTGTAAATTATGCATGCCTTCATATCCTGCATTTTAGAGTCTGTTGAAGTACTGAAGAAAGCACACAAATGCACATCTATGGGGTAAAAACAAACCTGACCTGCTTTCAAACAAGTTTCATGTAAAAAAGAAGCAAAATTTTGTCAGAGATTGCTCACGTCGTTTTGGGTACAAAGTGAGATGTTTCCAGCCTGAGATGGTTTAGATTTGTACAGAGCAGGGCTAGTTAAAGGAAAATTAACGTTTTTTTTACAATCTGAGCCTTCTTTCGGCAATAAAACAAGTAGTTTTACTCACCCATAGCAGTTTGGTGTCAATTGGAGCAGTATCGCAGAAGTTATGTTGAGCCGTTCTGTTCTACTAATGATCCCGTATCCGTTAGCGTGAGTGCTCGGGGCATTACTTTGCGTTGTCCAAATAACACAAACTTTAGCACTTTTCAAATCACAGAAGATCGCTGTGTCAGGGTAGACTTTTAGTGGATTCCAAAACGGCCTGAAACCCGATATCCAGCTATAGTTTCATTTGATGACGTCATCAGAGAGGACAGTGCGCATGCGTGAACTCAGCTGTTTTGTAAACACCGCTAGTCCGAAAGAAGCTAACACCGCTCTGAACTTTACTTTTCTGTTGTGATATCGGGTTTCAGGCCGTTTTGGAATCTACTAAAAGTCTACCCTGACACAGCGATCTTCTGTGATTTGAAAAGTGCTCAAGTTTGTGTTATTTGGACACCGCAAATCAGTGTCCCGAGCACTCACGCTAACGGATACGGGATCATAAGTAGAACAGAACGGCTCAACATAAGTTCTGCAATACTGCTCCAATTGACACCAAACTGCTATGGGTGAGTAAAACTACTTGTTTTATTGCCGAAAGAAGGCTCAGATTGTAAAAAAAAACGTTACTTTTCCTTTAAAGGTGCATTGTGTAACATTTAAATAGACTAATAATAAAGGGTCACTCAACCATGTGTAAATGAAACAAAACATCTACATGTATGTTTGTGATGAGTTAACAGCATTATAAAATGGCTTAAAGCTCACAAGAGTCCGTTTTGTGTAATACAGGACCTTTAATGAATTTGTCCATGATCACTAAACTAAATTAGTAGTGAAACTAAAACAAAAATGGTCATATTGTTTTGGTCAAAAGTTTATTCAAAATGGCTGCTTTACCTGTTTCTCGAGGAAGCGTGCGACCCAGGGCCTCTGCTCCTTAGGGATTGTGGGTAGGATTTGGTCTGCAGTGGCGAAGTCCCTCCTCGTCACAGCTGTCTGGTACTCCAGCACTGAGAGTAGCAGCCCATAACTCACAACATTCAGCTCCTTATCCCCCAGGTACAGCCGGTCATCTTTGGGAATGTAGCCCAGAAGATACATGGTCCTATTCAGATACACACAAAGGTAATTAGCAATATATTATGAATGCTTTTGTTTCACCCAATAAACGTGTACAATAGTGGTGGTGATAAAACAGGTGCTGCTTTTTTCCACGGTAATGTGCTTTGACTGAAATGTCCCACAGTATGGTGTTAAATTTGTATAGGTGGTGACAACACCAAGCCGAGTTACGAGTAAGCTCTGTGGATACGCCACCCTGCTCAGAGTAAAAAGGTTTTTGGATATTTGTAGCAATAAAATTACCTGAAGTGGAATAACTGCAAGATCGAGCACTTTATTGACATACTGTGAAACATTCCAGGCAAAGCAATACCATTTCCAAAAGGGAGACAAAAGGGTAGTAGATTCACCACCAGAAAAGTTACATAGTGCAACTTTAATTCAAATTCTTTATTTTGAGGTGGTAGTTCAGACTGCGGAGCGTTCACCCACTGAAAGACTGAAATTTTGAGTGGACCTTGACGTTAAGAAGCCGAATGGTCAGAATCCAATCTCTTTAACTGTCTGGTCAGTATTATACCTGTCCAGGTGAGCCACAGTGACGATCTCTCCTCCAACATAATAGTTAAGTCTGTTCACAGAGCTGGTGTAGATGAAGCAGTCTCCCACCCACACTCCTGTTTTCACCACTTCCTGCACCTCTCCCAGCACCTACACACCAATATAAATAAATAGTTTGAAAATGTTTTAATTATGAAAATAAATCATAAAAATAAGTAGAATTGCTGACGTCGAAAGCATCCTCGATCCCATCCTCTGTGATGTCTTGGTTCTTCCCCAGAGTGGCTGATACTATCTCAGGCCTGTACCGCAACACAAAGAAGGACTCATCTGTGGCAATGCACACCAGCTCCCCGGAGTCAGACCAGAACACCTAAACACAGGGGGCTCCAGATTAGTGGTCCTTTAAAATATTCCAGCATGTAGTACAGCAATGACAACTATTTTTAATCACATTTCATTATTTGCTATTTTGACCTAAACATGTTTTGTTATGTTATAACATTGTGTAATTATTTGTATTTTTAGTTTGTCAAAATGGGTATCCCCCATGGCAGAAGATACATCAAGGCCCGTTGTGACGTGAGCCGTCCTCCTGTGGACCCACCACCCGCGGAGGGATTCATGGGGGCTGGTGCATTGTGTTCTGGGCAGCAGAACACTGCTTGGACTGCTGCCCCCGCGACCCAGAAAATGGAAAAGCGGAAGAAAATGAATGAATGAATGAAAATCAAATAATTTCCATTTGCTTGTATTACTTAAAAATCCCATGACATGGTACTTCTTGATGCTTTTATATGGCTCCTTAATGGTTCCCTAATACTGTAAATTAATCCTTCTTCAAAATCAACACTCAGTGCATGAGAAAGACCCATGAACACAGTCAGAGTCAAAAAATATGTCTCTGGAACACTTTATTCTGGGCGTTGTTGCTTGAATGCAAATGAGGAGGACAGAGACAGGCCAGTGCAGCGGGTGGGGGTGTGGCCAAACTCTCCGCTCTTTCCTCGTTTAGTGGTGTGCTGTGCGCTGGCTCCACTTCCACATTTAAGCGCAGAGGAAGATATGAGACGATTTCCATTGAAAAATACAAATTTCCACAGAAAAAAACACATTTCCACAGAAAATTCAATTAAACCACTGCTGTTTCAGAGGTTCGGAGGCTCGTATAAAGGACATCCGAGCCTGGAAACACTCTCACGTGCCTCCAGGCAAATAAAAAAATGCATCTCGCATTGTGTAGCTCGTTCGCGGTCCAAACTCTCTGGGCGTGAGTTCCAGAGAGTGTGGGTAGAAATACAGACAGGCGGTGGAACTGCATTTGCATTTTTCCTGGAGTATGACGTCAGAAAGTTTCCTTATTCAGAATCGCCCGTTTGGGCTGTCTTTTTTTCAAATGCAGAAAAGGATCACAAATGCTCAGTTTACACATTTCGCAACTTTTAGCCATGGGGGGGGGCCTAAACAGGGTAGGGGAGCTCACATTAATGTTCAAAAACCTCAGACAGTGAAAATTTCATGTCATGGGACCTTTAACTGAAATATGTAAACATTTTGTCTCATTACTTTCTACTTTCTTCCATAGTCAGGCAAACTTTGTTGACTTTGTTGTTGAAGCTGTATTAATTATATACAGTGGAATTCATTTTATGAGTACACACATGTTTAGGTTGGATTTCAATGCGGCGGATGAGGTCAGCACTGTCCCAGTCATAAAAGGCCAGACCACTGTTGGACCTGACACCAAGAAGGAAGCCACCAAAGATACCTGTGCAACAAGAAAATATAGAAAAAACACAGGTTCATTAACACCTAAAGGTGCTCTATGGTACTTTTCTGGTGTAGGATCTGCCACCTGCTTGACTCCACGGAGATGCTGTCTAGAGTGTTCCACAGAATGGGATTAAACATGAACCTATCTGCATTTATTCAACCACGGGTGTTTTAGCGCGACCAAAATGCCTTGACAAGCATGCATTCTTATTGTGAGTAGGGGAGCCTTTCCACAGATCTGATTAGTATCTACTGTATATTACCTACTGCAAGTCATGTCAGAATGTAGCACAGTCTAGGCAAAACAATAACATCTCCAACAACACGAGAAAAGTGACATAGTGCAGCTTAAACATGTTGAAACATTAGATAAAATGAGAGCTGGTTTACCTTCACATCCCAAGTCAGGTTTAAAAGCCTTTTTCTCTTTAAAATTCTTGAAGATTTTGACTTTGTTACTGCCTTCTCGTACAGCATATCTGGAAGAAAAATGCATTTTAAATATTGTAACCTTTTTAAAATAAAATATACAAATCTGCTGGATGTTTAACGTACTGTGAGGAGTCGTGGGCCCAGACAAACTCCAGAGCTGTGCCGTAGCTTTTGATCCTGAGGACCATGGCCGTGTAGATGTTGTACTCTCCATCTCCACACACCACCACAAATCTAATGTAATACAAATGCGTAGATGAAGCAGCTAACATAAGATTTGAAGCATGACACAATTTAAAGTTAAATCTTCATCACAGAAAGATGGAAAGTGATACAGTGATACAAAGAAAACTGTCTGAAATTATTTAAAGATCTTATATTACAGAAAATGGGTTTGGGTGAGGATATACAGTAATAAAAGATGTGGATGTAAGAAGAATATGGCATTTTTAAAACGCAGCTCACCTCCCATTGGGACTGTGCTGGATGGTCTGGGGGTAGATTCCACAGATGCCCATGTCTTTGACCCCTAAAAGGAGCTTCTCTCCGTCTCTGATTTCAGCGTCCCCCAGAGCCTTCTGCAGGTTGGCCTGCTGCAACTCTGAATGTCGCGCCCATATCACCTTCCCATTGAAGTCCATGGACATCGCCGGCTCCTCACGCCCCAACTGCATGGATATGGAACATTGTTATCACATATAATAATTATTTAGTATAGTCACTAGCTCGAAACCTAGTAATAATAATGGCTAAAATTGGCTAAAGTTCACAACAGTTGAGAGAAGACTGAAACATGAACTGATAAACTAATATATTTTTTGCAGAATGCATTCTATTATGTAAATAATTGTGGCATCTCAAATTGTGATTTAAATTTGATGTACACATCACAGTTATATTGGAGAATGGAGATGCATTATTCAAAGGGTAATAGACATTTTCACAAGTTATCTGAGGACAAAATGTTCTCTTTCTGCCTAATATTTCATACCCATTTCATACCCTTTAATACAGAGATAATTATTTTTAAAGGGCCTATATTACGCTATTTTCTGATGTTCTAATGTTGTTTCCTCATCAAAAACATACACTGGAGTTATGTTTGATTTCATTCACACACAAACCCTGCATATTTATTCTGAGTTCTTCCCTCAAATTAAAAAACACTCACCTTCACTAGAATCATATGGATCATTTAAGCCCTGTAATTCTCTACTAAAGAAAAGGTAAAATGTAGCTGTTAACTTGAAAACTGCTGCTTCATGACATCACAAGGTGGAACTTTGTGATGTAGACAGCCCAATAATGATAATGAAACATTTGTGAATGAAACAAAACACAAGTACTGTAATTTCCGGACTATTGAGCGCACCTGAATATAAGCCGCATCAACTAAATTTTCAAAGAACTTTATTTTTGTACAGATATAGGCCGCACATGTCTATAAGCTGCAGGTGTCCACATCTTCAAGAACGTTTTCAAGCTTGGGCCATCTGCTTTTATTGCCTCTGAAAGCTCAAGTCAGTTTGTCACGCTGGCGTTGCCAGCATCTCACCATTGAGCTCACATGCAGCAGCTCTATTTCCTTCTTCCACAGCCAGATCGATTGCCTTTAACTTCAAAGCTGCATCATATGCATTTCTTCATGTGTTTTCCATGAGGGAGCTCAAAATAACTGTTGAAAACAGAATCAAACTAGCATCTTCCTTGGCGCGTCGTCTCTTCGCCTGTCTGTCTCGCTCTTACACCCCGTCACTTGGTGCTCTACTGCGCATGTCTCCTGCTGTCTGGATCATGTCAGTGTCTCATAGGATTTCAGCAGATTTCAGGCTCTCCCAGGGGGGCGGGGCTAGGTGTGTCGATCAGGTATGAATGGATGTCTGGCTACTGAACTTTAAAACATTTCTTCTCATCATTTACGCACTCATCTGCATTTAATCCATACGGGTCATTAACACGTATCCCACTCACTAATGTTCATTTAGCATCCTAACTTATTTTATCACACAGCGATAAACTGTTTTAGTGCTGACAAGTCGCTAGTGTTGTAACTTCATTTTAACGGATCTGCTGTGTTCATAAACCAAAAATCCGCCCATAGCCGCATCATTGTAAAAGCCGCAGGGTTCAAAGTGTGAGAAAAAAGTAGTGCCTTATAGTCCGGAAATTATGGTATGTTTTTGATGAGGTAACAACCTTATAACATGACTTAAAGCTCACAGGGGTTAATGTTGCCCAATATAGAACCTTGAAATGAGAAATATCTTTACCTTGATGATGATGCTGCCTTCATCATAGCCCACAGCGACACTGTTAGAGCCGGACTGACTACAGATGCACCAGACCCTCTCCATGCCGTAGTTCAGGGTGTTGTCCAGTCTGTAAGTGTTTGAGTGCCAAATGCGGACTGTGCCTAAGAAGGAGATACAGATAAAATAATATAATAGGATTTGAATGAAAGAATAAATAAATATAACTGTGCAGCCCTAGGTTAAAGAGAGACATTACCATCTTCTGAGCCGGTGAGGATGATTGGCAGATCAGGGTGAAATGAAACACAGGTGACATTCTGGGCATGACCTTCCAAAGTCTGAACACATGTTTTGTTCTGAGAAAAGACAAAAAAAGCACATACTATTGCTATACAGGTTTGAAGAATGACATAATGTTTTTAATTTGTTTTTGTGATCATTGAACTTTAAATGTAATAAATATTGTTAAAATAAATGCTCCTTTACTCATTTTTTCCATCTTTGTAAAGGTCCCATGGCATGAAATTTTCACTTTCTGAGGTTTTTGAACGTTGCTGTGAGCTCCCCTACCCTGTTTAGGGCCCCCCCATGGCTAAAAGTTGTGATATGTGTAAACTGAGCAATTGCGATCCAAAGACAGCCCAAACGGGCGATTCTGAACAAGGGAAATTTCTGACATCACAATCGGGGAACAATGCAAATGTAGTTCCACCCCCCCGTCTGTGTTTCTACCCACCGTCTCTGGAAATCATGCCCAGAGAGTTTGGACCGCGAACGAGCTACGGAATGCGAGATGCATTTTTTTATTTGCCTGGACGTGAGAGTGTTTCCAGGCTCGGAAGTCCTTTATCTGAGCCTCCGAACCTCTGAAACAGCAGTGGTTTAATTTTATTTTCTGTGGAAATGTGTTTATTTTTCAATGTAAATCGTCTCATATCTTCCTCCGCGCTTAAACGCGGAAGTGGGGCCAGCGCACATCACACCGCTAAAGAGGAAAGAGCGGAGAGTTTGGCCACAACCCACCCACTGCACTGGCCTATCTCTGTCCTCATTTGCATTCAAGCAACAACGCCTAGAATGAAGTGTTTCAGAGACATATTTATGACTCTGACTGTGTTCATGGGGCTATCTCATGCACTGAGTCTTGATTTTGAAGGATTCATTTACAGTATTAGGGAACCATTAAGGCGCCATATAAAAGCATCAAGAAGTACCATGTCATGGGATCTTTAAATTAATCCATGTTGCACTTGTACAACAGTTATCATACTTAATCATTCATATCAATACACTTTTCTTGTCCCAGATCAGGGATGCAGTGTTTAGAGACCTGATAGTCCCATATTTTGACCAGGTGGTCATCAGCCCCTGATATGAGATAAGGCTTGTCTCCTCCGCTGTAATAGTCGATACAGTTCACCCCCTTCTCATGGCCCTCCAGGGTGAAGTTCGGAGTTTTGGATCCCAACTGCCACACCTTCAAAAAAGAGAAAAGGGACAACAGTACACACTAGATATTTAATAATGACTATGACTTTCTTTAATTTACTGTCCTAAAGGAATCTCATTAATCATACATTTGCATACAAGTACACTCAAAGCAGTCCTACATTTAATGTAGGAATGTAGAAGCATATTTGAGTAAACTACAAAATATGAATAAATTGCATGGAAACATAAAAACATCTCATTTAGTTTAAATAATTGCTGTTCTAAGAGAAAAATACTGAAATTGAAAGTGAAAAAAAGTGAATCATCTGAATTGATATACACTTATTAAATAATCTGCTCTTATCATGTGTTGAAAATCAAAATCAATCAAAAATCAATTATCAAAGAATTATCAAAAATGATCAAAATCAATGATTTAAGTGTACATTGGTAGAAGTGTGGGGGAACACTTACTGATGTGCAGTTAATCCATTGATTATGCAGTATTACCAAAATGAGCTTTGTAAATCATCCATAAAGTTGGAGTTTTAGAACACACCCAAAATCTTTTTAATCAATCCAAACTCCTAAAGACTCCTGCCCTTGTAAAATATGATAGAGTCACTGATAATATTATTTAAAGCATTCAACAATTTACTACCAAGTAATCTACAAAGCTTGTTCAAAAAGAGAGAGAGAACTCATCATTTAAGAGGGTATGGAAATTTCAAATAGCTAAATGTTCGAACTACCCGTAAATGTTTCTGTGTGTCTACATGCGGTGTAAAACTCTGGAACAATCTGGATAAACGTTTCAAAAAATGCCAAAATATCCATAAATTCAAGGTCTTAAACATATGGTCTGGTCACAGTATATAGAGAGTGGGTCTGAATATTAGAATTATATATATATATATATAAATGTGCCTACCACAATAAGTTTAATAAAGATTTAATTTGGAGTTCTTATGTGTATGAATACAGTGGTACCTCACCTTACGAAATTAATTCGTTCCAGAAGTGGTTTCGTAACGTGAAAAATTCGTAAGTTGAGTAACTATTTCAATGGAAAAAGCCTGATTCGTTCCAAGGCCCCGATCCAAGTTTTTTTTTTTATAGTGTAACTTTTTTTATAGTGTAACATTGTGTTCTGCGTCCTGATTGGTTTCTCAGACTGGATTTAAACTTTTCTCACGTTTGTCTCTGTTTAAACACTCAAACTTTCATAGATTTTCAACAAAACGTATCAATATTGAAGTGTGGGGGGAAGCGGGAGGGGGGAGAAGACTGCGCGGACACGTGTGCGCAGCATGACCCGGCGCAGAGCTGACAGCAGGACTAGACCAAGATCTAAACCTGGACTGGACCAGGACTAAACCTGGACTAAACCTGGACTAGACCAGGTGGATTAAAGCGCTGCGTGCGGGTCTATTTCCTGGTTTCTCACGAGTCACAGCTGAGGCGAGCAGCGAGGAGGGGACCGCAGGCAGTTTGAGCGCATGTGAGCGCGGCTCCTCCTGGTTTAGTCCAGGTTTAGTCCTGGTTTAGTCCAGACCACCGCGGCTCCTCTAGACCTCCTCTAGACCTGGTCAGGTCTAGAGGAGGTCTAGACCACCACGGCTCTTGCATGGCTCTCGCTCACATGCGCTCAGACTGCCTGCGGTCTCCTCCTCGCTGCTCGCCTCAGCTGTGACTCGTGAGAAACCAGGAAATAGACCCGCACGCGGCGCTTTAATCCACCTGGTCTAGTCCTGGTTTAGTCCTGGGTTAGTCCTGGTTTAGTCCAGGTTTAGTCCTGGTCCAGTCCAAGTTTAGATCTTGGTCTAGACCTGCTGTCAGCCCCGCGCCGGGTCATGCTGCGCACACGTGTCCGCGCAGTCCACACACACACACACACACACACTTCAATAATGATACGTTTTGTTGAAAATCTATGAAAGTTTGAGTGTTTAAACAGAGACAAATGTGAGAAAAGTTTAAATCCAGTCTGAGAAAAGCGTATAATGTGTGTGGCTGAGCGCGCATTATTAGAATTTTTGAGATTTCGCGTTTCGTAACTTAAAATTTCATTCGCATCTAGAGACAAAAATTTACCGTGAAGGCGTTTCGTAACTTGAAATTTTCGTTTGTTGGGTCATTCGTAAGGTGAGGTACCACTGTATGTGTAATATGAATATGATATGAATATGTATATTTCAATCATTTTAAAACTTTTACATTACATTTGAACTACTTTAAATTAAGAAAATGGCAAAACTTAACTTGATACTATCTTACCAAGTACATTTGTTAAGTTAATTTTGATATCTACCCTCTGCCCTCTGTATCTGTGTATATTTTGTGCATACCTTGATGGTCCGGTCCAGAGAGGCACTTGCAAACTGGTTGTTGTCTTTAGGGTTGATTACGATCTGCATGACATAATGTGTGTGTCCTTCAAACACCTGACAGCACAGCCACTTCCTGTCCCAGTCCCACAGCTTGATCAGCATGTCATCTGCAACAACAACAATGGAAATACATTTAACTTAAAAGTGGTATAAAGGAAGGCAGTTTGACAATCTCATCAATCTATCAATCTTAGCCATCATAAACACTTTGGAACGCTTTTTTCAGACTGCAGAGGGTAAGAACTGCTCCTTCCTTGGGCCATTTCTTATATGCAAAACTTGTATGCTGCCACTTTTCCCCAATTATTTTGCAATTTCATTAGAATTTTTATTTCTTCTTCCTGCTGTAGTTCCCTCTGTTTTTAGCTGTTGCTGCAACAAAACAATACATTTAAGTAAAGACGATTATAATTCAAAATATTGTGATGGCCCATGGTATGATTGAGAGACCTTTGGCGATATGATATCCCGTATTTAATATTACATGCCTATTTTAAATACATTCCATGAAAGCTTTAATATATTCTCCTAATATAATTTTCCTAACCGCTGCTGGTGAGGATGTAGGGCTGTGATGGGTGAACGGCGATACAGCGGATGTAGTCAGCATGAGCCTCAAACATGTGAACTCTCTCCAAAGTGTTGTAGTTAAACACTCGGATCTGCATGTCATCCTGGGGAGAAGGGAACTGTCTGTTAGAAATGTACAAAGTAATTCAACGGTTACTAAAATGCAAATATATACAGTAGGTTTACTCACTGCGCCTGTGATGACCCAGTGTTTTCTAGCAGCAAACTTTGCCACTCGGACGGGCAGGTTACAAAGCTCAAATGTTTTCACAATGATCTGGACAATCACAGTAGAGAATTTTAAATTTTATATTTAGACAGTTAATGTGTAATAGAATTCAAACATTTGTACAACAAATGATGTTAAAGGGATATGCCACCCCCAGGTCAAACTTGGGCATCTCCCCACAGTCCAGAGACTAAAATAAGTGGTGGAAAGCGTTTTCCTGGTGACGCAGCCATTGTCCAGGTCTGTCAGCACTGACCGCCGCGGTATCTGCAGCTACTCCGCGTTAGACTGGAGTCTAACGTCGCCAGAGAAAGATTTCGGCCAAAAGGAATTAATTTGCTCGATGCGAAATCTTTCTCTAGCGACGTTAGACTCCAGTCTAACGCGGAGTAGCTGTAGATACCGCGGCGGTCAGTGCTGACAGACTCGGACAATGGCTGGGTGACCAGGAAAATGCTTTCCATCACTTATTTTAGTCTCTGGACTGTGGGGAGATGCCCAAGTTTGACCTGGGGGTGGCATATCCCTTTAAGTAATGTATTAGACATTTTCTTTTATTTTGTAATTTTAGAGTGGTGATAATAAAGTTTGCAAACATATGAACTGATATATTTTGTATTTTGTATTGTCTCTCCACAGATCTGACCTGTAACTTGGCATGGTGGTGTCATCTGCTTGTCTCCATGGAGGTGTTGCTCCTGGAATATTCCACAGTATGGAGACAAGCAGGTGACACCACTATGCCAGGTTACATGTCAGATCTGTGGAGAGACAACCCCGCTCACAGTATAAATGTGCATGATTTAAAAGTCATTTGTGTAGCTTAAAAAACAAACAAACAAACAAACAAAACCCACCTGTAACTGAAAAAAGATGAATAAGATAGATACTTTTAATGCTACACTGTAGAACATTCTAGGCCATAACATTTCCATGGAGACAAGCAGGGTTTTAAAGATGCACTTTGTAACTTTTCTGGTGAAAATTCTAACAGAAAAGTTAAACAGTGCATCTTTAAACCCCTGCTTTATCTTTAAAAAGTAATGAAGACTGCTGGTGTCTCTTTTACAAATAAGTCTTTCTGAATGAGTAAGATGGTGAGACCTGAGACTGGTGGTTCCAGACGACAACAGTGCCGCTGTACAGGCTGATGACCATCCAGGGCTCTGTGGGGTGCAGGTCCGCGCTCTTCACCCGGTCCGAGCGCGCCGTCAGCTTACGCTTTATGTCCAGACGCAAAGGCTGTGGGGAAAACAACAGCAATTAGTATGAAAAGACTGTAAATACTTAGCATGGTTAATGTGTTCACTGCAAAAAAAAAAGTTAGTAAAGTAGGATAACCTTCTGAGACCCAAGCATTCATTTCCTGGATGAAATTTTTTTAACATGCCTAAGCCTCTAATGCAGAAAATAATTTGTTTTATCATTTTTCTTTTTTGTGAGGAATCTGTGGAAATGATTTTTTAAATACAGAACAGCACTAAGTGAACATGAGAATGTTTTGAACTTATTTATTTTTTAACTCAAAACTTAAATTTAATACGACAATCCTGTATATGAACAAGAACATTAAATGATGTGCTGCAGGATTGTTCTCTTTATCATGTCACTCATCAAATATGAATCTGAAGAAAGCAGTTTTTGTCATCTCTGAAGCACAAGCGGACATCGCACTCCATGCAAGAGGTGGATGTGTATCCGCTCTTACCTGCACTGACATCTTTTTTTTATCTTTATGTGGAAAGTGTCCAATGCTGTCCTTTTCGGAGTGTTGTACACCATCTTTTTTAGCACTTAGTAGTAATATTTCCTCATCCATTGATGGTCTACCACCTCTCTTTATGGTGTCAGTTTGAATGAGAGAGGCAGAGAACTGTACCTGGAACCCTCTCCTGTTCAGCACTTCCTTCACAGGGATCAAAGATCAAAGATCAATGATCAAAGATCAAAGATCAATGATCAAAGGTCAAAGTCAGCTTTATTGTCAATTCTGTATGTGTTCCACATACTCTAAATCATGTGTATTACTTTAAAAAAAAATATATATTTCACTTTTCTAACACTAAACATGTTATGAATGAAAGAAAAAAATACTACAGATTGTATACTTACTTAGATTGGTTAAAATTGATCCAGAAAAGAGAGCTGGGTGGTCAGTAGAAGGCAGCTGTATCATTTGACTTTGGAATGTGATATTCCCTCCAACATTAAAAATTTTCCTCCAAAAATGTTGTATGATGCAGTGCAGAGTGTGAGGTGCTGGGATATGCAGTTTTGTTACATTCAGTCAGTGTGAGGCACTACTAGACAGCTTTAAGTAAATGTTGCAATTCTGCAACTGTGGGTCTCAGGGGTGGGTCTGTTCACTGCAGAAAAAAGTAAGTAGTAAAGTAGTTTAAGCCAAATCTGATGCCAGTGGTTCTTATTATGGTATAAGGACTCCCCTTTAATTCTACTGTCATCTCAAAATGACACTATGTAACCTTCTGGGAGTCACGTCACTTGCATGACTCCATGGAAATAGGAAGTAAAAACTCTAAAATGGAAAATTCTCCATGGAGATAGATAAGCCATACTGTGGAGAATTATAGCCAAAGGAACAACATTTCCATCATGACAAGATGGATGCACTTTATTGAGTCAGGTCTGTGGAGATGCAAGCCCAGAGTAAGGATGAAAGTTTTCCAACAAAAAACATGCTTTCCATTTTATTATTCTTGGGTAAAATGTTACACGGTGGGACTTTAGGTAAGAGTTGATTTTATCCACATTTTCACCCTCTCTTGGGTAAGTCCTTGTCTGTAGCAATATAGTCCTATTTTAGACCTGGTTTAGATCTAGTGGTACTCAGGAGGCTAAATGTTTTCGTATACGGTATCTGGTGTGAACAATTTGAGAACCACTGTTATCACCAATGTTTCTGGATGTGACAATTGCCAACTGACCAAACATAAATTAGCTTACCAAGAATACCAAGATCATTAGTGTCATATTACTGTCTTGTTTACATTTATAATACCAATAAGGTACGGAGCTATCGGATGCTACCCTTGTGGGTATCATCTGATAGCGACGACACTGTATTTATTCTGATATTTATTGCATTTTATATGTCTTGCACTTTAATACCTTGTAGTTTGCACTAGGTATCGAAATTTACTCTGAAATTTATTGCATTTTAAATGTCTTGCATTTTAATACCTTGTAGTTTGTACTAGGTATCGAAAATTGCACTATGTATTGAAAATCTGAAATTTTGCACGCCTGTATATTGTCTTTTTGTATTGCACCTTTTATATGTAATTGTTTTTAATGTTTTTAATGTTTGCTAAGGACTACAGATGGAAATTAGCATTCTGCTAAATCTGGTGCAGCCATCTTTTTAATGTACCTGCACATTGTCCTTCAAATAAACAAGTAAATAAATAAATAAAGCTTCACAAATAAATTGCATCTTGCATTCTACTTTAGGTTTCCCTTTTTTCACCATAATTCAATTTCTACCCATGGTTATGGATAGAAATGGGAACCAGCACCAAATGTACAGACTCACTTGTGTTTTGATAATAATAACATGTAATACAACCTACTATATTATTATTACTATACTATTAAGCTATTAAAACAAACAATATAATATAAGGTTGCTAATTGTCAAAGTAACCTGTCTGTCTACCCTTTCTTTGTTTTTGATTTTGTAACCAATATTTCCAGGTTGGATGGCTGAAGGAGGTGTGTCAATCTTTCCACATCATATTATGCATGCCTTCACGCGAATTTTAGTCTGCTATTCTTTTTTTTCCTTAGATTACTCTATCATGCAAATCTAATAACTTTTATACGTCTTTTGCGTATCTTTTTCTACTTTCTGCATAGTTGTTGCCAATGTTTCCCAGTTTTACATCATGAAAGGTACACGTTGCACAAGAGACACAATGCTGATCCGTACCAACGTATAACTTGACCAAAGGAAAACATTAATCTCACCATGATTCCGCGTCAGTGCGTCTTTACGCAGTTGTCCACTAAAGTTCTCAAACACCAAGACCCACTTCAATGAACCAGATTCAGCGTCAAAACGTTGTAGAAAGTCAGAAATAAGGCATAAATGACACTTCCGTTTTCTTCCCTTTCAAAATAAAACACTCAGACTTGATTGCGCATTTGGTGCGTTATTTTACATACCATGTAATATAATGCAGGCTTATTTATTTATTTATTTTTATATTGTGGTGTACCCCCAGATGGTCGGCTTATATTGTGCGTACAACCAGCATCCAACTTTGATTTTACCCCAAAGTGCAATTTAGTGCCATTTACCTACTAGTCTGTCCAAGGGTGTCAAAATACAGAAGAATTAGGACCATTGCCATAGCGATTAACAATTTAAAACCACTATATGATATTTTCTGAATGGGGAAAAGAGTTTTCATAAAGTTACATAGAGCTGGAAAGCTGAAACCTATGGGTATTATTTTAAAGTAGATAAATATATCTTACAAATTAGCAGGCTACGCTAGTTCCTTACTAGTAGGATAGGATTCAAGAGCCACGCTGTGAATACATTTTATTTTAAAGGGGGGAACTCATTATTTTCGCTCTGAAGCGTGCGTCCTTGTGTAACTTGCCGCTCCTTTATTTTGGCTACGTGGATTCTCCTGCGCTTCCGGTGGTGTGTGCTCCACTTCCGGCAGAACAAACTGTACCTGGAGCCGCGTGCAGCAGCGCTAAAGTGTAAGCAAACTCTCTCCAGTTTGTCTTCAAATATTTTCATGAAAATTGGCAATTTCACAAGCGAATAAGTACAACAAAATCATAACGCCACCTCCACTATGTTACCAACTTTGTGCCTGCAGGTTAGGAGAGCTCATATTAACGTTAAAAAGCCTCAGAAAGTGAACATTTCATGCCATGGGACCTTTAAACACTATGAACTTAATATTATTTTTGATTATTTCTGATTTGTGTGAATACAAAAAACATCTCTAGTTTTATTTCTGTACCGCTTGTTGAAACCACTTAAACATATTGCATGAAACCAGTACCACCAAACATGTTTACAAATCTTTATTACAAGTGCAGTATCAATAGAAATGTTTCATGTTTCAATAGAAACACGTAGAGTATAGAAACACGTGGAGTTGTTGAGTTCTTATGCCTTCTTGAAGACTTGATGGCAGAGCTTGTCCTCTACAAAGATTTCCTAAAGATACAAAACAGACCTTTAGACAACTTTACCCATGATGCAACAGTTTTTGAGGGGTTATATAATTTCTAATCAGACTAGGCATTGGTGCATGAATCCTTTTATTATTATTGCACATAATTATAAGAGCATATTCTTATCAGTAGCACTTTAGATTGTTTGACTAGATTGTGTGAGGCTGTGTGTATGTGTGTGTATACAGTATATATATATATATATATATATATATATATATATATATATATATATATATTATACACACACACACACACAGCTACAGTACATCAGACATACCAGCAGAAATGCATTTAAACTAGGCATTAAAATCCATTGCCTTTCTATGCTAGTATAACAATAAACCATGTTTGAGAGGAATGTGCCAATGAATGACTTTGAGAGAGTTAAAGGTAAAAGTAGTGCTCCCTGTCACAGTATGAATGAGGATCTAGCTTTAAATTCACTACCTTGTCATTTTGTGTTACTGTCTGTGCTCAGTGTCTAAGATGCTCAACAGAAGGATTCTGATGGCAGATTTCATAATAGAATACAAGTTGGAGGAAGAACTAAATATTCAGAATTTGTGTGTGTGTGTTAAACATGTGTGAATGAAACCACACAACTCCAGGTATGTTTGTGAGGAAACAACATGGATCAGAAAATAGTGAATATGGGCCCTTTAAAGATCCACTATGTACATTTCTGGTGCAGGGTCCTCCACTTGCTTGTCTCTGTGAAGACAGAATATTCCACACTATGGCATTAAACTTGGCATTAAATCTATTTCCTTGGAGACCAGCAGGTCATGCCACCAAGCCAAGGTCATGTCACATCTGTGAAATGGCAACTCCCACAGTAAGAATGTTACACAAAATCATGTTTTTCAAGGTATTTTTGAGCACTGAAAACTAAAGAAACCAATTAAATAGATTTACAAGTGTAAAGCTATACTGTTGAACATTCCAGGCAAAGCAGTAACAACTCCTTGGAGACAAAAGGGTGGCGAACAACCCATCAGAAAAGTTACACAATTAATCTTTAAAAATGTGACTTTATCTAATAACATGTCATTCTTAAACCATTCTCTCCCTTCCTTACCAGATGGAGCAAGTCCCCTTCAATCCAGTGCCTCCAGCCTCGATTCTCCTTCTCTCCCTTTTGGACACAGACGAGCTTGTCCCCGTCCCAGGTAATCAGAGTCTAAACAAGCATCACACACGTTAGAACATCCACAGTATTTAAGTCTGAGTTTGAGTCAGGTTTCTAGCCCCCAGGCAAAATTAAGATCAGAAAAACTATAACAAATATAACTTAGTTGACATTGATTTTACTTTTAACTTGTCCACATTTGTTGCACTTTTTATGCTTGACTATTATGTTGGTTGTACAAGGAAATTTATACCAGAGCAACTTTTTCCATTGCTGTATGTGTAAATACTGTTTGACATTGGTCCACCCTTTTTAGCTATAACAGGTTCAACTCTTCTGGGAAGGCTGTCCACAAGGTTTAGGAGTGTGTTTATGGGAATTTAGACCACTCTTCCAGTAGCGCGTTTGTGAGGTCACACACTGATGTTGGATGAGAAGGCCTGGCTCTCAGTCTCTGCTCTAATTCATCCTAAAGGTGTTCTATCGGGTTGAGGTCAGGTGCAGCCCAGTCAAGTTCATCCACATCACACTCTCTCATCCATGTCTTTACGGATCTTGCTTTGTGCACTGGTGCACAGTCATGTTAAAAAGGAAGGAGCCATTTCCAAACTGTTCCCACAAAGTTGGGAGCATGGAATTGTCCAAAATCTCTTGGTATGCTGAAGCATTCAGATCAGCATTCAGCATTCCATCAAATTGCCAGATGGAGAAGTGGGATTTGTCACACCAGAGAAAGCATCTCCACTGCTGTAGCGCCCAGTGGCGGTGTGCTTTACAACACTGCATCCGACACTTTGCATTGCACTTCGTGATATATGACTTGAATGCAGCTGCTCTGACATGGAAACCCATTCCATGAAGCTCTCTACACACTGTTCTTGAGCTAATCTGAAGGCCACATGAAGTTTGGAGGTCTGTAGCGTTTCACTCTGCAGAAAGTTGGCAATCTCTGCACACTATGCACCTCAGCATCCGCTGACCCCACTCTGTCAGTTTATGTGGCTGAGTTGCTGTTGTACCCAATCTCTTCCACTTTGTTATAATACCACTGACAGTTGACTGTGGAATGTTTAGGAGAGAGGACATTGCACAGGTTGCACAGGTGGCATCCTATAACAGTACCACGCTGGAATTCACTGAGTTCCTGAGAGCGACCCATTCTTTCACAAATGTTTGTAGAAACAGTCTGGATGCCTAAATGCTTGACTTTATAAACCTGTGGCCATGGAAGTGATAGGACCACCTGATTTCGATTATTTGGATGGGTGAGTGAATACTTTTGGCAGTATAGTGTACTTTAATCCTATCCAACATTTCAACTCAGCACCTCTGAAACTTGGCGAATAAAAAATAATTGGTAGTAAAGATGCACGTCTCACCATGACTTTTCTGTTGTCCAGGCCTTTGGTGTGCTCCTCGAACTCCACTCCGATCGTGAAATTCACCTCATAATTCCTGAAGGTGCTCAAGGTCTTGGTCTCAAACTTGTCTCCATTTTGCACGATCACTTTGGTCTGGTGAAGATGGCTGGCGATCTTTCTAGTGGCAAAGTCGATGTCTGAAAAAATTAGGTAACACCATAGTTACTGTGAGGGTTAATTACTAGTTTGAAATAATGGCATTTATTGGTTGTGTGGTTGATGTGAATTGAAACTCTCTAGTCTAAATTATTCCAGGACTAATGATACCATGATACCATACCATCCTTGTAAAGCTTAGCTTTTGTTATATTTTGTTATACTTTTGCATATATTTTTAAGTGGTGCACTGTCATTTTTTGGTATGCGGTCCGTCACCTGCTGGTTTCTATGATATGTCATTGCTCTGCCTGGAATGTTCCACAGTATGACATTAAACAGCTCTAATTATAGCTGGTATTATAGCTCAAAAATACCTCGGAAAAACAGACATTTTTTGACTGTGAGCGAGATTGACTCTACAGATCTGGCCTGTAACTTTGTCAAGTTTCCATGAAACTAGAAAGGTTTAATCTCATACTATAGAACATTCCAGACAAAGCAATAACATGTCCATAGAGAAACTCATTTGACAGACTCTCCACCAACTCTCCAAGACTCTCCAAGTTGCACAACACACCTTTAACATGGAGGAAATCTGCAATCTAGCAATTAAACCGCAAATATTCCACCTGAGAATCATGTCCCCCAACTCAATTTCATCGTAATTCTACAATGTTTTCATGTCACGCAACCTATGTGAGTTTTTTTTGTAAAAAATGATACGGTTTTATTTAGAGCTGGGAAACGCATGATCCCTCACTATTCAAGACACGATACATGGTTCACGATATATTACAATGTGGCGATACATGCAATATGTTGCACATGATATTTTGCAGTATATGACACTATTTTTAAGAATCAAATACATTTTAACAACAGTATTTCTTTGTTAAACCACCACCTGTGCAAAGTCAATATTGGAATAAACCAGAAAAACACTTATGTCAAGTGTTTTGCATAAACAAGTTTCCTTTCTCTGAACAAACATAAAAACTGTAGAACTGTCAGAAAATAATTTAGTAAAATAAATACCAAAAGAAACAAAAAAAAGCTCATGGTGATATAATGATCCTGTACCACAAAATTTAACATAAGATAAGACTTTATTGATCTCACACAGGAGAAATTTACTTGCCACAGTAGCTCCAGGCAGAGAGTTTGAACAAGAAAGAAAAAGTGCATGCAGGCAAGAATGGAATAAAGTGAGTAATAATAAAAATAAGTAATAATAATAATAATAATAATAATACAAACAGTAACTAGGAGAGTATGGAAAAAAAGAAGATATTGCACGTTTGGTCTATATAGTGGAGTTATACAGTCTCGTGAAATAAGTAATAATAATAAAAAACATCAACAAGGAGAGCATGGAAAAAGGATATCTCACGTCTGGCCTATATGTTAGAATTATACAGTCTGATGGCGGTGGGGATGGAGGATCTGCGGTAGCGCTCCTTCTTGCAATGGGGGTGCCTCAGTCGGCTGCTGAAGGAGCTGCTCAGCTCCTCTACAGTCCGGTGCAGAGGGTGAGAGGTGTCGTCCATGATGGACATGAATTTGGCCAGTACCCTCCTCTCAGCCACCTCCTCTACAGAGTCCAGAGGACAGCCCAGGACAGAGCTGGACCTCCTGACCAGCTTATTAAGTCTCTTCCTGTCCCGCTCTGTGCTGCTCGGGGTCCAGCAGACGACAGCGTAGAGGAGAGCAGAGGCCACTACAGAGTCATAAAAAGTCTTGAGCAGAGGCCTGCACACTCCAAAGACCTCAGTCTCCTCAGGAGGTGGAGGTGACTTTGGCCCTTCTTGTACAGGGCGTCGGTGTTGTGGGACCAGTCCAGTTTATTGTTGAGGTGAACACCCAGGTACTTGAAACTGTCCATAGTCTCTATGTCCTGCCCCTGGATGTTCCCTGGTGAGTGAGGTGGTGGTCTCCTCCTGAAGTTGATCACCAGCTCCTTGGTCTTACAGGTGTTCAGGCTCAGGTGGTTGCGCCCACACCAGTCCACAAAGTCACTGATGACCGAATATCACAATATTTCAATATTTTACCACACCCCTAGTATTATTGAGCTGTAACTGTATTTTTACTAGCCTGCATATCTTATTTCAATTACATCTCCCATTTTTGATCTCTCCTCTTATAGATTCTTGACTGATGTTTTGACAGTGTAATTTTCCCCTTAAAAATGACCTTGTGGCGAGTCCGAATGGACTTAAAGAGCTCCCCTGCCCCCCACTTCAATATATGATCCAATCACCTCACTGTTTTCATATTCACGTCCCTTTCCACCCTTAAGTAAGAATTCAATTTCGCTCCATCGCATTTCAGATGAGGTGCCTATATTTACCCATCTAAATGATAGTTTGAGCCATTTCCATAAGGATGTCATTTTCGACCACACCTGCTGGAAATAAGAAGCTGTAGAGCGGATTCAGTATGCAAGCTTCCCCACGTAACAGCATCAAGGATGTATCATGAATTGCAGATGGAGTTGTGAATTATGGAACGGTTTGGGATAAAAGAAATGTCAAATGAATAGCAGATTGTCGCTTTTTTCTATCTTTAAAATGATGGGGCCCTGTCTGATCTCCGCTCTGTCTTTTTGTATCAAAGCTGTATGAAATTATGCGCTAAATTAGGTTTAAGTTAAATTTCTTCCCATATCCACACACGATTTGTCTTCCCAAAGATAAATTCTTAAAGGTGCACTATGTAATGTTTTTGTTGGGTGCCTGCTTGTTTCTATGGGAATGTCGCTGCTATGCCTGAAGTGTTCCATAGCTCTACTTTTTACATTTATTCAATTACAGGTGGTCTTATAGCTCAAAAATACCTCGAAAAACAGGCATTCTGACTCTGAGTGGGGTCGCCTCTCTACAGATCTGACCTGTAACTTGACCTGGTTTGGTCTCCATGAAAATAAAAACGTTTAATGCCATACTGTGAAACATTACAGACAAAGCCACAGCATCTCCACCAGAAAAGCATTTGACAGACCCTCGGCACACAATGTATCTTTAAGGTCAAAATACAGTAAGTCGGCATCTGAGAGAGCGTTTTATTGTCTGCTAATCAGGAAGTGCATGTTAGCATACTAGTTGTACAGTTGGTGAATAATTAGGATGCTCGGAATGCATAAGGTAAGTGAGGAATAACTTTGGACCATTGCAAAATAAAACAGTAAAAAGTAAGGTACAGCACCCTTTACACCCTTTACTTGTTCATAAATGCATTAATTTAGTCATAGAACGAATATGAATTTCAATCAGTGCCCTGGAGAATTCTAACCATGTGTACCTCGAAAAAGTCTGCAATTTGAGTAAACCAATAATTTACAATTTTTGAGTGTTCTGGGCCCACTTCTGCCCCCCAAAAAGAAAGCAAACCAATCGCTCGTGCCAAATGTAAAGAACCAGACAGTGGGACAGACAGTACTTACGACATATGCACCACCTTTTTAATTACAAGGTGTGATTTACTAATGTATCTTTTTGTGTTTTATTTTTTCTTATTATTGATTTTGACATTATACAAAACAAGAAACAAAATTAAACACAAAATTATACCACCATTATAACACCCACCCCTCTGCAGAATCTTTTCGACCAAAATTTTGTTTCTGTGATACAAGTAGGATTCAGCAGTGTTGCTTAACTTTGTTTGCAATTGTTAATACAGTACAGCATGTCATATTGAAGCACGTATTGCCTACTAAGTGTGAATGGATGCAGACTTTAGATTGGAGTGTTCAATATATGCATACACTATAATGGTGCTGCAAAAATGTAACGAAATAACATAAATGAATCCGTATAATCAGACAGTACAACTTACCCAGGGCCTTCATAACATCTTCAAAGTTCTCATTTTTCACCATCTCCCAGCGTCCATTGTAATCGGCCGGCATTTTCACTGTTGTTGGAAGTTTAGACCCTGGGGGAGTTTACCTGGAGGCCTGTTTGACTGAAAGAGAGAGGCACATCGCGGGCCAATCCCTTTTATCCACTGTTGTAATTGTGTGTGTGTGTGTGTGTGTGTGTGTGTGTGTGTGTGTGTGTGTGTGTGCGCGCGCAGAGCAAAGGACAGGGTACGACCATGTTTTAAAGTTCAGCTGGCTGTTTGCACAACCCTTGATGTCAATGCATACAGTTCTCTTTGCAAAACTTTAGGTGAGGTGAGGAAAATGCCAGGAGTGCTTTGAGAAATACAGAATACATATTTCAGATTTAATTGTCTGCATTTTTAAAAGCCCTGTACTTGATGTATTTGAGTTAACATACCTTGCCTCAGTACAGATATATTGTATAAGCAGTGTTTTATTGTTTGTTAATCAGGAAGTGCACATTTGCATGCTAGTTGTTAGTCTCACCAGGATGGCAACTCTGCTGTGGTCACTTATAAATATATAAAACTCGTTGTGGTAAATAAGGATGTTCAGCATGCATAAGGTAAGTGAGGGATAACTTTGAATCACTGCACACTGCTTAAAGGTGCACTGCGTAACATTTCTAGTAGAGGGCATGTCACTTGCTTGTGTCCATGGAAATATTATTGCTTTGTCTAGAATGTTCCACAGTGTAGATTAAACAAACAAGCCAGTTACAGCACTGCGCTACATTACACTTCAGATCTGTGGAGAGTCGCCCCTATTCACAGAAGGAATTCTTGGATTTTTGAGCAATAGAAACTAGGGATGTCAACAATGAATCGACTTACAATTAATTGTCGATCAAGACGTTGGCCGACTAAAATGCATTAATTGTAACTAATTGCTAGAGGGCGCTACGCTGGAATGTGAACACGAGATGCGAACCCACTCGCGAGAAAGACCATAGTGTTACATCATGTAACCCTTTCCTCTCTGGATGTTGCCGTACAACTCACAGTAGAGCTGGACCTAGAACCATATATTTTTGAAATTATAAAAGCATGTAACTTACATGCTTTTATCATTTCTTGATTGTTCTGGTTTGAGGCCCTGTAATGTTTTATGCTGTGTCCAGGGGCCCTGTGAAATGTATATTTTGTACTGTAACCCTTCACAGATTAAGGGAGAGAAATATTGTTGATGCCTTAGCTCAAAATAAATGTTGAGAATGTCCTAAAAATAGCCTGGATTCACTGGTTTCATCATAATATGCAGACTAAATAACATTCTGTTATTTAATTTCTTCTGTTCCTTTTAATTTCAAGATTTCCATGCTGCAAGTGCAACAACTGAGCCAGTCCTCAATTTATTTTCAATAAAGAATGTATTTTGTTATTCAGCATCAATACATTTGTCTGCTTTTTACTAAGGAATAATTAATTGAGGGATATACAATATAATAATACTATGATATATTTTTGACTCAGTGTTATGTTACTATAGCTTATATTCTTAAAGACCCTATTGAAACACTAAAATTCAGGTGAAAAACGAAAAGTCGATCGATAAGGTCAATCAACTATAGATTAATGAATTAATCAATAATTTGCATCCCTAATAGAAACACACATAATGAATAAATGCTAGATGCAAATGTTTAATGCCATACCATGGAACATTCCAGGCAAAGCAATAACACCTCCTTGGAGACAAGTAGGCAGCAGCTCCTTGACTAGGAAAGTGCACTTCTAAAAGGCCAGAGTGGAGTTTCACTGTCGCAGTAATACTAACAACTAGCATGCTAACCGCATACCTCCTGATTATCTGACTTAGTTTGACCTGAGGAGCTGCTCTTATCTGTTCTGGGGCAAGACACATTATTCTCAAATACATGGAGAAAAAAAAAAAAAATCAGGCACAGGCTCTTTTAATGAAAGTGAGTTTAAATGAAAATGACTACGTCCTCCTCTCTACACCTCGTCTCTCTGTCTTGTGTCTTGAAGCAAAGATTAAGGCTAAAAGCTGCTTATACGAACCACCTGCCTGAGTCCATTTCTCATTTTCAAAGGAAGAATCTCTTAGAGGATTACAGCACTCAGCATTTTTTATGGACTGAAATGGGAGACTTTTGTAGATAAAGTTTCCCCACGAAGAGAAGAAGCTATTTAGGGTGACAGGTTCACTTCAGTTGCTCAGAGAGGCACGGTCAGCAACAACAAACTGGCAATATTAATGCAAAAATATGTGCATCATTACACAGATGCTTCATAATGTATTTTCAGAGGCGGGTGGTGTTCAGATGCATTTGCTTGAGTTTTGCTTGAGTTTTCAGACAATTCAGACAATGGTTTTCAATATATCTGACAATGTAACAGTACTCTTTCTTGAGTTAAAGTTTTGGTAACTCTTCCCAGACTTCTGTGTCTTGCACCTCTCCTTTAGATCAGGGATGGGATTATCAGTATCAAAGTACCAATATAGTGATACTGACTCAGTACGATATTATTATGCAAATATTGGTACAGAAAAAAAATCCTCCTTAAAGGAAAATTAACGTTTTTTTTTACAATCTGAGCCTTCTTTCGGCAATAAAACAAGTAGTTTTACTCACCCATAGCAGTTTGGTGTCAATTGGTGCAGTATGGCAGAACTTATGTTGAGCCGTTCTGTTCTACTAATGATCCCGTATCCGTTAGCGTGAGTGCTCGGGGCATTACTTTGCGGTGTCCAAATAACACAAACTTTAGCACTTTTCAAATCACAGAAGATCGCTGTGTCAGGGTAGACTTTTAGTGGATTCCAAAACGGCCTGAAACCCGATATCCAGCTATAGTTTCATTTGATGACGTCATCAGAGAGGACAGTGCGCATGCGTGAACTCAGCTGTTTTGTAAACACCGCTAGTCCGATAGAAGCTAACACCGCTCTGAACTTTACTTTTCTGTTGCGATATCGGGTTTCAGGCCATTTTGGAATCTACTAAAAGTCTACCCTGACACAGCGATCTTCTGTGATTTGAAAAGTGCTAAAGTTTGTGTTATTTGGACACCGCAAAGTAATGCCCCGAGCACTCACGCTAACGGATACGGG
This sequence comes from Paratrypauchen microcephalus, assembly GCA_036785185.1. Lineage (NCBI taxonomy): Eukaryota > Metazoa > Chordata > Actinopteri > Gobiiformes > Gobiidae > Paratrypauchen > Paratrypauchen microcephalus. The sequence continues at coordinate 804,805 of JAVJIX010000163.1, read as the reverse complement.
ATCATTAGTAGAACAGAACAGCTCAACATAAGTTCTGCGATACTGCTCCAATTGACACCAAAGTGCTATGGGTGAGTAAAACTACTTGTTTTATTGCCGAAAGAAGGCTCAGATTGTAAAAAAAAAAAAAAAAAAAAAAAGTCTGAAAAAATGTGGTATAGTCCATTCCTATGTCTGATTATTATTATTATTATTTTTATTATACAGGCCTAGTTTTTTTACATTTTGGGCATTATTTATGCTTACTTGAATGGATTCTTGATTCAATTCAATTCCTTATATACTTGACTAAAAGTAAGAGTAAGAGTTTTTGGCTACCTTCCTTTGTGTATTTCATTTGAAGATTATTATCTGCAGATAGGGAATTTGGTTTTATTCTTGTTTTTCCCCCCACTTTTTTCCCTCCCTCACAGGCTACAGTCGAGTCTATCTGAAAAAGATTTGTCTGCAGGGACATCTCCAGGTTTCAGACAGGATCAATAGCACACTTGATCCAAGTGAGAAACTCAAGTGTGTTTAAAGATGTGATATTGATTCACATTTGGAGAGGAAAATGCAACTTTGTTCTACATTTAATTTGATTCAGGAAAGGTGAAAGTAACACTCAGATTGGTACTTGTGGCTCGTGTCTCTGCCAGTTGATACTTTGCAGTGTCATCGCACTAGCGGCGTTCTACGTGTATCTGTATGGTAGAATGTACAGCAGTTACCATGGTGACACAATGTTTACAATATAAACTTGGTCCAGTTGACAAATTGAACTTCTCCTGCTATCATGGATTCTACCTGGACGACTGAGGGACTTTTCACGCAATGTTTACATTAGCAAACACTGTGAAAATGATTTAGACTTGGACTTAGACAAACTTTATTGATCCACAAGGGAAGTTATTTGTGTACAATAGCTCACTCATCAAATATCACAAGGTAACAAAAAACAGATGGAATAGCAACAAAAGATAGCAAGAGACCGGTGTCAAATCAAATGAGACATAATTACAAAAATAAAAAATAATAAGTGTATATGTACAAATCAGTAACAAAAAGTAAAAATAAGTAATAAAATAACATATCAAATCACAGCTATATACAGTTTTAGGGAGCATTATAAGTTACATTTAAGTCTGAAAGCTCAGTAAAAATGTATTTAAACAAAACCTTTTCAGAAGCCTTGTAAACATCGCCACTTACAAGTGAACAGGCTAATAAGAAGTATAGGCGCGCAGTGATATGACTCGAAAATAGCACCAAGCGATTATGACTTCTGACTTTTTCGTGCGCAACTGTTTTGTGATGCAAATATATCACTTTTTGGGCAAATATTGTTTTGAGAAGAAAAACAAGCTTTATTAACTGTCCCCGCTAACTTGCCGGACCTACTTTCGTCAGCGCCAGAACCGGGGCAGAAACTCAGCTCACAGGACACTGTCAGGGGTAAGTCAGTGTTAAAAGAAAAGTAACGTTTTTTTTTTAACAATCTGAGCCTTCTTTCGGCAATAAAACAAGTAGTTTTACTCACCCATAGCAGTTTGGTGTCAATTGGAGCAGTATCGCAGAAGTTATGTTGGAGCCGTTCTGTTCTACTAATGATCCCGTATCCGTTAGCGTGAGTGCTCGGGGCATTACTTTGCGCTCTCCAAATAACACAAACTTTAGCACTTTTCAAATCACAGAAGATCGCTGTGTCAGCGTAGACTTTTAGTGGATTCCAAAATGGCCTGAAACCCGATATCCAGCTATAGTTTCATTTGATGACGTCATCAAAGAGGACAGTGCGCATGCGTGAACTCAGCTGTTTTGTAAACACCGCTAGTCCGAAAGAAGCTAACACCGCTCTGAACTTTACTTTTCTGTTGCGATATCGGGTTTCAGGCCGTTTTGGAATCTACTAAAAGTCTACCCTGACACAGCGATCTTCTGTGATTTGAAAAGGGCTCAAGTTTGTGTTATTTGGACACCGCAAATCAGTGCCCCGAGCACTCACGCTAACGGATACGGGATCATTAGTAGAACAGAACGGCTCAACATAAGTTCTGCGATACTGCTCCAATTGACACCAAACTGCTATGGGTGAGTAAAACTACTTGTTTTATTGCCGAAAGAAGGCTCAGATTGTAAAAAAAAACGTTAATTTTCCTTTAATGCACGACACTGCTGAAGGGGACGCCATACAGATTCACATCAAAAAGCCTGAACTATCCCTTTAATACAAAAGACATGGTTTTAATGGCGTTTGCACAGGAGATGTTACTAAATAAATAATACTAAAATGGTCTTAAAGGAATATTAAATTTTTTACAATCTGAACCTTATTTCGTTAATAAAACAACGTCATTTACTCACCCATTGTACTTTGGTGTCATTTGGAGCATTTTGGAGATTTTGTAGTTTAGCGATATCCATAATGTGAGTGCTCGGGGCAGGCGATTGCAGTCACCAAATAACACAAACTTTAGCATTTTTCAAATCACAGAAGCTCAATGTTAGTCTCCACTTTCGCTGGAGTCAAAAGTGGCCTGTAATACGATATCCATCCATGTTTTCGTGTTTGGGTCCATTCTCAAAGCAACTAACCACAGCTTCAATAACTCCGGATTGTGATGAGGAAGCCTGTGAAAACTCAACTTCATCCAAGCTGTCATTTGGTTTTCACAACCGGGATAAATGCATGTTCGCACTATTTCGGGTTTTGTCAAGCAGAGATGTTTATGACTGTAACCGAGAGCTGAGAGCTGAGAGTGTCGTGTTATCTGCAAATCATAACATGGATGGATATCGGATTACAGGCCACTATTGACTCCAGCGAAAGTGGAGACTAACATTGAGCTTCTGTCATTTGAAAAGTGCTAAAGTTTGTTATTTGGTGACTGCAATCGCCTGCCACGTGCACTCACGTTACGGATATCGCTAAACTACAAAATCTCCGGAAATGCTCCAAATGACACCAAAGTACAATGGGTGAGTAAAGGACATTGTTTTATTAACAAAATAAGGTCCAGATTGAAAAACGTTAATATTCCTTTAAAATAAAGATCAACCGATTTGTCCCAACCCCCCAAAAAACACGCTCCATAGGTAAAAATCGTCCAGATGAGGTCCTGACCAAGCCTAGCAATAAGATCTTGGAGATGGGTCCCCGGGCAGCTGAAAGGATGTGCAGCCCACTGCTCCTGAAAGGATGGGTGAAATGCAGAGAATGATTTCCCTACAGGGATAAATAAAGGATAATAAAAAAAAAATTGTTTTCCATGGCCGATGCCGATACAGGGGGTCCTCGGGTTACGACGTTGATCCGTTCGTAAGACGCGTCGTAACCCGAATTTGTCGTAAGTCGGATTTTGAATTTGATCTTCCAACCAAAGCACCAATAACATTTCCATCTCAATAATTAGACCACTACGCTGCTTGGTTATCACTGCCGCTTTCATAGGAGCAGATCAGAGCCCACATCAGGTACTTCCGCCCACATTGGGCACGCACACGAGGCCGTCTTCTTCGCCCTACAACCCCAACAAAGCGTATTCTTCCGCCGTGCGCCGCGCGCCGTTCGCGTTTGTTTACGTCGCTTACCATGCTAAACCGCGTAAGACAGAATGACGCGTAATATATATATATATATTTTTTTTTTTATAGGGGCGCGTTCGTAACCACGAAACGTCGTAAGTCGAGACCGTCGTAACCCGAGGACCCCCTGTACTGATTGTTTACAATGCAGAGGAACCGATGACCCATAACCACAGTCGATATTTGTACTACAAACTGTGTAGAGTCCAGTGTACTCACATTTTTGCAGTACTGTTTTTGGACATAAATGTTCAAACAAAGCTTTATCCATATATTTTTCATTCTTATGCAGGCAGCTGGTTCGGCAACACACCGGCCTCTGCTAGAGATTAATAGCCGATAGCATATACGCTAAAAAGAGCGAATAGAAAAAAAGGGCCCGTGATATATCTTACAGCTGTACTAATAATGTCTTAACCTCCTGCTTCAAGCCACTGCTGAAATAATGAAACCAATTTAATTCTAAAAAGTGCAAACATTTCCTACACGTTTTCTTCTAAGACTGTACTACTTGAAGGCTGCATTTTATGTTCAAAGTTGAGTGTGTGGCAGTATCAGGGTTTATCAGAGCTGATAAGATTTGTCAACCCATTCTCACTGAACTTTGACCTTAGACCTGGAACAACCTTCCACCCTTTAAGGATGTTCTATTGAAGAATTACAATGTACAGACATGGGTGAATACAGACACTCAATAGTGGGAGAAGGTTTGTACAGTGATTGAACACAAAATAAAACTTTGTAATAGATTCCCATGCTGTTGTAGAGTTTATTGATTAGTTTTTTGTATTTTTTCTGGCATAATGCTGCCCTCAGTAGGTTGTGTTCACGTTTTGAAATTGGATGTTTTCATAATTTCAGGGGCCTATGTAACTTTAAGGGAAATTGAGAGTTTTTGAAAGAAATATCCTAAATATGATCATATAATGCCATAACTGTTGTACTTTATTGTTTGTTAGGGATTGAGTTCACAAATGTATATTATTCATCATATATTGCACCAGTAGCATCTGAAGTTATTGTGTTCAAATCATTTCCTATTGATTACAATGTACTTTGTCAAGAAATAGTTAAAAGGTAAATTCACAAATGCAGAACTTGATCATTTCTGTTAGTGATTAGACCCAAGAAGTTTGTACTACAACAAAAATCTGCATTATAACAATTCATTTTAGCTGCCCCCAGCTGTATTAAATATCATTGGCCTATAGAATGTTGTAAGAATTATTTTTCAGATTATATTTCAATAAAATGCATACATTACTGTACTCAACACTGTGTTATTAAGATGTATTTTTGCTGGATTGTAAATTGCTTTCAACGATTGAACGAGAAATGGCTTTTCAGTTTCAGATGTCGCCACAGGAGGGCGATGGTGCCACACTTGGAGGCAGTTCATGCACGAGAGTAATGTCTAAATGTGATCAAGGATTCAACAGAAACACGGTAGGGATGGGCGATACCAGTTATTTTTGTGTCGATACGATACCAAGTAATACCAGGGTTAGAATCGCGATATCGATATCGATACCGATACTTTCATACATTTTTTAATACTACAAAAAAACACTAACCTGGCTCTAACTAGATACCTTGGCTTCGCAAAGCTCCACCAGGGGGCTTAGCTCCACACATTCTAACACCAGATATCTGAAAAAAAATCTTTGATGAAATGAAAATGGCAATGCAGACATCAAATGTGACCACTAGACTTTTGTTTGTGCTGCTTGTATTGCACGTTGTATTTTTATGTATTTGCCTGCCGAGGGACTACAGATGAAAACTAGCTTTGTAGCTAAAATTCGGCATATTTACATTTGTTTTATACTTATGTTCATTAATGTGCATTGTCCCTATCAAATACATAAATAAATAAATAAATAAAATCTATTGTAAGTTGGACACTTGCAGCCTATAAAAAAAGACAACAAATGAAGTATCACTATTCTCACTCTCACATACACTACTCTTATTAGTCTTCTACATGGTTGATGGTTCCCTGGATTCTCCCTCTCTCAAACGCCTCGGCAACTGACCTCTGTCGTGCTGCTGTTGCTGCTGTGCTGTCCTGTCGTCGTTTGGTCAGTAGCATTTCGTCATGCTGAGGTTTATGATTTATGATCAAGTGTTTATTTAAAATTTGTGGTATTGCCACAATATCGGATCATTTTTGGCAGACACTGCACTTCGCAACGTTGTCGTCCATGGTGTGGAAGTAACTCCACACCACACTCCACTCCACACCACGTCTCCCATGGCTCCCGCGCCGCTTTGACTGAAATCTCACAGCAGTGAGTCTATCGCGGGATGACGTACTACCCCACGTTTGGTGAGAACGCGGAAGGAAAAGTAGTGCCTGACAAGTGGCAATGGTTGAATAATGAACAAAACACATATGAATTTGAACTAAATAAACTGAAAGTTAAGTCAGTAAGAAAACATGACTTGGTATCGATATTTTAAGACCAGGATCGATGCATATTCAATACTCCATGGGGATCGATATATCGATACTTTGGTATCGATCCGCCCATCACTAAAACACGGCTGTTTGTTTAAAAGTAAAGGGGTGTCAAGCAAACAAATAATTACAAAAATGACAAAATGACAATAAGAATTTAGAAGCACGAGTCATTTGAATTCAACCCATCACAAAAATATCCACCTTTTTAATCTGCCTGTCCTGGCACTTAAAGGAAAAGTAACGTTTTTTTTTACAATTTGAGCTTTATTTCGGTAATAAAACAAGTTGTTTTACTCACCCATAGCACTTTGGTGTCATATGGAGCACTTCCGGAGATGTTTTAGATTTGCGTTAGCCTAGCGCGACTTCTAGCCATAGCTCGGGGCATATAATATATTCCCCGAGCATGTAATATGCCCCGTGCGGGCTCCAAATAACACAAACTTTAGCACTTTTCAAATCATAGAAGCCCGATGTCTTAGTCTACGATTTCGTTTGAAGAAAAAGTGGCCTGTAATCCGAGATTTATCCATAGTTTACAGCTTTGCGTTTCATGTTTGGGTCCCGGGAGCTGAGAGCGAAATAAACATGTGCACTGGCCTCCTCATCTACTCCAAACTATGGCTAAATCTTGGATTACAGGCCACTTTTGACCACACGAAATCGTAGGCTAAGACATCGAGCTTCTATGATTTGAAAAGTGCTAAAGTTTGTGTTATTTGGAGGCTCCATATGACACCAAATTACTATGGGTGAGTAAAACAACCTGTGTTATTACCGAAATAAGGCTCAGATTGTAAAAAAACGTTAATTCTCCTTTAAACTACTCCACCATTCAGAAAGTTTGATTTGCAACCTACTAGACAACCACAATGAAAGCAAACAGATCATCATTGTTACTGTAGATCACTGAAACATTTGAAGGGATGTGATGTGAATAATCATATTTATGATCTTCACACCAGGTTTTGACAAGGACACTTATGCAAAGCTAAAAAAAAGATAGTTATTTTTAAATAAATATGGTTATTTTAAATTCATTGTACTTTCACTTCCCAATAACACTAGTTATTCAAAAAAATCCACTGACTAACTGACACATGTCGCGAACATGTGAACACACACCAAAAATAATTACTGGGTTATCCATTTATTCTAGTTATCTGATTTTTTTCAGTGGAGCAGTTCCTGTATGACCACATGACTGCAAAAGCTGGAAGTGTTTTCAGTTTGAGAGAAGGACTCAGCCTAAATACGCAGGGTTTGTGTGTTAAATATGTGAATGAAACAAAAGGCACGCATCTTTGTAATGAAGAAACAACATCATAACATAGAGAGAATAGTGTAATATAAAAACAATGTCTCTGTATAGTAATTATGAGGATAACCCCAAACAGAAATCTCATATTGTGACATTGCAAGTAGAAAGGACTTCTTAGCAGCAGATATGGACACACAGGTTATTTATGTGAATCCAGGCCTGTAGACTTCAAACCCAGATAAAAGCGCTTTGGTTTGTTTGTGGAGTAAGTCTGACTTCAATAAGAGAGCTGAAGCGGAAATACAGTAAAAGAGACGACCTACAGCCCCTCTGGTGTGCTGCTCATAAACGTATGCAGATGCAATTAGCACAGTGTTAATAATGCATACAGCCAAACTTCATTCTAATTCTGTCTCCTTCTGCTGGTACACTCGGCAATCCATAACCTCTGCTTTGTTTTTGACTGCACATTTTCACTAATTTTGAATACTTTCCACGACAAAACATCGACTACGAGTGATCACGTTTTTATAAAGCACTTTTCAACCTTCAATGTTTATGCAGATTCAGTGGACAAACGCTCCAACAACTGAGCTACTGTCCCCTCACCGCTACTACAACTGCTGCTACTGTGACTACTGTGACTATTACTACTGCTACAACTACTACTGCGACTATAATGGCTATGACAACTAGGACTGCGACTACGACTACGACTACGACTGCTACTAATTGATATGTTTCTATGATGACGCTGTGATTATGCATTACTTTTGTTACTACTACTATTGCTAATAATACCCACATATTACTACATATTAGTGCTATGAACTAGTACTTCAAATTCTACAACTACTAGTATTTGTGTCTATTCCTAACACGTCTGTTGATGATCTAAAACTGAAACAAATTTTATCCATTACATTATACATTTTTACTAGTATTGCGATAATCCTAAAATGTGTCCAAACGCAGGAAAACCAATACCAAGTCGTCGCGGAGGCGTTTTGAGTTATTCACAGATTCTGAAAGTACAGGTTCTAATTATCTAACGATCATAATTATGACTCACCCCAGTGTTTTCGGTGTATCTCCACATGTATTGTGTGTTTCGGAGCCAAATCGCACTCTGTACACAAGCTCCTGAGAAACGGACGTGTCCCGAACCTGTCCCGAACCTGTCCCGAAGGTCTCCCGAACGTGTCATGTGTCCAAGTAGAAGTTAAAAGTCCATTTTCATGTCCATTGTCTGGCAATGCTGCTTACATATGCACGAGCTCCTCACAGCTGATCGGCGTAAGGGGAAGCCCCCTTCTGCCTTCTCGCAACAGGATTGGCGAGCGCGCAAGCCAGGCAAAATATGTTGATTTATACACGCCCCGTTTCCTTCGCCAAAAACAAGCATTTTTGAAATGAAAAATGTATGTTTTTAACGTCACTAATGCTGTTATCTGAAACATGGAGAGGCTTCTTCATGATCTCAACTAGCACATTATGCAAAAAAACGAAAATCACAAATTTTGAAAAAGAAACACGAAAAAGAAGACAGACTTTATTCATCCCCGTAGGGAAATTATTTCTCTGCATTTGACCCATCCTTCAGGAGCAGTGGGCAGCTCGTCTTTCAGGCACCCAGGGACCCATCTCCATGATCTTATTGCTCGGCTTGGTCAGGACCTAAGCTGGAGGATTTTACCTGGAGCATGTTTTGGATTGATGGGGGAAACCGGAGTGCCCGGAGGAAACCCACACAGACACGGTGAGAACATGCAAACTCCTCACAGAAAGGCCTGGGCGACCCGGGGATCGAACCTGGAACCTTCTAGCTGTGAAGCATGAGTGCTAGCCACTCAGCCACCGTGCCGCATTTCCTGAGAATCTGTAATGCCGACATGCGGGCTCAGCTTCCGTGATAGGACACAAATTTCAAACTAAACTAGTAAGGAACAGACCTGACACTTGATGCGAATATTACAATAGTAGTACTAGCTTAGCTTAGGCTTAAGCCTTTATTGGTCTCACACACAGTGACACACGGGAGAAATTTGACTTCTGCATTTGACCCATCCTTTTCAGGAGCAGTGAGCAGCCATCTTTTTCGGCGCCCGGGGGGCAGTACCGTGAAGGGTCTTGCCCAAGGACCCACACTGGTTAGCTCATTGCCCGGGGGGGATTTGAACCCACAACCCCCAGGGGGAAAGTCCATGACTTACCAGTTGAGCTAACCAGTAGTGAAGTAAAAGTAAAAAGTACCCATTTTCGAATGTACTTTAGTAAAGTACAGATACCTTTTTTTTTTTTAAAAATGTGCAGTACTTTACCTCTGTGCATTTCACTCACACGCTGCGTCACTTCTCTATTCACTCTGGCCTCCCCGGCGATTTGATTCAATTTTCTTCATTAGCGTAGCAGTTAAAGCTACACATTTACAGTCTTGCGCTGTGCCCCTCATGGCCCCATCTTTATAGCCCTCTCATCCTCCTCCTCCTCCGTGTTGTTTCTCACTTCAAAGTTTAGATTAATCCCCATTCTCACGGGACTCTCAGGAAGACTGAGAGTGCAATGCTTTTCTGATGAGGGTCTATAGCAGTCTTATAGTTCAGAGGAGGAGATCTATGTTTACATTTTCTACATCATATCCATACATTCTTCTTAGCGCTGTGTTCTGTGGGGAGCGTTGCCGTCCCTGGGAGAATATAAAGGACCATAATATTAGATGAGATTTGCTTTCATCACTCACTTGAATTGTGGCATAATCCAGTATAGTATCAGAACATGTATTCAAATAACATTGGTAGGAGATATCTATTCAGATTTGCTACTTGCCAGACGTAGTAATGATAATAATAATAATAATATATTGGTTTTATATAGCACCTTTCAAGAAACCTAGAGTGCTTTACAGTGTATTATTCACTCCACTCACACACTCGACGGTGGTGAGCTCCTATTGTAGCCACAGCTGTCCTTGGGCAGATTGACAGAAGTGAGGCTGCCAATCTGTTTATCTGGCCGTCGAAGTAGTACCAACACACACATATCATATTTATATATAGAACTGTAAATAGATCTTAAAGGTCCCATGGCATGAAATTTTCACTTTCTGAGGTTTTTGAACGTTAATGTGAGCTCCCCTACCCTGTTTAGCCCCCCCCCCCCATGGTTAAAAGTTGCGAAATGTCTAAACTGAGCATTTGTGATCCTTTTCTGCGTCACAAAAAATCGGAGCTCAAACGGGCGATTTTGAACAAGGCACCTTATTGACGTCAGATTGAAAAAAGAAATGCAAATGCAGTTCCACCCCCGTCTGTCTGTACTCAGCGTCTCTGTAAATCACGCCCAGAGAGTTTGGACTGTGAATGCGCTAGGCAATGCGAAATGCGTTTTTTTTGCCTGGAGGCATGTCCGAGTGTTTCTAGGCTCGGAAGTCCTTTATCTGAGCCTCTGGACCTTTGAACAGCAGTGGTTTAATTTTATTTTCTGTGGAAATGTGTTTATTTTTCAATGGAACGCTTCAAATCTCTCCCCCCGTGCAAAAACAAGGAAATGGATCAGCTGAGGGCTCAGAGCCGAGAGCGGAGAGTTTGGCCACGCCCCCACCCTCTACTATAGGTCAGCTCTTTTCTCCTCATTTGCATTCAAGCAACAACGCCTGTGACCAAGACGGGTAGAGCGGCTGGATTGCAGTGAGTTCCACCAAACAGATACTGGAGGCAGGGTTGACGTGGTCCACAGTTTTTTAATGTTTTTTTCAGTTTGCACAAAAAATATAAAGTGCTCACGTGCAAAGTGCAGTGCAAAATAAATTAAGGTGCAAGGAGGATAGGAGCGTGGCTTTTCTCCAGCAGCAGAGCAATCAATGATAGGTTACAGGTGGCTTAAATACTGTTGGGTAAAACCATAAAAACTCCAAGGGGTGTATAATTAACCTTAGCTGTTTAAAACTAAGTTAAAATCCTCCAATAAAATACCCATCATCAAATAAACCATATAAAACCCACATACAAAAATAAACTCTTAGAAACCAAACACCTAAAGTATAAAATGAATAAACCCAATTAAAATAGGTGGCATTTCCTCCCCCCGATGTCCGCTGTCTTGAGCTGGCCCGGAACTCTTAAATGGTGTCTGGTCCCCCGGGGAATCTTTTGGCCAGACACCTGGACATGAGACACAGGTAAGTAAAACCACAACTTAACCCACGCATACCACTTTCACACTTTAAAATATCCACATCACACACACGCAAACACACACAAGACACAACTAATTTTAAAAGTGGCACATATTGCACATTGATTGTTGTCGTTTGTCTCCACAGACCGGCGGCCACCATTACCGGAAGCACCCGCCCGACCGGACTCCGTGACAAACGCTAAAAATGTTTCCAATAAATACTTTAAAACAATACAAATGTGTGCAATCTTATATGTGCAAATTAGCGTATCCTGTAAGTGCTCCGTGCTCTAAAGGTGCAATGTACATATATATAAAGTGCAAAGTCTATGAAAGTGCATGTGTGGATACTCATTCCGTAACGAACGGCCTGTTCGTTACATTTCCCCCTCCCTCTCCTAAGGCGCAGCCTCCTCCTCAGCACTCCTGGAGAGACAGTCCGCTACCATGTTATCTCTTCCGGGCCGGTACTGGACTGTAAAGTTGTATGGCTGCAAGGAGAGGTACCATCCAGTGATGCGGTTGTTGGCATCCTTCATTTTATGCAGCCATTGGAGAGCGCGATGGTCTGTCTCCAACAGGTCATCTATCTGAGGCATTGGATAGGGATCAAAATTAGATCTCGCGTTGAGATACCTAAAGTCAATACAAAAGCGCAAAGAGCCGTCTTTCTTAGGTACCAGTACAATAGGACTGCACCATTCACTACTTGACACTTCAATCATTCCTAGCGCCAACATTAGCTTACTTTCCTTTTGCAACACAGGGACCAACCGCTCAGGGATCCTGTAGCTCCTCTGGCGTTGTTGCATCCATACTGTTAAGACTGATGCTGGTAAAACCCAACTCTTTACCTAATAGATTCCTATCAATGTCAGTAACAACCTGGTCATTTCTGCTACGACCAGTATGCAGCTTGCCTGCAGGAGCACCAATTAGCTCCTTCAATCGTCTCTCGTTAGCAGTATGAATATCTTCATCTTCAGGTTTAATCACAAAAATGCCTTTGCTCCCTTCACTTTTTGATAATTGTTGGAGTGGCGAATGTCCATTTGCACAAAAGCGCTGCGTGCCTTGCCAGTCAATAGGGGGACAAGGCGGACCGCCCACTCTTCCTTTGGCCAATGACAAACTTGGGCCATCCGCTCAAATGTGATTAAAAAATGTTCAATGTCATCTTCTGGGGTCAAGATTGGCAGTTTGGGCTCCCTCTGCGGTCTGTAGCCATAGCCGCCAGGGTCCGGGCCATAATCTTCACCACCATCATCCTCATCATAGTCACCTGATGGCTCATTTTGTCCTTGCACATACAACTCAGAGTGCTCGGACCTCCTCTGCTGCTGCTGGATTTGCTGGAACTGCCGCTGCATGGCCTTCCAGCGCTGCTCCTGTTGAAGCTGGTCTTTCTCCTGCTTCCTCTCTCTGGCATCTTGCCTCTCGATCAATGCTTTCACGAGAGCAGTCAACTCCTCCACTTTATCATGGGACCCACTTGTACCCTCTTGGGGGTCAGATGTTACAGCATTTCCTTCATCTGGCTCCTCAGCTTTTCTTCCTCCTCTTAGCATCATGTTAATTTGCGGACTCACTGTGGCGGGGCAGCACTTCTGACACCAAATGTGACCACTGTGGCGGGATCCCACTTCTGACACCAAATGTGACCAAGAGGCGGCTCGCATTCCACGCCCGGCTCCAAGCCAGCGATCCCACTTCTGACACCAAATGTGACCAAGACGGGTAGAGCGGCTGGATTGCAGTGAGTTCCACAAACAGATACTGGAGGCAGGGTTGACGTGGTCCACAGTTTTTTTAATGTTTTTTCAGTTTGCACAAAAATATAAAGTGCTCACGTGCAAAGTGCAGTGCAAAATAAATTAAGGTGCAAGGAGGATATAGGAGCGTGGCTCTTCTCCAGCAGCAGAGCAATCAATGATAGGTTACAGGTGGCTTAAATACTGTTGGGTAAAACCATAAAAACTCCAAGGGGTGTATAATTAACCTTAGCTGTTTAAAACTAAGTTAAAATCCTCCAATAAAATACCCATCATCAAATAAACCATATAAAACCCACATACAAAAATAAACTCTTAGAAACCAAACACCTAAAGTATAAAATGAATAAACCCAATTAAAATAGGTGGCATTTCCTCCCCCCGATGTCCGCTGTCTTGAGCTGGCCCGGAACTCTTAAATGGTGTCTGGTCCCCCGGGGAATCTTTTGGCCAGACACCTGGACATGAGACACAGGTAAGTAAAACCACAACTCAACCCACGCATACCACTTTCACACTTTAAAATATCCACATCCCACACACGCAAACACACACAAGACACAACTAATTTTAAAAGTGGCACATATTGCACATTGATTGTTGTCGTTTGTCTCCACAGACCGGCGGCCACCATTACCGGAAGCACCCGCCCGACCGGACTCCGTGACAAACGCTAAAAATGTTTCCAATAAATACTTTAAAACAATACAAATGTGTGCAATCTTATATGTGCAAATTAGCGTATCCTGTAAGTGCTCCGTGCTCTAAAGGTGCAATGTACATATATATAAAGTGCAAAGTCTATGAAAGTGCATGTGTGGATACTCATTCCGTAACGAACGGCCTGTTCGTTACAACGCCCATTATGGAGCGTTCAGAGAGAGAAAAATTACTCTTTCTCATCTTATCTCTGTTTCTCATGCACTGAGTGTTGATTTTGAAGAAGGATTCATTAAGGAGCCATATAAAAGCATCAAGAAGTACCATGTCATGGGATCTTTAAAGGTGCATTGTGTAACTTTTCTGGTGGAGGCTCCGGCCAATACTTTTCTCTATGGAGATGTTATCACTTTGTTTAGAATGTTTCACATTATGGTTTTAAACCTTTCCATCTTCATGGAGACCAAACCAGGCCAAGTTACAGGCCAGATCTGTGGAGAGGCAACCGCGCTCACAGTGAGAATGCCTGTAATTGAATAAATGTAAGGTAGAACTGTTTAATGTCATATTGTGGAACATTCAAAGCAGAACAATGGCATATCCATAGAAACAAGCAGATGGCGGATCAACCAACATTTACACAGTGCACCTTTAATGCTGTGTGTGTAGTGAGAGTTTATGTCTGACCTGTACATTTAATACTTATGTTGTAAGTTTGTATGTCTGTATTTTTGTTGTGTATTAGTGAAAGATGCCTATAGAAACTGTTATTGTATCTTTTGTCATGTTTTAGGAATTATGTGGGTTATGTGGCTGGCCTGATATTATTATTATTATTATTATTATTATTATTATTATTATTATTATTATTATTATTATTATTAATATTATTATTATTATTATATTTATTTTAAGATTCAAAAAAATGCCTTTGCGTTCCAGTAGTTTACCTGCTGACATCAGATCTGCTCCAACAATCACCACTTTTAAATCCAAACTAAAAACTCATTTGTACACTGAGTATTATGCAAAAACGACTTAATAATAATAATAATAATAATGCAAGAAATTTTATTTTTCAAATGTGTAAGTGTCAAAGTTTTTTTTTTTTCTTAACTGATTTTACTATTGAACAATTTGTGATTATTTTTTTTAAAGCCCCAGTGTGTAGGATTCGTGGCGCATAGGTGAATGGTGCTATTGCACTTTCTGTTTTAGCTACGGCAGACCTCGAGGGTCACCCGGCTCGTGTCCGCGCGCGCTACTGTATAAATAAAACGCGGTCCCGTTTGTTTTCGTTTTTCTTTTCTCATGAAAACACACATTCCCGATCATGTACCATGACACTCTACACATCAAATGAAACCTTACAGTCTCCTCTTTTTGACTATGCAATTCATTTCCCTGCACAACAATCACTTCCCGAGCCCATGGGGCTTTTATACGGAAAAGCACAAAATTAGGTTAGCTTACCTTAGAATGCTTTGCACAGGTCAAACTCTGTATTTCACCATAAACTTGCTCTCAATTTGTCCGTAAGGATCCAGCGAATAAAATCCAGTAAAACAATTTAGTCCAAAACACGTGTTAGATCCATTACGACGTCTGATCCGGCAGCATGCTTGTGTTGTTTACCCAAAACCACAAGCCTTGCCGAAGGCGAAGGCGGAGCCCAAATGTCCTTCTGCAGCTCTCGTATTCAAAATGGCTGCCTCTGCATGGGGAAGATCCCCCTTTTATGTGACTATATCTAAGTCCAAAAGAATACTTTGATTTCATGATGGAAGTGAAAAGGCTTGGAAAACAATGTATTTTTGAATGGGTATCTTCAATTTCAGTAATTAACAGGTAAAAATCTTACACACTGTCCCTTTAAAGCATACACATGACAGTTATGCATTTAATCAGATATTTCCAAATACTTAGATTTCTCTTTGCACTTTATACTTAAATACAAAATGTCTACAGTTTACTACCAGACGTGCTCATTTATTTCCTTCTTCTATCCTTGCTACCCATACCATTGCCCTTGTTTACTGCACAAACCCGCTGGTCTGCCTCGATGTGTAGATAAAGTGTGTATTCAGATAGCACATTGTAAACCTGTGGAGGGCCTACAGTCACGTCCAAGGTCAGTCCTGTGTGGGTGTGCCCGGCCCGAGCTCTGGTGTGACTCTCATTCATAAATGCATGTTTTCATACTATATGTGCTGGTCTCACTGCGCGCTCCACTTCGCCGAGGTAAGTGCTTACCTCGGCCCTGGTAACTGTCACTTTCCCACGCAAGATGCAACCCAGAAGAGGAGGTGGAGGACGTGAATATTGTAAGAGTATGTTACCTGCATATCTCCATGGAAATGTTACTGCATTGCCTGGAATATTCCACCATATGGCATTTCAATTATCTATCAACCTAGAAGAGGCTGGTAGAGTACTTCAGTGCTGTTACTTGTACATGATGTCAGTAGTCATGAGATGGATACTTCACAATAATATTACTTGAACTTCTTGAAGTACTAATAAATAAATAAATAAAAAATCTTGTCTGAGAAAATGTAGCTTATTTTAGGGAAGTCCATCACCTGCTTGTCTCCATGGAAATATTATTGAGTTGCCTGAAATGTATCACTGTATGGCATTACACTTGTCTATCAACCTCGAAGAGACAGGTAGTACCTCAGTATTGTAAGAGTACTGTTACTTATATATGATGTCAGTGGTCATGAGATGGAAACTCTCATCACAATTACATTCTTCTCTGCATTTAACCCATCGTGTTATTAGGAGCAGTGGGCAGCACATTACTGCATCCGGGGAACATCTCCATGATCTTCTTGCTTCGGTTTTGGTCAGGACCTAAGCTGGGGGATTTTACCTATGGTGCAATACATTTTATTAAGACTGGGACAAGATTTCATGAGACAAAATTGTCAAGATTGTACACAAATAATCTTATGAGATTTTTTAAAGATCCCATGACATGGTACTTCTTGATGCTTTTATATGGCTCCTTAATGGTTCCCTAATACTGTAACTGAACACTCCATAATGGGCGTTGTTGCTTGAATGCAAATGAGGAGAAAAGAGCTGGCCTATAGTAGAGGGTGGGGGCGTGGCCAAACTCTCCGCTCTCCGCTCTCAGCTGATCCATTTCCGTGTTTTTGCACGGGGGGAGAGATTTGAAGCGTTCCATTGAAAAATAAACACATTTCCACAGAAAATAAAATTAAACCACTGCTGTTCAAAGGTCCAGAGGCTCAGATAAAGGACTGCCTCCAGGCAAATAAAAAAATGCATTTCGCATTGCGTAGCGCATTCGTGATCCAAACTCTCTGGGCGTGATTTACAGAGACGCTGAGTACAGACAGACGGGGGTGGAACTGCATTTGCATTTCTTTTTTCGATCTGACGTCAATAAGGTGCCTTGTTCAAAATCGCCCGTTTGAGCTCCGATTTTTTGTAACGCAGAAAAGGATCGCAAATGCTCAGTTTAGACATTTCGCAACTTTTAACCATGGGGGGGGGGCCTAAACAGGGTAGGGGAGCTCACATTAACGTTCAAAAACCTCAGAAAGTGAACATTTCATGCCATGGGACCTTTAATGGATGAGTTAAAGGTCCTACATCACACAAAATTGATTCATGTGAGATTTGAATCATGCTACAATGTTCAAAAACCTATTCAAACACACCATGTTTTGTTTCATTCAGACATGTTTGAGTAACCCTTCATTATTCGTCTGTCTGCATCTTCAAAGCTCAGAATGCTCTGTTCCACCTTGTGATGTCATGAAGCGGTAGATTTTTCAAGTTAACAGCTACATTTTACCTTTTCAGTAGAGGGCTGAAATGATCCAAATGATATAGTGAATGTGCATTAAGTTTTAAAACATAGTGGAGCACTTCCTGTATTACCACACAAGGTGGAACAGAGTGTTTCTGCGTGAGAGAAGAACTCTTCTTTGTTTTTATGAATGAAACAAAACACAACTCCAGGTTTTTGATGAGGAATAACATTATAATGTTGCTATAACAGAACGGTGTAATATAGGCCCTTTAATGCTTTTTTTTGTCCAATCCAAATGTGAATCCTATTGAGTTATACCTCCTTGAGAAGCTGTAGCTCCAAAATGCAGTTATAAAACAACACTGCCAACAAAAATATTAAATAGAATGCTTAAAAATTGTAAACTGGGTGAACAATCTACATCTTACAACTTATGTCAAAATCATGTGTTGTCTCATTCTTGTTGCCTCAATTTCCTCTTTCATCATGTCTAAAAAAGTGTTTGAGAAAATGGCGCGTTAATTTTTTTGTGAGCAAGTCTGTAATCTCCTTGTTTCAATGGAAATATTATTGCAATGCCTGGAATGTTCCACCGTATGGCATTATACTTATCTATCTATAAGCAGTTGGGAAAAAAAATGCAATCTTGCATAAGAGAAAGGGTTAATAAATTCTTCTTGATTCAAGCGCATATCTTGATTTGAGTACATTTTGACTTAAAAATAAGGAAATTTCACTTAAAATGAGAGAAATGAACTTGTTTTTCTTGCCAAAATATACACTAATCAAGACAAAGACTACTTAAATCAAGCACGTACTAACATTTTATTTATCAGTATTTAATTTCAGCTGTTTTTATTGCCCCAAATACCTCGAAGACACACATTTTTATTGTGAGCAGGGTTGCCTCTCCGCGGATCTGACTTAACATGGCCTCGTGGTGTCACCTGCCTGGCTCTTTGGTAAGTTTAGTTCCTATTGGTAAAAGGAGAAATTCAATTTGTCAACTGGACAAAGTTTATTTGGTCGAAAACGTTTCGCAGCTCATCCGAGTTGCTTCGTCATGTTCCTATTGTGGAACATTATAGGCTAAGCAATAACATCTCCATGGAAATAAGCAGGTGGCAGATTCTCTTCCAGAAAAGTTCCACAGTGCACATTTATTGAAACTCATTTGTGGCCATAACAGCATAACAGGTTACACAGTGGGCCAGTCTGCAGCCTGCACTTTCCTCTGAGCATAAATCAAGTCCCACGCTCCTCCACTGTGTGTCACCCCCCCTTCCCTTCTCTCTCTTTTGCTCTCTTACACCCCCCTCCCCTTCTCTCTCCCTTTCTTTCTCTCTGTGTTTCTCTGTCTCTACACCTCCTCTATGTTGCCCTCCCCCTTCTCATTCTCTCTCTCTCTGTGTCTGTTTCTCTCCCTTCCTCTTTCTCGCTTTCTCTTTGTATCTCTCTCTCTGTCTCCCTTCCTCTTTCTTTCTTTCTCTCTCTCGCACTCTTCCCCTCTCTCTCTCTCCCCCTTTCTCCCTCCCACCACTCTGTGGTGGCGTCTGCTGGGCCCCGAGCAGCACAGAGCGGGACAGGAAGAGATTCAACAAGCTGGTCAGGAGTCCTCTGGACTCTGTAGAGGAGGTGGCTGAGAGGAGGATGTTGGCCAAACTTATGTCCATCATGGATGACACCTCTCACCCTCTGCACCGGACTGTGGAGGAGCTGAGCAGCTCCTTCAGCAGCCGACTGAGGCACCCCCAGTGCAAGAAGGAGCGCTACCGCAGATCCTTCATCCCCACCGTCATCAGACTGTACAACTCCACTGTATAATCCAGACGTGCAATATTGTTTTTCAATACTCTCCTAGTTACTGTTTCATATTATTACTTATAATCAGTAATATAATCGACCGGTAGTCGGACCACTTTTTTCAGTAACGAGTAGTGTAACGCGACTACTATTTCAAAACCAGTAGTCAGATTAAAGTTACTTATCTAATACACCATACGTTACTATTTCTGCATTTCGGGGGAACGTAGGTTACATTTATTTATTCTTATTTTTTGGCTACACGTTTCTTACGAGGTTACGTCATCTCGGCTCCGCAGCGCCAAAGTCAGATCAGCTTCCAAACATGTATGTTGCAGTATAATTACGCACCGATCGCGCTCCCGCCAATCATGATTAGCTCTGTTGTGTTTGCGCCTGTTCGCCGATCAGCTGTGAGCGAGCTACGTGATATTTACGCAGGATTTCCAAGAGAAGAAGAATCCTACGTTACGTTAATGCTACGTAAGAAGGAAGTCTCGCCTCGGGACATGGGATAAATTCTGGATTATGTCCTTTTCTCCGGAGCTTCTGAACGACCCTGGATATACCCGACGTGCGCTTACACGTCTATAAGCAAACTATCTGGAGTGACCGCGTTCTTATGGGTGAGTCATATTATCAGATTATTTCTGCATCTATTTCAGCACTAAACCAGGACTAAACCAAGACTAAACCATGTCTAAACCAGGTCTAAACCAGGACAAAACCGGGACTGAACCAGGACTAAACCAGGTCTAAACCAGGTCTAAACCAGGACAAACCCAGGACTAAACCAGGACTAAGCCAAGACTAAACCAAGACTAAACCAGGTCTAAACCAGGACTAAGCCAAGACTAAACCAGGTCTAAACCAGGACTAAACCAGGTCTAAACCAGGACTAAACCGGACTAACCCGGCACTAAACCAGGACTAAGCCAAGACTAAACCAGATCTAAACCGGGTCTAAACCAGGACTAAACCGGGACTAAACCAGGTCTAAGCCAAGACTAAACCAGATCTAAACCGGGTGTAAACCAGGACTAAACCGGGACTAAACCAAAACTAAACCAGGTCTAAACCAAGACTAAGCCAGCACTAAAACAGGTCTAAACCAGGTCTAAACCAGGACTAAGACAGGACTAAACCGGGACTAAACCGGGACTAAACCAAGACTAAGGTGTGTGTGTGTGATAACATATATCCTGTGTATTATTGAATTATTGAACGATTATATGGACTTTTTGTTATAAAAGCATTTCCATTTTAACAAAGTACCTTCTAATTCTGTCCTGCCCCCCCCCCTCCCGGAAAATATGTCACATAAATGAAAAATTTCACCATCTTCCCTGGTTTCATTTTACAACTCGACTACTGTGTAAAACCAGTAAGTGGGGCGGAGTTGAATAGGATGGTTGGGCATTATGTGGTTGACGAAATGCTGCCTGTGAACACTGTTGACTCACCATCGTTTCGTGCCATTGTATCTAAGATACCTACAGTAACGATACTGAGCTGCCTCACAGAACATGCTTTTCTAGTTACCTGGACAAGCAATATAATAATAAAATAATATAATATAATATAACATAATATAATAATATATAATAGGCCTATAATATAATAATAATATAATAATATATAATATAATAATTAGGGCTGGGAATATTAACGCGTTAATCGCGATTAATCGCAATAGAGTTTTAATCGCGAACAATTTTTTTAATCGCGATCAGAGTTTGCCAGCATTTTCCGCAATTCTACCATCCATATGCAGCTCATTTGGTTGTATTAATTAAACTCATTGTTGGTTAAACGGGCTATTTTGAGTTTGCTAGTATTTTGTTCCTTCTACGCATCCGTAGGCAGCTCGATTGGGCTTCAATCATTTATTTACAATTTCTCAAAGTAAGCACTATTACTGGTTCATTGTTACTTTTTCCTTTCTCTGCACTTTTTTGAAATAAAAAAAATGGTGAGAAATACTTTGCATTGTGAGTTTAACTTTAGATTCGAACGGTCTTACTGCAAGATATCAATTTTAAACATACAAAATAAATCACAATTAATCGCGATTAACTATGAAATTTCTGAGATTAGTTGCGATCAAGAAAATTAATCGTTTGACAGCCCTAATAATAATATAATATAATAAGCCTCTGCTGAAAGTAACTAAAAATAATCTAACTTAGTTACTTTTAAAAGCAAGTAGTCAGTAGTCAGTAGTCGGATTACTGTTTCAAAGTAACTATGGCAACACTGCTTATAATATATTATTATTACTTATAACTTATAACTCCACTGTATGGTCCTATCGTGCAATATCGTTTTTCCAACGTGCAATATCATTTTTTCAATACTCTCCTTGTCACAGTTTTATTATTATTACTTATTCGATTATCACTTATTTTATTATTATTATTACTTATCTTTATGCCATTCTTGCCTGAATACACTTTTTTCTTGTTCAAACTGTCCCTACCTGGAGCTACTGTGACAGGTAAATTTCTCCTGCGTGAGATCAATAAAGTCTTATCTTACCTTATCTTAATTTTTTTCTCAATTTGTCTCCCCCCTCCTCTCCCTTTCTCTCTCTCTCTCTCTCTCTCTTTCTCTCTCTCCTTCCCTCTTTTTCTCTCTCCTACTTTCTCTGTCTGTCTATGTGTGTTTCTCTCTCTCCCCCTCCCCCCAGAGACCCAGTCCTGAAGCTCTGACATCACAGAGTCCAGACTCTCCTCAGAAACAAGCTGATAATCAGAGGACACAGACATAAAACGTATTTCCACTGGGAACATAGCTCCAAAGAAACGTGTAATGAGATGAGAAAATGCACTCACAGCTTATTCTGTTTCCTACAGAGCTTCACTTCCCCATGTTCCAACTACTTAAACCTAAAAGTTCCTAGTTCCACTGCACTCTTACCACTAGAATCATTCGGATGATTTCAGCCCTGAAACAGTAAAAGCAGCTGTTAATCACTACATGACATCACAAGGTGGAACAGAGCATTTTGAGCTTTGGAGATGTAAATATAATAATCAAGGACTACTCAAACATGTGTGAATGAAACAAAACTCCAGGGATGTTCTCAATAGCATTATAATTTGTTGGGGACAATATAGGTCTATCTATCTATCTATCTATCTATCCAATATGGCTTACAGCTCATGGATTAATTTTGCAGGATTTTTAAGCCAGAGGAGTTGACCTGTGATGATGAATATTTAATATCTTGTTCTTATGATTAATTTATCATTTCTGAATCAAATTGAAAACAGTGGATGAGTTGTTGCTCATCTGATAGAACATGCTTTGCTCACAAACGGAACACTTTATTTTTCTCTTCTCAGTGGGCCTCTACTGTAGTGCTGTATCGATACCATAAACTGTACAGCTAACCCGCTAGCCGCCATGTTCCAAATAAGAAGTGAACACGGGAGCGCTTCCGGCTGCATCAACTGTTTCCAATAGACTTGACACTCTCTGTAACTGCTGCTGTGAGACTTTGGTCCTAACAAGTTTGTATTAACCCGCTAGATATGATCCTGCTGTTTCTATTTTGCTCTTTGGTCCATAAATAAATTCCTATTCCTGATGAATCTTGGCTTTTGTAATTAGACTGGAGCAGAATACTATGGATGAATCCACATTTCATCATTCACACAGTATAATAAAGTTCAAGTTTAAAGGTCCCATGGCATGACATTTTCACTTTCTGAGGTTTTTGAACGTTAATGTGAGCTCCCCTACCCTGTTTAGCCCCCCCCCCCCATGGTTAAAAGTTGTGAAATGTCTAAACTGAGCATTTGCAATCCTTATCTGCGTTACAAAAAATCGGAGCTCAAACAGGCGATTTTGAACAAGGAAACTTATTGACGTCAGATCGAAAAAAGAAATGCAAATGCAGTTCCACCCCCGTCTGTCTGAACTCCGCGTCTCTGTAAATCACGCCCAGAGAGTTTGGACTGCGAATGCCCTAGGCAATGCGAAATGCGTTTTTTTATTTGCCTGGAGGCACGTCCGAGTGTTTCTAGGCTCGGAAGTCCTTTATCTGAGCCTCTGGACCTTTGAACAGCAGTGGTTTAATTTTATTTTCTGTGGAAATGTGTTTATTTTTCAATGGAACGCTTCAAATCTCTCCCCCTGTGCAAAAACACGGAAATGGATCAGCTGAGAGCTGACAGCGGAGAGCGGAGCGTTTGGCCACGCCCCCACCCTCTACTATAGGCCAGCTCTTTTCTCCTCATTTGCATTCAAGCAACAACGCCCAGAATAAAGTGTTTGAGAGAGATATTTATGACTCTTTCTCATCTTATCTCTGTTTCTCATGCACTGAGTGTTGATTTTGAAGAAGGATTCATTTACAGTATTAGGGAACCATTAAGGAGCCATATAAAAGCATCAAGAAGTACCATGTCATGGGATCTTTAATATTCATTAATTAATTCATATTTGTGTATCGATACTCTGCAGTCATATAACATCAGTGTATACACATATTTACTGTACACTGCTTTGCCCAAAGATTTAAAGCATTTAACACACCAGTATTTTTACCTTTTCTATGATGTGTTTGTAGTAGTCCCTTTGATATGCAGATATTGTTTAACCAGTTAACAAATACAATCACATATTGTACCTGGATATCTGAACCAAGCCCTCCTAACCTTACCCTTTCCTGTGTAAATATCCCTATGCTATGAGCTCATGATAATCTTCACTTTTTGGAATTTTCCCTGCAGGAAGTTGGAGCCGTGAGCACGAGGAGGGGATAACAATGCTAAATATTTCATGTGTTCCTCTTGGTAATTCCGTACGGTCGGAACAAGACCTCGTTCTCACAGAAACACGGAGGGACTGATGGCAGGAGCACAGGAAAAGCTTGGTATTTCGCTCTATTTTTTGCCCGTACTCCGAAATAGGCCTGGTCTCTGATACATAATGCATGGGGCTTCCTCCATGGAGCTGCTCAGGCCCAGAGGGAGGCAGGAGGAGGTGTCCGGACTGCACTGCACTATGGGGAAGGAAAGTCATTCACTGAAATCACTGCTATTTATCTTATCTTTAGTGAAGGCAAAGGCCAGGAAAAAGGCAAATCAGATTTTCAGTCAGTAAGTGACCTTGTATGTGTAATGTTTCTTATGAGTGTTGACATTTTGAAAGATAGAAAGAATGTGATGTCTGTAGTGTTAGTCAGTTTTGGGCATAGTTGATAATAACAGTTTTACTACTTTTTCAAAATGTCAAATGCAATCTCATCTGTACCACGCCACAGCCCTACCAGTGTATAGCCCTATTCGGACGGGATTAGTTTTATGGGGTGACATAGGGTGAAGTAATAATTACCAGGGAATTTAGTCCTGTCTGAACGCGCCATGTCCGTAAACATAACGGAGTATGTCTGTGAAATTTACAGCGAGTTTGTAAAGCGGTAAAGATGTATGTAATATTTCGTCACATCCGTTTAAAGAAATAATTTACCGCAATTTTCAAACGCGGAGGAGCTTGAAGCGCTTTGTTTTGCCGGCAAACAAAATGATCTACCGGTACTCTCAAACAAACGCACACATCGACCAATGAAAAAGACCAAGAGGTATAAATCAGTCGTCAGAGGCATGAATCTTCTGCTTGTTTTAGGTCATGTATGCTCTATTAGTCCTGATTATGGGCAATAATTTGCATAGTTCGCTAATATTACACATAGGCTAATCATGACGTGCACGGCAACGAATACGTGATGGCAGAGCGTAAACAAACTCCTCCCTTTCCCCATTTCCCCTCCCCCCATTTCTTGTCCTGTGTGAATGGGTCATTTATATTACAGAGGTCCTGTGATAAACCCACATTACTCTACATCCCCCTGGAAAACTAATCCCGTCTGAATAGGGCTTTTGACATTAACACACAATGCATCACAATTGGAAATAATCTGGGAGTCTAGAGTACGCTAGTTTCTGATCTGTGTTACAATGTTGTTTCCTCATCAAAAACATGAATGAAGTTGTGTTTTGTCTAATTCACATATCTTTAACACTGAGTTCTCTCAAACTGAAAACGCTCTGTTCCACCTTGTGATGTCATGTGGTACTACAGGAAGTGGTCCATTGGGTGTTTAAACTCACCTTCATACACACTCACTAGAATAATTTGGATAATTTCAACCCTGGAATTGACAATCTCTGTGTGATCTGCGAATGAAACAAAACACAACTCCAGGTATGCTTTTGAGGAGGCAACAATATTCTAACAGGAATAAAAGTTCACAAGAGTCAATGTTGCGTAATATAGGACCTTTAACCCGAATCTGAACCAGGTCTAGAACAGGCCAAACAAAAGCCTTCACCAGGACTAAACTGGGCTTGTGCACAAATGCAACAGTGGGAGAAGTTTATGGTGTATTCTCACAAGTTTGTGGACTCAGATATTTATAGTTTAAGTCTCCAATATATTTAAAAACATCCCAATGGATAAGACATACCACTGTGCAAAAACTGAACAATTACAAAATATGTCAAAAGTCACTACACAACTGTGATTTCACATACTCTACATAACTGCTATTCATTTCTGTGGTTCAAGGGCTTATATAACAGTAGGCTTGAAGGGCCCATAGTACTCTTGTCTGATCTATGCTTTAATGTTGTTTCCTCATCACAAACATACCTGGAGTTGTTTGGTTTCATTCGCACATGTTTAACACAAACCCTGCATATTTAGGCTGAGTTCTTATCTCAAATGGAAAATACCGTTCTGTCTTTTGATGTCATGTAGTGCTCCACTGTTTTTATACTCCATACACCTTCACTAGAATCAAATGGATGATTGCAGATCTGGAATGTCTAATCTCTACTGACATCATAGGATGGAACAGAGCATTTTGTGCTGGAGATATCAGCAGTAATAAAGGGTTAGTCAAAGGTGTGAATGAAACAAATCACAATTCCAGGTATGTTTTTGATGAGGTAACAGAATTCTAATATGGCTTAAATCTCACAAGAAAAACAAAACAAAAAAAACCCACTGGTAGCCCTCATGACAGAAGTGCATCAAGGAAAGTTGTGACGTGGGCCGTCCTCCCCGCGGGGGGATTCACTGGGGCTGGTGCATTGTGTTCTGAAAAAAGCGGAAGAAGATGGATGGATGAATGGATACATTAAAGTCATATTACAGAAAAAAAAAATATATATATATATATTTTCTGTAATACGACTTTAATGTAATACGACTTTAATGTATCCATTCATCCATTCATCCATGTATCCATTCATCCATCCATCTTCAGAACACAATGCACCAGCCCCAGTGAATCCCCCCGCGGGTGGTGGGTCCACGGGAGGACGGCCCACGTCACAACTTTCCTTGATGCACTTCTGTCATGAGGGCTACCAGTGTCCACAGACACTGGGGGTGAGGTGGGGTTAAGTGTCTTGCCCAAGGACACAACAGCAGCACTCATTTGTGGGAGCTGGGATCACACGCAACAAACGCTCTGCCAACTGAGCTACTGCCGCCCATGACTGACTTTGACCTTGACTTTAATGTAATTTCCCTATAAAACATAGGCAGGTATCTTCCCTTGGTGTGATAGGTGTAAATAGTTTTAATTGCATTGCTTGATATTTAGTGGCTTATCACTAAGAATTAAGATTACAATGGCATAGGCAGTGCAATTCATTGGTTTAATTGAACAATACAAAAATGAAATATTGTGAATTCCATGTAGTAACTCTGCCTTCTAAAATACATTAAACATGCAAACTCCACACAGAAAGGCCCAGGCGATCCCCGGGTCACCTGGGCCTTTCTGTGTGGAGTTTGCATGTTTCTCCCCGTGTTTGGATGGGTTTTCTCCGGGCACTCCGGTTTCCCCCATCAACCCAAAACATGCACCATAGGTACCTCCAGCTTAGGTCCTGACCAAACCGAAGCAAGAAGATCATGGAGATGGTCCCCGGGCGCCCTAATGTGTGCTGCCCACTGCTCCTAATATATGTATATATAGGATGGGTTAAAATGCAGAGAAGAATTTCTCCAGTGTGAGATCAATAAAGTCACTTCTTCTTCTTCTTCTTCTTCTACATTTGACGTGAGCCTGGTTAGCACACAGCTTTCAATCATGGATAAAACACTTTCAAATACAATAAAATACAATAATGATACATTACTCCATCGCTCAACACTTTTATGAATAATTTCCATTTTCCATAATAGTTACATTTATTCCAGTGCTGAACATTTCCTGGTCTAATCAAAACGGTTAGACGAGTGCAAAAAGTTAAGTATTCCGAAGTAGGGAAGGCAGAGGGAATGCCATAATGACGATAATAACGAGGATTTGAAGTCTGGACGCTAAATGAACCGCGGTGACAGATTGCAGCAGTCATTGTGTGAGTGTGTGATGTGCAAACTGAGCAGGGCCAATGGATCGAAACTTTGGTCCGAATTCACTTCTAATTTCACTTAGTTGTTTGGCCTTTCCTCATGCGAGGCTTTCAATCTCTGCTGCCTTCAGGGGGTCGAGATAATCTCTTTGGTTGAGAGAAAATGAGCCGGACTGCACTGGAAGCTACATTACCTCTGTGCCGTATGCACGCTCATTTTTCCCTCAGCCCCATTAGTGGCTAAAACCATTTGGAGATGCGGAGTGGAGTGGGCTGTGTTCATCAGTGAGGGGCTGGCATGCCTTCACTCAATTATGAGCAGAACTGTCTGTGTAAGATGATTCTCGCCTCTTGGCTGCTTTCACTGGCTCTGTTTGCATGCAGAAGGAGGTTTAAGCATGTTTTTGAGCCCACATTTCAAAGACTGAGAAGAGCTTAATTTTTGTGGTGCTTGTAAGCGGCATGGAAATAGAGGCATGGATAAGTACATGTAACCACTGGCCAATACTATAATAATAATGCAGTAGTCTCTCGAGTGTTCCCTGACACTCAGAATCACTTTACAGTTTCATGCATTATTAATTCACTCTGCACTCGGTGGTGGTAAGATACTATTGTAGCCACAGCTGCCCAGGGGCAGACTGATGGAAGAGAGGCTGCCAATCTTTGCCATTGGCCCCTCCAACCACTCATGCACACATTGCTTTCATACTAGCTAATATGGGTGAAATGCCTTGCCTAAGGACACAATGTTTTTTGTTTTTTTTTTACCAGTGGTGCCCCACTGTGGCACCTGTATTCCTAGTCATCTCCCATCTATCTGAGATCAAATGAGATCAGCCTTTGACAAGGAGGTTTTGGCCATATGGCAGACAAATAGACAATTCTATATTTAGCATATTTTTTCACACATTGACGTTTGTTTTGAAAGACTTTATTGCAGCTCCCTTTGCATGGTTGTATAAACACCATCTGCAATACCTGACAAGTAGACTAGCATTATTTTTTCTGATTGATCAATGTGAAAATTAACTTATAAATGTAAAATTTCAAAAAGTACATTTGCCTCTTAATATTCTTCCTCGGTTATTTCATTGGGCTGTGAGTGGGCAGTGCAATGAATCAAATGTTGGCCCTTTTTAATCACCAATCTGGGTCTTTTTAAAGCTGGACGTTTGCCAAAGCGTTTGTGAGAGTGAGAAAGGTTTGAATATTGACTTTAAAGATCCCATGACATGGTACTTCTTGATGCTTTTATATGGCTCCTTAACTCATTGACTGCCGGAGACGGATAAATACGTCCCCTCAAATCCAAACGTAGACTGCCGGAGACGGATAAATACGTCAATTGCGTTTTTCAGCGGGGGTTGCTAGGTTACGACCTGGAGCAACTTTTAAGGTGTAATTCGTACATCCCAACCTGTAGGTAGCGATCGTGTGCCCATCGGAGACGCGGAAGACAGGAAAAGATCAGCACATGTGTAGTGTAGTGTAGTGATAGAGAGTCAAGATGGCGAGGAGAGCGAACGAGGGAAAACGGTTCACTGTCGTCGTCCTCCTCCCTCCTCCCTGATATACCCGCGCCTCGGTCTGCCTTGGGCAGAAACACTTGCGCACCTCCATCGCCCTGCTCAGACACATGTGCGCCTCCATCGCCCTGCTCAGACACATGCGCGCCTCCATCGCGCCTCCATCGCCCTGCTCAGACACATGCGCGCCTCCATCGCGCCTCCATCGCCCTGCTCAGACACATGCGCGCCTCCATCGCCCTGCTCAGACACATGCGCGCCTCCATTGCCCTGCTCCGAAACATGCGCGCCCGCACCGCCCTGCTCCGAAACATGCGCGCCCGCACCGCCCTGCTCCGAAACATGTGCGCCCGCACCGCTCGCCCCGGGCAGATGAGACCGCTGCTCCGACCTACCCGCACCCGGATCGCTCGCCTCAGGCAGACCTAACTGATCCGGCGTGTCTCTGCAGCCTGTCTCCGCGGTATCCCGCATCACAGGTCTGCTCCGGAGGCACTCATTTCGTGAGCCAGACCCCGATTCATCTGATGAGCCGTCAGGATCAAGTGGAAGCAGGAGATCTTCGCCTCCAGAGAGGCATGGGATGGGTAAGAAGAACTAACTAACTAACTAAATAACATGATGCTGCTGTGTGGTAATTGTGAAGGAATTTTCTATTTACAGAGCCTTCAACCAGCAGAGGACCAACCCCCCCTCCTGCTCGCAAAGCGAAGAAAGGTAAAAAAATATATTATATATATAAATAAATAAATTGTGTGTGTGTGTGTGTGTGTGTGTATATATGTATAAAAAAGTGTCTATTCTCCACATCACACTGCAGCAATACAAAATAAAAATACAATTAGGTAATGTATATTTCTATCATTTACAGGTGGTGCATCTGGAGTGGCAAGAACAACCACACATGCCACACATCTACTGTCTGCATATTATCATGGTGGCAGGTGGTCACCATGTCATGCCAGGCTAACACCGTGACCTTCTTGTTGTGCCTCATAACCTTTCCCCCTGCCCCCAGGTCACTCTTTTTTTGTCCCTGATCCCATTTGGTTCCCCCCTGGTTCCCCCCCCTGTTTCCCCCCTGGTTCCCCCCTGTGTGTCCCACAGACTCACACACTGACACAGAATTATAAAAATTGTCCATATACATGGTGTAGCCATGACAGTGACAGTGTCAAGATGCCGGGGACAATCTCTACTTGCCGGGGACAAGCAGAGATTGTTTTTGATCTAGGAGATCAAAAACAATCTCTGCTTCATACCATCTATGCAAATGTTTTGCCCAGGTTGGTACGTGTTTTTAAATTTTTATAATATAGTCCAACACTGGGCGGATTTTATAGAGATTGTCCCCGGCATCTTCTAATGACCTGTCACTATCAGCTGAAACCTGTTTCTTGGCATTGTTTTTGAAAAGTTTTTTTTTTTTTTTTTTATTGTGTGAAGAATCCCTCAGTCGTCCAGGTAGAATCCATGGCAAAAGGAGAAATTCAATTTGTCAACTGGACCCAGTACCTGTCCAGTTGACAAATTGAATTTCTCCTTTTTTTTTTTTTTTAATTGTTGTATATTGTATTGTTTTATGTATGTTGTATACTTATGTATGTTGTTCTGATCTGTTCTTTGTTCTCAAATTTTGTTTTGTTGATTGTTGTCAATTTGTATATAGTTATATTTCTTATATTTGTAAATAAAAGTGTACTTTGTCATCAAAAATATCTTTCTCTGTTGTTTTAGTAGTTTGAGATGTCACTAAATCAATAAGTATTGATGTCAAAGTCACTGATCTGCTCGAAATCCTTCTTTTCACAAAATGCTCCATTTCTCCAGTTTTTGTCAAAAACCAGTGTTTTTGCTGAAACTTCCCTATGTTCTACTATCAATTACTTGAGAACCGAAAAGGTTAGAAGCATATTTTTTTTCCAGGTGAAAGAAGAGAGTCTACACTTTATTTTGATGTGTGCCATGTCTATATAGTCAAAGAACTCAGTATTCTGTGAGTCTTGAAAATCAGTGAAAATGACCTAAAAGCTCTGGCAGTCAAAGGGTTGACATTGTGAAAACAGGCCGGCAGTGAATGAGTTAATGGTTCCCTAATACTGTAAATGAATCTTTCTTCAAAATCAACACTCAGTGCATGAGAAACAGAGATAATATGAGAAAGAGTAATTTTTCTCTCTCTGAACACTCCATAATGGGCGTTGTTGCTTGAATGCAAATGAGGAGAAAAGAACTGGCCTATAGTAGAGGGTGGGGGCGTGGCCAAACTCTCCGCTCTCAGCTGATCCATTTCCTTGTTTTTGCACGGGGGGAGAGATTTGAAGCATTCCATTGAAAAATAAACACATTTCCACAGAAAATAAAATTAAACCACTGCTGTTCAAAGGTCCAGAGGCTCAGATAAAGGACTTCCGAGCCTAGAAACACTCGGACGTGCCTCCAGACAAATAAAAAAACGCATTTCGCATTGCCTAGCGCATTCGCAGTCCAAACTCTCTGGGCGTGATTTACAGAGACGCTGAGTACAGACAGGCGGGGGTGGAACTGCATTTGCATTTCTTTTTTCGATCTGACGCCAACAAGGTGCCTTGTTCAAAATCGCCCGTTTGAGCTCCGATTTTTTGTAACGCAGAAAAGGATTGCAAATGCTCAGTTTAGACATTTCGCAACTTTTAACCATGGGGAGGGGGGCTAAACAGGGTAGGGGAGCTCACATTAACGTTCAAAAACCTCAGAAAGTGAAAATTTCATGCCATGGGACCTTTAATCAAGACGTCTACCAGGGGTGAATCTGTTGTCTTAAATGAGGCTCTTGTTTATGTTCATTAAATTATTATTGAAAGACATTTGTATTTACAGTATATTGATACAATCAAGTTGATCAATACAGGGAAAAAATAATTGTGACTGCCAGTATATTTTTTCCCCATCACCCAGCCCAAAAATTCCATTTGAGCTTGTAACCTCACATTTCCGTGAGTATGACCCAAACTGCACTATCTGAGCCTGCATTTATTGCTGGTTATGCTGCGTGTGAATAATTGATACGGATTCTATTTAAGATCCTGACGAGGACAAATGGTACAGGGCTACACTCACACACTGCCTCCTCTTCCTTCTCCTCTGCCCTAATAGAAGACCAATCCTAAGACCTCTTTAGCCTCACCACTGCAGTCATTTTTCCTTTCATCTTCCCTCTCTCTTGTCTTGTCTTCTCGTTTCCTTTCCTCTTCGGGCGCCCTCTTCCAAGCAGCGGACACTATTTTAAGAACAGGAGTAATCTCGGAATCTAGTGTGAAAAATATTATAGAGGTGAAGGTATTGGAGCATGACCGATGATCTGAACGGGAACCAATAGTCAAGCCGGAAAAGGATTTATCATTGCTTTTAGTTGGGGCCGGAGTGGAGCTACTATTAGAGATACTAGATCATTAGCCGGAGACCGCAGGGTACCGATTAGCACAGCGAAGCAAGTATCAGCGTCAATGTGGGAGACTGAACAAGTGCATGAAATAGTGGTCCAATTAAAGCTCAATAGGGAACTTTACATCTGCTGTCTTATGTGAGAATACGACAATTTGTCATCCAACCACACTCATTTTTCTGTTTTCGAAATACTTGAGAGTCTTTGCAGTAGTGTAGGGAAGGTGATATTGTGATCTCCCATTTTGTGTTGTTTATATTAACGAACTGATATCAGAGGTGAGCTCTTTCTCTGACAGTGTGTTGCTGGTGTTTGTGGCTTCATATTTCAAATGATTTTCAAATACCTCCACCTCTCTGTATTTATTATATGAAAATTAGGAATGTACTGATGCAGCTTTTTCAGTTCCAATACAGATTCTGATAGTATGGGTCTAAGTATATGCTGATACCCAATATCGACCAATACCAGTGCAGAGACTGAAAACAGCTTTTACTTCCTTAAAGCCCCAGTGTGTAGGATTCGTGGCGCATAGGTGGATGGTGCTATTGCACTTTCTGTTTTAGCTACGGCAGACCTCGAGGGTCACCCGGGCGCACGCACGAGCCGCGCGCCGCTACTGTATAAATAAAACGCGGTCCCGTTTATTTTTTTTTTATTTTTTTCTCATGAAAACACACATTCTTGATCATGTACCATGACACTCTACACATCAAATGAAACCTTACAGTGACTATGAGCACAACAAACACTCCCCGAGATATACGGATGCACAAAAGAGTAATTACCTTAGAATCTCTCTGAACAGGTCAAACTTTGTATTTCACCATGGGCGTTGTTGCAATTTGTCCGTAAGGATCCAGCGAATAAAATCCAGTAAAACAATTTAGTCCAAAACACGCTGTTAGATCCTATAGTAGAGTCTGATCCGGCAGCATGCTTGTGTTGTTTACCCAAAACCACGAGCCTCTCGGCTCTGAGCCTCAAATGTCCTTCTGAGCTCTCGTATTCAAAATGGCTGAGCCTCTGCATGGGGAAGATCCCCCTTTTATGTGACTACAGCTGATCCTCGGGTTACGACGTTGATCCGTTTTAAGCACGGGGGAGAGATTTGAAACCGGATTCCTTTGATCTTCCAACCAAAGCACCAATAAACACATTTCCACATAATAAAATTAGACCACTGCTGTTGGTCCAGAGCCGCTTTCAGATAAAGGACTTCCGAGCCTAGAAACACTCAGGTACGTGCCTCCACAAATAAAAACGCACGCATTGCACTAGGCTGTCTTCGCAGTCCACAACCACAACAGAGCGTATTCTTCAGAGACGCCGAGTAGAGACAGACCGCGCGCCGTTCGCATTTGTTTACATCTCTTCGACCACGTCAATAAGGTGACGCATAATATATACAAAATCGCCCGTTTGAGCGCGATTTTTTGTAACACAGAAAAGGATCGTAACCCGATGACCGTCAGTAACCCGAGGACATATCTAAGTCCAAAAGAATACTTTGATTTCATGATGGAAGTGAAAAGGCTAAAACAATGTATTTTTGAATGGAGCTCACATTAATTTCAGTAATTAACCTCAGAAAGTAAAAATCTTCATGCACACTGTCCCTTTAAAACAAAAATGATAAGAAGACAAAACTGATCAAAAATGTTTCACTCAAGTAACTTCAGAACAGCTTTGTATAAATGGAAAAAGTAGAAAGACCATAAATAGCCTTACTACATCAATTTATATGTCCAACCAGTATTGGCTGAATCGATATTCGGAAGCTGATATCAAATCCAGCAAATTTTTCAGTATCGGCACTGATATTCAATACCAGTATGGGATTCCTAGTGAAAATAATTTCATATTTGCTATTTTGCGCCTCTATGCTTAACAATAGTCATTTTCCCTCAATTAATCTTCATTTTGGTCAGCCTTCATGAGTGACCGATGGACTCAACCAATCAGTATGAACCAAAGAATTTAATAAAAAAAAATAAAATACAAGTTTGTTAAGGAGATGTAAAGGTAGACCATTATCATGCCTTATTTCTGTTTATTGTTTTGACTTGAGAGGGGCAGTAACTTGCCTTGTATTATTGGCTATAGAAAATAATGAATCCAGTGTTAAGAGTGGTGCCACATCATTAGCCTGTGGACATTCTGAGAAAATATCCAGCCAATACGTCTCTACAGCACTGAGCTTAATAAGACTTTTCAGCCAATTCATATCGCTCTTATGTAAAATGATGGAATTGAACAAAAGAAGTCAATGGAGCAGTATACAACTTAATGGACGTGTGGAGAATATATTGAAGAATGTATGGATGGAGATAGCAGTTGGAGCCAAATAAGTATAAATCTTGTGGTTTAACTGATCATTTATTGATCTGCTGGCCGGCTAGCTCAACTGATAAGTCACTTGACTTTCACCCGGGGGACCTGGGTTTAAATCCCCTCCGGCAATGAGCAGGCCAGTGTGGGTCCTTAGGCAAGACCCTTGCACCGGGCACCGGAAAGACGAGCTGCCCACTTGGGTCATTGAAGTGGATTTTTCCTGTGTCACTGTGTGTGAGATCAATAAAGTCTTAATCTGATAAGGACACTGTGAGCACAAAGTGTATAGATTTCCACTGTGCAAGTCCAGAAGTTAACACCAATTCATTAAAGGGCCCATATTACGCTATTTTTCCAGTCTATGTCATAATGTTGTTTCCTCATCACAAACAAACCTGGAGTTGTTTTATTTCATTCACACACGTTTAACACAAATCTTGCATATTTAGGCTTCTGCTCTCAAACAAAAACATTAAAAGGTGTTTTTTAATTTGAAAACGACACTTCATTAGACGTTTGTTTACATCTCCAGACATGTGAATGAAACAAAACAACAAGGTATGTTTTTGAAGTCATAACAACATTCACAAAAGTCAATTTTGCGTAATATAGGACCTTAAATACAATAATTATTATTATATTTTTGGACTATGGAAGGCATCAGTTTACCAATGAAACTCTATTAAGAGACAAAATCTTACAGGACACGTTCCCCCACCAACTCTACTAATACATTTATCATTTTCAAGCTTCCGCTGTATCCTTGGGCAAGACACTCAACTCTTCATATCATACCTCCTGTGTCTGTGTACTGTGGTGTGTGTGAGTGGGTGAATAATCCTCGATAATAAAGCACTGATCGCTAAGGTAATGCTCCAGTCTGTCACCCACTTCACCAAATGGTGCACCGACTATTTTCTTTAGTTAAATGTCAATAAAATAAAGGAATTACTGATTCACACTCAACAACACACCCCGGACCTGGCACTCACCACTATACACAGTAAAACAGTTGAACGTGTCACTCACTTCAAATATTTGGGACTCACACTAGACAATAAACTCACTTTCAAACAGCATGTCACTGATGTCCATAAACGCGCACAACAAAGACTCCACATTCTCCGCAAACTCCGTGCTCTCTCCGTCACCCCACAACTTCTCTTACTGTTATACACCAGCATCACAGCCCATCCTTCTCTACTGCTCCCCCTGTTACTTCAATATGCTCTCCATCACCAACAGAAACAAACTCACCAAGGTCACCCGCACAGCATCTAAAATCATCAATCGGCCCATCACAGACCTCTCACATTTCAACAATAAATCCATCACACGTATGGCCCGGACAATTATCAGAGACTCAGACCATCCACGACATCACCACTTCTGCCTGTTGCCCTCTGGCCGCAGGCTATCTTCTATCATCTATCATCTATCACCTATCTATCATCTATCTATCATCTATCTATCTATCTATCTATCTATCTATCTATCTATCTATCTATCATCTATCTATCTAGTAGTGGATCTAAGAATTTAACTTGCAACCTATTCACAGAGAGACATACGGAGTTACCTTCCTAGCACATGCTTCCTCAACTATTACTACTCAAATGCACATGTTGCTGGTTTCAAATGAGATCCCAGCCTTTTATGGTGTTTAAAGGTCCTATATAACTCTTTTCTGATCTTTGTTCTAATCTTGTTTCCTCATCACAAACAGACCTGGAGTTGTGTTTTGTTTCATTCACTAATGTTTAACACACACACACGCTGCATATTTAGGCTGAGTTCTTCTGCCAAAAAGAAAACACTCTGTTCTACCGTGTGATGTCACGTGGTAATCAGTGTTGGGAGTAACTCGTTACAAAAGTAATTATTTACTGTAATGCATTACTTTGTGGTGTAACGCAGTAATGTAACGCATTACAGGGAAGAAAATTGGTAATATATTACTCGTTACAATGCCAGTAACGCACATTACAATGCATTTTTAACCTGCTTTGTTTTTGTGGGTTTTGCATTTTCTTCATACAAAGTTCGCGGATCACCGCGAGATCAGCTACTGAATCTGATAAGTCCGCGCAGAACATTACATTTCATACAAAGTTCCGCGAGATCAGCTAGTGATATAAAAGTCCGCGCAGACCATTCCATTTCCTTTTACTTCGTCTCGAACTGGCAGACTGACAAAGGATGACAGAACCAGAAGAATCGGATAGTGCTAACTCCTTTTCAAGATGGGCATACGCCCACTAATAATAATAATAATAATAATTCATTGGATTTATATAGCGCCTTTCATGACACTCAAAGCGCTTTACAGTTCATTGTTCATTTGCTCCACACTTGGTGGTGGTAAGCTACTTTCTGTAGCCACAGCTGCCCTGGGGTAGACTGACGGAAGTGGGGCTGCCAATCTGCGCCATCGGCCCCTCCGACCACCTCCAACACTCACGCACACGCCACTTTCATACTAGGCAAATGTGGGTAAAGTGTCTTGCCTAAGGACACAGCGACAGTTTTTTGCAACTGGCGCCCCACTGTGGCACCTGGAATTCCCAGCGGTCTCCCATCCAAGTACTAACCAGGCCCTGCCTTGCTTGGCTTCTGAGATCTGACGGGATCAGGCTTTGACAGGCAGGTATGGCCACTACTTTCACTTCGTTTAAAATAAGGACTCCAAGAACATTTTAGTTAAATGCACACTGTGTGTGAATCCTAAACCTCTTTCCACGTCGAAATGCAGTACAAGCAATTTGACGAAGCACTTGCAGAGGTGCCATAGCACCACGGAATTAGTCAGGAAAGGAGGGGATAGGACAGGGAACGATACAACCCCAACAAAGCAGCTGAAACTGATGTTGACCCGACCAGAGAATCTCCAGCCACGAGAGGTGAGAAGGCTCGTTGCCGAGTATATTGTGGAAGACATGCTGCCACTCTCCACGGTGGAGTCGCCCGCTTTCAGAAAAATTATCTCCAAGATCCCGGTCGCTGCTCGCAACAGAGGGCAATACAGCTGGAACTATCTTAATAGCTATACATATGGGCTATATTCACAGATGTGTTTACCAAATGTGAAAATGCCATTTGCTACAGAATTGAAGAGGATGGCAGTGAACAGGTGCTGGAGTGCATGGTGAGGTGTGGCAAGAAGGGAAAGGACATTTATCTTTTGGTATTGTAAGCGGGTAAGAAGCAATTACTGAACATGTTGGTTTTCAGTCTGCAGGCTCCCAAAACCTCCTGGATGCAGGTGAAAGTCATGACACATGAGAGATTTGCACTGTAGATTGCCAAATCCTTATTTCCAGTCATTTATTTAGAGTAATATTGTAATGTAAGGCATTACTTTAAAATGACAGTAACAAGTAATAAGTAGTGCATTACAGTTTTTGAGTAACTTGCCCAACACTGGTGGTAATACAGGGAGTGCTCCACTGTGTTTTTAAACACCTTGAGTCATTTGGATAATTTAGACTTAGACAAACTTTATTGATCCACAAGAGAAATTATTTGGGTACAGTAGCTCACTCATCATAATATAATATATAACAAAAGGTAACAAAAAAGCAAAAAAGATAGCAAGAGACCAGTGTCAAATGAGACATAATTATAAAAAAATGAAAATAATAAGTATATATGTACAAATCAAAATAAAATTGAAAGATAAGTAAAATATAAAATAAATATAAAATCCCAGCTATATACAGGAGACAAGAACGGCATTGCAATAATATACTGACTGACTGAGCATAAGGTTATCCCTTACTTAAGATCAAGTTGTTATACAGTTGTAGGGAGTATTATCTGTTACATAAGGGTGAATTTTTGTACAACTGTATGGAGTATGTTATGAATCTCTATTGAACTAAAATCAAAAATACCAAAATAAAATAATGGTTGTCTGATAGCTGCTAATTTTGGATTGTCTGGGTAAATACAGTTGGATAATGGACATTGATTTTAATATGAAAGATAAGGTTCAGAATAAAAACATACGGAATAAATCAACAGTCTTTTTTACAATGAAGCAAAAGTTTGAAAATGTACTGCTTTGACTGTGTGTACCTTCTATTATATCTTTTGCTCTGCTCTGTTGTGCACCAAGGTCACTGTAAACGAAAGTTGGTTCTCAATCGACCAACCTGGGTAAATAAAGGTTAAGTGAAAATAAAATAAAATAAAAATACACCACATGATCAATCAATATAGAAATGCCTGCCGCGATCTTTGACAAGGACATCTCAGCATTCAATATGAAAACAGACCCAGTTTTACCTGTGGGTAGCTTGGCAACCCAAACATCCCTCTCTATATATCACAAACATGCCTGGAGTTATGTTTTGTTTCATTCACACTTGTTTGAGTTATTATTAGTATTATTAGTATTATTAGTACTTTATTATTGAGGGACTTTTCACGTACTTTATTATTAGTCTGTCTACATTTCAAGTTAAAAATATTCTACCTTGTGGAGAAGAAGTGTTAGTTTTCAAGTTAACGGCAACTTTTTGCCTTTCCAATTTCAGGACCAAAATGATCTAAAATGATTCTAGTGAAGGCGTTTGGAGTTTAAAAACACAGTGGAACACTTTTTATAATACCGCATGACCTCATGAGTGTTTTTAGTTAGAAAAACAGCAAAAAATTCAGGGTATGTGTGTTAAACATGTGTGAAGGAAACTAAGGAATATATATATATATATATATATATATATATATATATATATATATGTATGGGTCAAAAGTGGCCTGTAATCCGAGATTTAGCCATAGTTTCGAGTAGATGAGGACGCCAGTGCGCATGTGTGGAGTCACAGTTTATTTCGCTCTCAGCTCCCGGGACCCAAACATGAAACGCAAAGCTGTAAATTATGGATAAATCTCGGATTACAGGCCACTTTGGACTCATTGGACGAAATTTGGACTCATTGGACGAAATTTGGACGAAATTGAGCTTCTATGATTTGAAAAGTGCTAAAGTTTGTGTTACTTGGAGCCCGCTCAGGGCATATATTATATGAGAACACGCGTTACGGATATCGCTAATCTAAAACATCTCTGGAAGTGCTCCATATGACACCAAAGTGCTATGGGTGAGTAAAACAACTTGTTTTATTACCGAAATAAGGCTCAGACTGTAAAAAACGTTAATTCTCCTTTAAAGATCCCATGACATGGTACTTCTTGATGCTTTTATATGGCTCCTTAATGGTTCCCTAATACTGTAAATGAATCCTTCTTCAAAATCAACACTTAGTGCATGAGAAAGACACATGTACAGAGTCAGAATCAAAAAATAACTCCCTGAACGCCTCATTATGGGCCTTGTTGCTTGAATGCAAATGAGAAGAACAGAGATTGGGTTAGAAGAGGCCCCCCCCCACCCGCTCCACTGCGCCGCTGGAGCGCTGCGCTGTGGCTGTCTCCCATTTCCGCGTTTGAAGCACGGAGGGAGAAAGGAGAGGAATTTCAATGAAAAAAACACATTTTCACAGAAAATAAAATTAAACCACTGCTGTTTCAGAGGTCCAGAGGGTCGGGTAAAGGACTTCCGAGCCAAGAAACACTCGCACGTGCCTCCAGGCAAATAAAAAAAAACGCATTTTGCATTGCGTAGCTCCTTTGCGGTCCAAACTCTCTGGGCGTGATTTCCAGAGACAGGGGGTGGAGATCCAGACGGTGGTGGAACTGCATTTGCATTTCTTTTTTCGATGTTACGTAACAAAGGTGCCTTGTTCAGAATCGCCCGTTTGAGCTGTGTTTTTTTCAAACGCAGAAAAGGATCGCAAATGCTCAGTTTAGACATTTCGCAACTTTTAGCCATTGGGGGGGCCTAAACGGTAGGGTAGGGAAGCTCACGTTAACGTTCAAAAACCTCAGAAAGTGAAAATTTCATTCCATGGGACCTTTAAACCAGAAATGTCTCTTTGGTTTAGTCTTGGGTCAGTCTTGGTTTAATTCTGGTTCATTCCCGGTTCAGTCCCTGGAGTTTTGTTCTGTAAATTCACACACACTGGCCCAGATGAGCTGCAGCAGTAGAAGTGGGATGTGACAGCTGTACGTTAGGGTCCATACCTCCCCTCTGCTCCTCCCTGCTCCTCTCTGCATGTAGACCACTATATCTGACGCATCCTCAGACAATCAATAAAACATGGCTCCATCAAAGATTTCTCTGCATTAGGCTGGAAAAGGAGAGGTCAATACAAGCCTCAGATGCAGACGCAGAAGAGACCAAAGAGATGGTTCAGAGGCTGGTTACTCAGCTTCGTAAGTTTGATCAATTGAGGCTTGCTGAGCTTCTGTTCTCAAGCCGTAGAACTCAATTGAACCAAGTGGTAAATTTTAAACAAAAAAATCACTTCTTTCTCAACAGAACACAACATGCTCATACTGTACATAAGCACACACATACACACAAACACGTATTACATTTTGCAGGCTGGATAAAGTTATTCAAAGCACTACTCACTGTCCTTTAGGCCTGGGGTAGTGGTATAATTAAATCAAAATGTAAGAAAATAATAATTTCTGTTTACTTTATTTGTGAATACCATCGAGAAGCCTTCAATTACCATGTTTCAACTTTTTATTTGGTTGACATTGCCACCAAAGAAAAGATTTTCTGAGTAGCTGTAATTTTTTTTAATTTTTTTTTAAATTATTATTATTATTTTCATTAGAAATTATACATAACAGAAACAAAAATAGACCAAAAAAAAAGTACCTGTTATGACCTCAAAATTTAATCAAAGCATAATTATTAAGGACACAGGAAACAAGGTTAAGAGTTTATCTTTTTTTTTTTTTTTTTAATTACTTTTTAATTTTATTTTTATCATTTCTGAGGACCACCAGATATAATTCAAGTATATGACAGGACTATTCCAATCTTGGGCTAAATCAGGGTAAACTCCAGATTAGGCAAACTGAGAAACTGAAGAGCACCAGTGGCATACACACCACAGTTTGAGAAACACTGATGTATTTTCAAAGTATTAATGTACAATAGAACTTACTAGACCAGGCATGGGCAAACTACGGACCGGGGGCCATATGCTTCTTAATCTTAAAGATCCCATGACATGGTACTTCTTGATGCTTTTATATGGCTCCTTAATGGTTCCCTAATACTGTAAATGAATCCTTCTTCAAAATCAACACTCAGTGCATGAGAAACAGAGATAAGATGAGAAAGAGTATTTTTTCTCTCTCTGAACACTCCATAATGGGCGTTGTTGCTTGAATGCAAATGAGTAGAAAAGAGCTGGCCTATAGTAGAGGGTGGGGGCGTGGCCAAACTCTCCGCTCTCGGCTCTGAGCCCTCAGCTGATCCATTTCCGTGTTTTTGCACGGGGGAGAGATTTGAAGCGTTCCATTGAAAAATAAACACATTTCCACAGAAAATCAAATTAAACCACTGCTGTTCAAAGGTCCAGAGGCTCAGATAAAGGACTTCCGAGCCTAGAAACACTTGGACGTGCCTCCAGGCAAATAAAAAAATGCATTTCGCATTGCCTAGCGCATTCGCAGTCCAAACTCTCTGGGCGTGATTTACAGAGACGCTGAGTACAGACAGACGGGGGTGGAACTGCATTTGCATTTCTTTTTTTTTTATCTGAGGTCAATAAGGTGCCTTGTTCAAAATCGCCCGTTTGAGCTCCGATTTTTTGTAACGCAGAAAAGGATCGCAAATGCTCAGTTTAGACATTTCGCAACTTTTAACCATGGGGGGGGGCCCTAAACAGGGTAGGGGAGCTCACATTAACGTTCAAAAACCTCAGAAAGTGAAAATTTCATGCCATGGGACCTTTAATAAACCTTGTTAATGTTTTAATTTCCCTTCAGTTCTGGCGTTTTCCAACAGCTGGCGCACTAGATACATTGACCTTTGTTGAGGTGCGGCGTTTTGCTCCACGATTGTGCTTTTCTCTTTGACCCCTCAGCCTCCTGTAAAGATGAGCAGAGCTAAGAAAAAGAAAAGTGTACAGAGAATGTCGAGTGTTTAATAAGGAGTGGACAAGTAAATATTTTTTCACCGAATACTTATCAACTGCTGTATCCCTGATATGCCAAGAGACTGTAGCGGTTTTTAAAGAATATAATATCAGCCGTCACTTTGCCACAAAACATGCTAACAAGCAGTCAACGAAAGAATGAAAGAACCTGAAGGAGAACAGAACTTTCAGTGCTTTAAAATAGTAACTGTTAGTAATTTAAAAAGCTGTATTTTATTAATAAAATTCCCTGTGTTTTAAGAGTCATTTCAATAAATAGCTAAATACCGTGGAACTTGAAAGATGGACATTTTGTTGTAATGCTGTTTTTTTATTGAAATAAAGCACATGTTTTCTACATATCTCATGTTATTTTTAGTGTTTTTACCAAAACACTGAATCCACCTGCTCCTGGTCCGGCCCTTCTGTTAAATTTTAGAACCCTTTGTGGCCCACGAGTCAAAAAGTTTGCCCACCCCTGTTCTAGACTAATTGAAAAAAAGAAAAGAATCAAGCTGGCTAGTTGACTATACAAGATAATAATTAGTCGCAGCCTTACTGACAATAGTGAGGCTTTCAATCTGCGCTATACGCCAGATTCATATTTAGAAAGGTGGGTGAAGTGGCTTGCCCATGGACACAACAGAATGCACTGGTAAAAGCTGGATTCAAACAAACGACCTACAATATGGCTTGAGTGCTGTAAAGCCTTAAGCCACTGCAGCCCCAAAATAAATGGGCAAATTGTTTGTATCTCAAAGCTGTGAAATAATGAGAAAAACAAATATTTAGTCTATATTTGTGTCTGTATTTGACCATGACATATTGACTCTTATCTGGAACACAAGATCTATAACAAAATGAGATCAGTGCCTCAAAGGTCCGCCTGACCCTTTAGCGACCTTGAATTACAGCAGCAGCAACTATGTATTTCTAAGAATAATAGGGAAAAAATGTCCTGGTTTAGCCCCGGTTTAATCTCTGTTCAGTCCTGGTTTAGCCCTGGTTTAGTTTTGTCCCAGTTTAGTCCTGATTTAGTTTTGTCCTGG
This sequence comes from Paratrypauchen microcephalus, assembly GCA_036785185.1. Lineage (NCBI taxonomy): Eukaryota > Metazoa > Chordata > Actinopteri > Gobiiformes > Gobiidae > Paratrypauchen > Paratrypauchen microcephalus. The sequence continues at coordinate 760,598 of JAVJIX010000163.1, read as the reverse complement.
TTTTGTCCTGATCTTGGCCTTGTCTAGTCCTGGTTTAGTCACGGTTCAGTCCTGGTTCAGTCCTTGTTCAGTCCTGGTTTAGCCCCAGTTCAGTCCTGGTTTAGCCCTGGTTGAGTCCCAGTTTAATCTTAATTCAGTCCTTGTTTGGTCCTGGTTTAGTTTTGTCCCGGTTTAGTCCTGATTTAGTTTTGTCCTGGTTTTGTCCTGGTCTAGTCCTGGTCAATCCTGATCTTGGCCTTGTCTAGTCCTGGTTTAGTCACAGTTCAGTCCTGGGTCAGTCCTTGTTCAGTCCTGGTTTAGCCCTAGTTCAGTCCTGGTTTAGCCCTGGCTGAGTCCCAGATTAATCTTAATTCAGTCCTTGTTTGGTCCTGGTTTAGTTTTGTCCCGATTTAGTCCTGGTTTAGTTTTGTCCTGATCTTGTCCTTGTCTAGTCCTGGTTTAGTCCTGGTTCAGTCTTGATTTAGTCCCGATTTAGTCATGGTTCAGTCCTGGTTCAGTCCTTGTTCAGTCCTGGTTTAGCCCCAGTTCAGTCCTGGTTTAGTCCCAGTTCAGTCCTGGTTTAGCCCTGGTTGAGTCCCAGTTTAATCATAATTCAGTCCTTGTTTGGTCCTGGTTTAGTTTTGTCCTGGTTTAGTCTTGTCATGATTTTTTCCTGGTCTAGTCCTGGTCTTGTCCTTATCTAATTCTGGTTCAGTCCTTGTTCATTCCTGGTTTAGTCGTGGTTTAGTCTTGGTTTAGCCCCAGTTCAATCCTGGCTTAGATCCAGTTCAGTCTTGGTTAAGTCCTGGTTCAGTCCTGGTTTAGTCCTGGTTCAGTCCTGGTCTAGTCCTGGTCTAGTCCTGGTCTAGTCCTGGTTCAATCCTGGTTCTTCACGAGTACAAGAAAATAAAGTTAAATAATATTAGAAGTTTTCCATGTGAACAACAGCACTAATGAACTTGTGTTTTACAGGCTTCACTGACTTTCTCAACATTAAAATCTTGGCAAATTCAAATCTTTCCCAGGTGTAGTTCTTGCTGGCAGTGAATTAATTTAGCAGGTAAAAATTAATTCCAAAAGGTATGACAAGATTTGGCTAAAGTGGTTCTTTTAGTTTCATTGAATAAGAGTTCATTAGAAAGAATAGAGAGAATTAACGAATCTTGAATAACTAAATATACTAAATATCACCACATGACATCTACCATTGTCTGGGTTCAGTTACTCAAATATATCAAAAATATCAAAAATCAGATACTAATCGATATTAAAACTAACATTTGAACTAGATACTCATTTGAGCATGTATCGATACAAAAAAAGTCACATTCACAGCACAGAAATGAACCTTCCTGAATAGCTTTAGAAAGATCTTGGCTTTTATATGGCTCCTTAATGGTTCCCTAATACTGTAAATGAATCCTTCTTCAAAATCAACACTGAGAAACAGAGATAAGATGAGAAAGAGTCATAAATATCTCTCTCAAACTCTTTATTCTGGGCGTTGTTGCTTGAATGCAAATGAGGAGAAAAGAGCTGGCCTATAGTAGAGGGTGGGGGCGTGGCCAAACTCTCCGCTCTCCGCTCTCAGCCCTCAGCTGATCCATTTCCTTGTTTTTGCACGGGGGGAGAGATTTGAAGCGTTCCATTGAAAAATAAACACATTTCCACAGAAAATAAAATTAAACCACTGCTGTTCAAAGGTCCAGAGGCTCAGATAAAGGACTTCCGAGCCTAGAAACACTCGGACGTGCCTCCAGGCAAATAAAAAAACTCATTTCGCATTGCCTAGCGCATTCGTAGTCCAAACTCTCTGGGCGTGATTTACAGAGACGCTGAGTACAGACAGACGGGGGTGGAACTGCATTTGCATTTCTTTTTTCGATCTGACGTCAATAAGGTGCCTTGTTCAAAATCGCCCGTTTGAGCTCCGATTTTTTGTAACGCAGAAAAGGATCGCAAATGCTCAGTTTAGACATTTCGCAACTTTTAACCATGGGGGGGGGGGGGTTGGGGGCCTAAACAGGGTAGGGGAGCTCACATTAACGTTCAAAAACCTCAGAAAGTGAAAATTTCATGCCATGGGACCTTTAAAGAATCAAAGACACATGGTCCGCGTCAAAAACAAAAATCTACATAAAGAACTGAATCGACAATCGAAACACCAAACTATTATTTATCTCAGGTAAAAGAAGTTATATATTTAGTTCAGAATGTTACGAGCCTTTTCAGGGGGAGATTCTAATCTCAATGGAGCTTGAAAATGTCTATGGGATTTTATATATTTTAGGCAAAGCAAAAACCTCTTTATGGTGGACCCTCTGTCAGTGTCTTGCCCGAAGACACAATAATGGTATGTAAGTGTTAAGGTTTGAACACGTATCTTTAAAAAAAAAAAAAAGATTTGTTTTTTGTTTCTGAGCTACCATTTTTGTAGTAGGTTTGGTCTCCCTTTTAAAGGAAAATCATTTTTGTCCTAGAGCTGCTCCAAAGATTCAATGAAGACTTGCATTCTCTTTTGAGCAATATGAGAACCATATCCTTTTATATTAATTATATTATTATATTATTATATTATTATTATTATTATTATTATTATTATTATTATTATTATTATTATTATTATTATTATTATTATTATTATTATTATTATTATTATTATTATATTGGTGTCCCCATTTGTCCCTATGTATCCTCTGCTGAACGCCTCTCATGTTATTCCACCATCTGAGCCAAAGGAAGCCAATTTGTTTTTCCTTCTTTTGCAATGAAAAATCATAGATGAAAAGCATGACTAAACAATGTTACAGAATTCTACACCCACTGAGACTCTGCCCCAGACCAAAATCACTAACTTCAGATGTTTCTAGGCAAGCTTTAACTTTTTAACAAAGTTTGACTGTGGAATTTTACATTTTTCATGCCACCTGCCTATACTAGTGACATGTTAATCAACACATCCAAGCAACACTATGTTAGAAAACAGATTCCAGAGACTTTTGTATGATGGGTGCTAATTTGGGTGCTAATTTGGGTGCTAATTTGCTCTGGCAATTCCTCTGTAAGACAAAAAGTAAAAATCATTTTTTACCGAAAGTAAAAACTTCTCTCTATAAGAGAAATGCTTTATTGTATTTGGAAAAATATGTGGTCATGCATCTGATCTGTCCTTAAATTCCACAGACTGAGGCAGCCTCAGGAGCAGTGGGTGACTCAGAGGCTAATGTCACGAGCAGCAGAGCGGACACTTGGTTTTGGCCTTGGTTTTGGCCTGAGTCACCCAGGCCTTTCTGTGTTCTTTGTTCTCTCTGTGTTTGTGTGGGTTTCTTCCAGGCAATCTAGTTTCTCCCATCAATTAAGGGGCCCTTGGCAAACTCTTTTTTTTTTTTTAAATTGTCTGTTTTTCCCCTTTGTTCTTGAGACGCGCATATCTCTGTTTAATTGAATTTGGGTGGATTGGAAACTTGTGTCTTTTGAATAGATAACCAGAGCTGAAAATAGTTTTTTTTTTTTTTTCTGGTACAATTACATTTTTGTTTTCATCAATTACATATAATTACATTATGATTATGTTCAAATCAGAATGTTTTTCCTCCTCTTTTCTGCAGACTTTTTTCTGGTGCATTTTAACTTTGAGGCGGTCATTTACGTGTGAATACACACAATTAATATGAATTCATGAAGGATGGGTCAAAAGCAATTTTCCATACGGGGACAATAAAGTATACCTTAACTTAACTGTCTCTATGGAGATCTTATTGCTTTGTCTGGCATATATGGTATTAAACTTATTATATTTGCAGAGACAACCAGGTGATGCCACCGTGCAGGCCAAGTTACAGTTTCTGTGGAGAAGTGACCCTGCTTATAGTAAGAAAGAATAATTTTCGAAATACGTTTTCAGCAGTAAAAACCTCTAATTGAATAAATGCAAGTTAGACAAGTTTGCTACATTTACATGAGAGCTTTAATTCCCAATAAAAATAATTTAATTCTGAATAAAAATGTATTCTGCTTTAAAAAAAGACCATGTAAACACTTAATTCTTAATGTCCTGAGCGGTCCATCCTCCACACACTTGGTTCTTTCCAGGGAAAGTGCTTATCAGGCCAAGGCACCTAACACCACTCCCCGCTCCAGCTCATCTGAGCCTGAACCAGAGCTGCTCTCCGCTGGTTCAGGTGTCTGAGTTTAGATCTAGTCCGACTGTAGCATTTCTCACACTAGGCTAAATGGAGTTCATTCATTAAATCAATTGAATAGCCATTCAAAAAAGCCGGTAGCCCTCTAAAGTGTCAAGATCAGGTTAATTAATTCAGAATAAAAATCATGTAAATGTGGCCTTTGTTAAAGCACTAAACATCATAATGGAGATGGCCAAGTGTCATTGATGGAATTATTAAAACATGTAGTAAAGTCCTTCACTTCCTCCACTGTGATGGTAAACTAAAGCAAAATATCATAACTAAATGAAAGACCCAAAGACTAGAGAAACATGACACTTTTCAGACTGGTTTCTTTTAATTTGCTCTGTGGTGACACGAAAAAGATGCCCTATATTGACTGGTGGTGGTCAAGAGGAGAGTTTCAGTTAATCCAAACCTTGAAGGTTTGGTACAAGCATTTTTATCACAAAAAAATGAGCAAGGACCAACGTTTCTAGCTCGGCATAAACAACGAGCAAGGACCAACGTTTCTAGCTCGGCATAAACAACAAGTAAATTCCTCTCCAAAATTGTGTGAACTTGTTTTTATATTCTGTGTGTGTATGTGTGTGTGTGTGTGTGTGTGTGTCTCTGTCTGTGTATGTGTGTGTGTGTGTGTGTCTGTGTGTGTGTGTGTGTGTCTGTGTGTGTCTGTCTGTGTATGTGTGTGTGTGTGTGTGTGTGTGTCTGTGTGTGTCTGTGTGTGTATGTGTGTGTGTGTGTGTGCCTGTGTGTGTGTGTGTGCGTGTGTGTTTGTCTTTTTTCAGTCCATTTTAGACCATAATTGGATGATTGCTGCTCTTGAAAGTAGGAACATTGACAAATCAAAATACAGTACTATATATTACACCTGCTATATATGCTAAGCCAGGGGTCGGCAACCTTTACCACTCAAAGAGCCTTTTGGACCAGTTTCACACAGTAAAGAAAACACTGGGAGCCACAAAACCCTTTTGAAATTTAAAATGAAATAACACTGCATATAACAGGTTGTTTTTTGCCTTTCTGCCATAGAATTACATTTTGAAAATCAACAAACAAAAATAAAATATATTTTAATTAAATACAGTGGTCCCTCGCTATATCTCGGTTCACTTTTTGCAGCCTCGCTGTTTCGCGAGTGTATCAATGCGCATTTCTGCGTCCTGATTGGCTAAGGGACTGTAGACCTTTGCCGGTTTGTCAGTCAGTCTCCTGTACAAAATGCATTCAGTTTGCCAAATTTGTATAAATGTTTGATCGCTTGCAGTGTGACTCTGGAGGGCTGTATGTTTGCAAGTTTTCTCCCAGACAAAACCCGCGATAGTGGAGCAGTGCCAGGACAAAGAGGCTCGGTCAGAGGAACTGTAAAATACACGCAGTATGTTTAGAGCCTGAAAACAGGTTTGGATCTTTGGTTTCATTCTATATTATCTTTGGAGATTTCGCCTATTGCGGGTTATTTTTAGAACATAACCACTGCGATAAACGAGGGACCACCGTACTGAGCCGCAGGTTGCCGACCCCTGTGCTAAGCATATATAGCAGGTGTAATTTTGTAATTCCAAAATGTTCTAAATTTGGGAGATCTGCCACCAGCTTGTCTCCATGAAAATGTTCATATTTTGCATATATAATTTGACATTAAAGGTCCTATATTAAGCAAAAGTTTGAGTAATCCTTTATTATTAGTCTCTCTTCATCTCCAGAGCTCAAAATGATCTGCTCCACCTTGTGATGTCACATATTGGTAGTTTTCAAGTTAACAGCTACGTTTTGCATTTTTGTTCAGTACAGAGTAGCAATTCCAGTGCTGAAATCATCCAAATTATTCTAGTTAAGGCGTATGGAGTTTAAAAACACAGTGTATGTAAAAACACTCCTTGTATTACCGCATGACATCACAAGGTGGACTAGACTGTTTTCTGTTTGACACTAAATATGCAGGCTTTGTGTGTCATGTGTGAATGAAACAAAACACAACTCCAGGTTTATTTGTGATGAGGAAACAACATTAGAACATAGAGAACAAAATAATATAGAGCGTAATATGGGCCCTTTAAAATTAATTGAGCATTTATTCAATTACAAGCTCATTTTATTACTCATAAATACCTAAAAAAAGATTGGCATTCTTACTGTAAGTGGGTCCCTCCACAGATCTGACCTATAACTTGCCTGGTTGTATCACCTGCTTTTCTCCATGCAGAAAGAAAGACAAATGAATACTTATTGTGCTTGAGCCTCTATATAGATATACTCTACAACACCTGTGGATCATTGTTATTGTTTGCACATTTTAAATCGCAATAAATAACTTAACTGCTCGACAATATGGCGTTTTGAAAATAAGCAAATAATGAGTGCTCAAACTTGATCAATCACTCCAAATACAATTTCGAGTGAGGAGAGACGACTATAATATGCTGAAAAGCTCTGAAAAGTCGATTTTGCATAATGGGTCTGCATTAATGCCATACTGTGGAGCATTCCCAAAGCATTTACCCACAGGAAAGTTTCATGGTACATGTCTAAAAATTGCTTTTTCATGCTAAAGTGTAAAAAGCGGCTTTGTGTGAGAGATAAATGGTGTTGCTGTCGTGGCAGCGTGCTTTCTCTTTGCTGTGTTCCCTATGACTCTATGTGAAGTGGATTATTTATAGAGCCATCTGCATGTTACCATACGTGCCCCCCCTCCACCCTCCTGCCCTCTCCCCCGCCTCTCTACTGCACCATTTCACCAGCTTTCCATCGCAACACTGCCACACACAAATCTAACCAAATTAAAATGATTTGAATTTATTATCCGTTTCGACTGGGGGCCTGTCACCTGCATATTTCTTTGGATATCAATCAATCAATTAAACAATATTTATAAGGCGCTTTTCATACAAAATTGTAGCACAAAGCGCCTTACAGTGGTTAAAAGCCCAGTGTGTAGGATTCGTGGCGCATAGGTGGATGGTGCTATTACAACACTTTCTGTTTTAGCTACGGCAGACCTCGAGGGTCACTCGGGCGCTACTGTATAAATAAAACGCGGTCCCGTTTTTTTTTTTTTTTTTTTTCTCTCATGAAAACACACATTCCCGATCATGTACCATGACACTCTACACATCAAATGAAACCTTACAGTCTCCTCTTTTTGACTATGCAATTCATTTCCCTGCACAACAATCACTCCCCGACCATATGGGGCTTTTATACGGAAAAGCACAAAACGAGGTTAGCTTACCTTAGAATGATTTGCACAGGTCAAACTCTGTATTTCACCATAAACTTGCTCTCAATTTGTCCGTAAGGATCCAGCGAATAAAATCCAGTAAAACAATTTAGTCCAAAACACGTGTTAGATCCATTACGACGTCTGATCCGGCAGCATGCTTGTGTTGTTTACCCAAAACCACGAGCCTTGCCGAAGGCGAAGCCCAAAGGTCCTTCTGCGGCTCTCGTATTCAAAATGGCTGCCTCTGCATGGGGAAGATCCCCCTTTTATGTGACTATATCTAAGTCCAAAAGAATACTTTGATTTCATGATGGAAGTGAAAAGGCTTGGAAAACAATGTATTTTTGAATGGGTATCTTTAATTTCAGTAATTAACGGGTAAAAATCTTACACACTGTCCCTTTAAGATTAGAAGATTGACCTTTATTGATCTCGCACAGGAGAAGTTGTTTCTATATTTGACCCGGGGACCATCCCCATAATTTTGTTTTGTTATTTAGGCTTGGACAGGCCCTAAGTTGTAGGATATGTCATTGCTCTGTCTGAAATGTTCCACAGTTTGACATTAAACAACTCTACTTTACATTTATTCAATTACAGGTGGTTTTATAGATCAGAAATACCTAGAAAAACAGACTGTGAGTGGGGTCGCTTCTCCACAGATCTGACCTGTAACTTGGTCTGGTTTGGTCTCCATGAAGAAAGGTTAAATGCTACTCTGTGAAAGCAATAACATGTCCATAGAGAAAAGCATTTCACACACCCTCTGCCAGAAAAGTTACACAACACTTTTAAACCTGTACTTGTTTTTTTCTCCCATTTATTTGAGCAAAATGTGTCTTGCCCCAGTACAGATATATCGTATAGGCAGCTTTTGCGGTCAAAATAAGTCAGCTGTGTACTGTTTGCATCTAATTATAAAACATTTTATTGTCCAAGAATCAGGAAGTGCGCCTCTAGCATGCAAATTAAGTACTTATTCCTCACTTACCTTATGCATTCATCCAAGAGTTTTATACTGTTTTATACCGCTGCAAATCTTTGAAAATGAACAGTTTTTCAAGTTTCTCAAAATTAAAAACAAAATCTTGTGTTGCTTGATTTGAGGAAAAAAAAACATTGGTAGATCATTTTACTTTACAAGTTGAATCTACTAAAATCAAGTAAAATGTTCGTAATTTCAGTAATTTGGGGTCGTCATAAATATTTAAAAAATCAGATACTAATCGATAATACTCATTTGAATAGGTATCGTGGTCACAAGACAGAAATGAGCCTTTCCTTTAGTTTTAGAATGATCTTGAACAAGTATAAGAGCACATAGACTAGTATACGCCCATGGACCACTGGAACCTACCTAGACCCTCGAAGGATTACACAGATTAGTAATATAAAATAATATAAAAGAAAGTACTATTTAGGGCTGGGTGGTATACTGGTTCATACCGAATACCGGTGTTTTTAAAAAAAAAATTATATGAATTTTTCATATACCCCAAAACCGGTGAGTGTGTGCGTACAAAATGTCGAGCGGTGGAACCACAGTGTGTATTGAGCAGTGAACAACATGGATGGAGAACATTTAAAGGGATAGTGTGTGTGTGTTTTTTTAATGTTAATCTGTATGGGTTTCCCTCTAATAGTGTCGTGCATTAACACTGGCTTACCGCTCACCGCGTCGTCTGAGGCCAGTTCTGCTCCGGTTCTGGAGCTCGGGAACGTAGGTCCGGTAAGTTCGCGGGGACATTTAAAGGAAAATTAAGGTTTTTTTTTACAATCTGAGCCTTCTTTCGGCAATAAAACAAGTAGTTTTACTCACCCATAGCAGTTTGGTGTCAATTGGAGCAGTATCGCAGAACTTATGTCGAGCCGTTCTGTTCTACTAATGATCCCGTATCCGTTAGCGTGAGTGCTCGGGGCATTACTTTGCGGTGTCCAAGTAACACAAACTTTAGCACTTTTCAAATCACAGAAGATCGCTGTGTCAGGGTAGACTTTGAGTGGATTCCAAAACGGCCTGAAACCCGATATCCAGCTATAGTTTCATTTGATGACGTCATCAGAGAGGACAGTGCGCATGCGTGAACTCAGCTGTTTTGTAAACACAGCTAGTCCGAAAGAAGCTAACACCGCTCTAAACTTTACTCTTTTGTTGCGATATCGGGTTTCAGGCCGTTTTGGAATCTACTAAAAGTCTACCCTGACACAGCGATCTTCTGTGATTTGAAAAGTGCTAAAGTTTGTGTTATTTGGACACCGCAAATCAGTGCCCCGAGCACTCACGCTAACGGATACGGGATCATTAGTAGAACAGAACAGCTCAACATAAGTTCTGCGATACTGCTCCAATTGACACCAAACTGCTATGGGTGAGTAAAACTACTTGTTTTATTGCCAAAAGAAGGCTCAGATTGTAAAAAAAACCCTTTACTTTTCCTTTAATAAAGCTTGCAAAACATTTGTCCAAAAAGTGATATATTTGCGTCATAAACAGTTGTCCGCTAAAAATTCAGCAGCGTAATTCGCATTCGCATATTTTCTCTTGACTCGTATCACTGCGCGCATATTAGCTGTATTAGCCTGTTCACTTGTAAACATCCACTTACGGCGGATGTTGCCGTACCGCATGCGCCTTAAACATCCGCTTAAAGTGAACAAGCTAATACAGCTAATACGTGCACAGTGATACGAATCAAGAGCAAATATGCGAATGTGAATTACGCTGTTGAATTTTTAGCGGACAACTGTTTGTGAAGCAAATATATCCCTTTTTGGACAAATGTTGTTTTGAGAAGAAAAACAAGCTTTATTAAATGTCCCCACAAACTTACCGGACCTACGTGAACTCCAGAACCGGAGCAAAACCGGGCTCAGACGACGCGGTGAGCGGTAAGCCAGTGTTAATGCACGACACTATTAGAGGGAACCCCCCAGATTAACATAAAAAAAAAGCACTATCCCTTTAATGTTACAGACACAGAGGAACTTATACCGAAAAGAGGAGCCATGTCAGTTGTGTGGAAGTACTTCGGCTTTAAAACATCTGGCGCTGATCAAACAACCGTATTCTGTAAATGTTGTCGGGCTAAAGTTGTAGCCGCAGGAGGCAACACAAGCAATCTGCTTCACCACCTCTGTCACAAACATGTCTTAGAATATGAAGAATTCACGAAACTAAGATCTGTATCCTCTTTCACGTCTGCAGGTAATGTTCAAGTTGGCGCTGCGACACAAAATGCAACTCAGACATCACTCCAAGATGCCAGAAAAGAAGAAATTTACCGCACACTTGCTTGACTTTACTCTTATTCCTTTATTGGACTCAAAGATGCGTTTGCTAAGGGGACTGCCTACGCCAAGAAAAGCAAAGCAAAGGGTGGAACGATATTACCAACGCTATTACTATCCACTTCACCAAAGACATGTATCACTTAGTCCTGTTGAGAAAGGTGCTTCAAAGAGATGATTAAAGCACTGGATCCCAGATATGTTTTACCAAGTCAAATGTACTGCAGTAATTATTGTCTAAATTCTTAGTCATGCATGAAAAAAACCAAAAAAACCCGTCAAATACCGTGACACCGATATAATTTTGAAACATAACGTGATATCAATTTTTGGTCATCCCGGCCAGCTCTAGTACCATTATTTAATGTTGAAAATCACATTCTACTGTCTGAATAAAGAGTCTTTTTATAATCATTGTGGTATCGGAATCAGTATTGAGTATCGAGTCTATTCCTTCATGACAAAACTAATAACTGTTACAGTGTTTGCAGTGAATATTTTTGGGCCGGCTTATGACAACTGGCCTCCTCTGCCTCGTCTGTGTGCTACTGTACGTGTGTGGCAGCGTGATAAAAGACAGATGTCAAACGCAGACAGGGATAGCACGGAAGAGAGGAGAGGGAGAGAGGGGGATGGAACAACGGAGGAGAAGAGGACAAACTGTGGCCAATTCCGCAGCAGTGGGCGAAGAGAGAAAGGGGCCATAGATAGCTCAGAGTGGCACATGTATAATTGACAACCCAAGCCTCCTCTCCGTAGACTTTATGGCATTTTCGCTCTGTAATCTGTTTTCCTGGCGTGGAGCAGTGCGGTGGATGGCAGGCCTGAGCTTGGCAAGAGACTGTGAAGGTTAGAAATGCCAAAGCAATATATGACATTTTTCCTGGTTCGCGGCCGCACTTTTAGGAGAGGCAGGTCTGTCACTGATAAAAGCGCTGGAGATGGGAGCCAGAGGAACACCGAGCTAAAACCAGTGGGGTTCTATTCTATTCTATTCTATTCCATGTGTTGAAAATCACAGTGTTGTTGATGTGAAATATGGGAGGGATAAACCAAACTGAGATGGTGTCTGGAAAAATGAGCAGCTGTCAGGGGTGAAATAGAAACTGGTTCCACTGTCTTTCCATTGAGTCCCATTCAGAATCAACAGGGAAGGGAGCATTTGTCGGTGATTAAACAGATGATGTTTGAGACCAACTGTCTAATTAGTGAGCCGATCACTATTACAAAAAGCTATATAATTACTAAATCAACGATAATTGCAAAATCAGCTCATCTTATCTTTCTTTCTTTTTTTTTTTTTTGCAATATAAGATTGAGCTGTAAAAACTGGAATTGGAACTTGACGTAGATCAGTTTCAGTATTATCGTTTATCGCCTATATTTACTTTGTAATCCTGACAGGCCTAGTCACAATGTTGTCTTTTCTTTTTATGATCTTTTAAAGGTTGAGTTCTTTTTAAAAAGAATATTTTAAATCCAAGCACTGAATGGCAAATTATTGATTGCAAACCCAGAAGAGATGTACGTCATTATATGGTAAATGGTCATGGTCACATCATCTTTATATAGCGCTTTTCCACCTTCAAGGCACCCAAAGCGCTTTACAACAAGGAACCACTCACCCATTCACACACACATTCACACACCAGTGTATGCAGACACTGGGGGCGAGGTGGGTTAAGTGTCATGCCCAAGGACACAACGGCAGCATTCATCTGTGGGAGCTGGAATCGTACCAACCAACCTGTGGGTCAGTGGATCTGACCGCTCAACCAACTGAGCTACTGCCGCCCATATGACACTTCAAAATGAAAGTGCATTGTGTGCAATGTCCAATGTACCCAAAACTTGGCAAAAGGGTTCTTGAAAGCTACAGATGAGTAAGATGGACTTACCTAATTCCTCCTTTTATGGTTTGGAAATAAATCAGATGATTTTGGACAGTAGATTTTTTTTGTTCCTTTTAACAATTCTAAATATTCTTCTCTTTTGTCTTTCTTTGAGCTGTAATTCTGAGGAAGTCTTAATTAATGCACATTTTCTGATGTATTTTTACTATTTTAGGGGATTTGGTAACCTTTCAGATCGTGGCTCCAGCACCTGCTTGTCTCCATAGAGATGTTGTGCTTTGACATGTTCTACAATATGGCATTCAACTTTTAACTTTGTCTGGTGTCATCACCTACTTGTCTATATGAAGACTTAGACAAACTTTATTGATTCACAAGGGAAATTATTTGGACACAGTAACTCAAAATATTGTAAACTGTGGAATACTGTGGAACATTCCAGGCAAAGCAATAAGATATGGAGACAAACTGGTCTTCACCAGAAAGGTTTCACAGTGCATCTTTAAAACAAGCTTTATAATGATTTTGTTTAATGCCATGTGTAGAGCCCAATACCACAGAGACATACAGAGATCTCATGTTTGTACACTGAACACAGTATTATGTAGATTGTGTAACTGATTTCAACTCTTTACTCCATACTGGACACACCACTGTGCTCCATAAAGCATGTTCCCACCACTCTCTGACAGAATCCCATTTATTTTTGGCTTGCTGGAGATAAGGTCTGCTGAAGGTCATAGTCACCTTGCCGGATACTATTTTCATTTAAACAATTGTGCTGTGAAATCCTGCCTCCTGTCCACCACTGTGTCCCCAAAACCATTGCTCATATCCAGTTCCAGTCACATCTTCCTCTGCTGTTCCCCACTCTGTTCTGAACAGGAAGAAAGCCTGGATACCTTTAAGAAGTTTTCAAATGGCCAGAGATCTGAAGTCTGGGTAACTTTTATGAAACAACAATACCGCAGAGACTTTTAGATGGGAGAATGACACGCCAAAGTTTTTTTAAAGATAAATAAACTTGATATTTCTTTGGTTTCTTCTTGTTAGTCCCAAACCTGACAATTCTTATCTGTCACCTCACTGAATTTGTTATTGCCAAGCAGGCAGCACTGTTTTTGCAACTTCCCCCTTTGGGTCTGTCACCAGCTAACAGTTTCCTCCAGTACCTTGTGTCCCAGTGCATCTTTGATATGCAAACTCAAACCTGGAACAAGATCAAAATGTAAACTACAAGTTTGCATTGACAGTTTATTTTAAATACTTGTATATATATTTTTTTACTTTTGAATAGTGTTGAGCAGTGATGGGAATAACGGCGTTAAAATAAACGCCGTTACTAACGGCGTTACTTTTTTCAGTAACTGGTAATCTAACGAGTTACTTTATCTATCGTTATAACGCCGTTACCGGCACCAACACGCCGTTACCGCGCGTTACTGAACCTACTCATTTTGAAACTGGCATCATGCGCGACTCGCATAGGCACAGGGGAATTTTTTTCTCCCTTTGGTAAGGGCGGGATAAGTAATGATGATTGGCTAAAGCAGAGTAAGTTTTCATGTTGAGCCAACCAGAGACACCCAGTGGGCGGTGGGCGGGTTCTACACACAATCCCAGCACACACACACAATCCACACACCCCGTGTCAGATGGCGAGTCCCGAGTCGAAGACAGAAGTATAGGCAGTATTTTAACCTCGTCGAGGTAAAAGGTAAAAACGTACATGTTACGTGCACATTGTGTCAAAGACCAAACACTTTGTCCACGTCCAATATAAGCAACTTGAATTTAATGAAGCATCTCTGGACGGCGCACGCTTCTGTTAAACTAGTGGCCCCCAGCAGGCCCCATGATGATAATCTCATGCTCGGTGCCGTTAACAATGAAGGCCACGGTGACGGAGCCACGCCAGCCAAGCAGCAAAAGCTGTATAATGCACTGTAAAAAAAAATCCAAATTATTTTACATTTCTTAACTAAAAAAAAAAAGTAACGCATTAGTTACTTTCCTAGGTAACTAGTTACTTTTATAGTGTAGTAACTCAGTTACTTTTTTGGGTTAGTAACTAGTAACTGTAACTAATTACTTTTTCAAAGTAACGTGCCCAACACTGGTGTTGAGTGTCATGATATATAATAGTGTCATGATACTAAAATTTCAGACTCTATTTTGATATTTTGATACTAAGGAATAGACTTGAAAGTCAATACTGACTCCAATACCTCCGTGATGTTAAAAAAACACTCTTTATTCAGACGGTAGAATGTAATTTTCAACATTAAGTCATCGTACTTTCTTTTATATTAACATGCGGCCTTAGTATTGATATTCGAGGACCTGTACCTGATTTTAAAGGTCCCATGGCATGAAATTTTCACTTTCTGAGGTTTTTGAACGTTAATGTGAGCTCCCCTACCCTGTTTAGCCCCCCCCCCCCATGGCTAAAATTTACGAAATGTGTAAACTGAGCATTTGCGATCCTTTTCCGCGTTTGAAAAAAAGACAGCCCAAACGGCTGATTCTGAACATGGGAAAAAGAAAAAATGCAAATGCTGTTCCACCGCCCGTCTGGATGTTTCTGTAAATCACGCCCAGAGAACTTGGACCGCAAACAAGCTACGCAATGCGAGATGCATTTTTTTATTTGCCTGGAGGCACGTGAGAGTGTTTCCAGGCTCTGATGTCCTTTATCTGAGCCTCCGAACCTCTGAAACAGCAGTGGTTTAATTTTATTTTCTGTGGAAATGTGTTTATTTTTCAATGGAAATCGTCTCATACTGTATCTTCCTCACGTTAAAGATCCCATGACATGGTACTTCTTGATGCTTTTATATGGCTCCTTAATGGTTCCCTAATACTGTAAATGAATCCTTCTTCAAAATCAACACTCAGTGCATGAGAAACAGAGATAAGATGAGAGTATTTTTTCTCTCTCTGAACACTCCATAATGGGCGTTGTTGCTTGAATGCAAATGAGGAGAAAAGAGATGGCCTATAGTAGAGGGTGGGGGCGTGGCCAAACTCTCCGCTCTAGCTCTCAGCTGATCTATTTCTGTGTTTTTGCACGGGGGGAGAAATTTGAAGTGTTTCATTGAAAAATAAACACATTTCCACAGAAAATAAAATTAAACCACTGCTGTTCAAAGGTCCAGAGGCTCAGATAAAGGACTTCCGAGCCTAGAAACACTCGGACGTGCCTCCAGGCTAATAAAAAAACGCATTTCGCATTGCCTAGCGCATTCACAGTCCAAACTCTCTGGGCGTGATTTACAGAGACGCTGAGTTCAGACAGATGGGGGTGGAACTGCATTTCTTTTTTCGATCTGACGTCAATAAGGTGCCTTGTCCAAATCGCCCGTTTGAGCTCCGATTTTTTGTAACGCAGAAAAGGATCGCAATTGCTCAGTTTAGACATTTCGCAACTTTTAACCATGGGGGGGGGGGCTAAACAGGGTAGGGGAGCTCACATTAACGTTCAAAAACCTCAGAAAGTGAAAATTTCATGCCATGGGACCTTTAAACGCGGAAGTGGGGCCAGCGCACAGCGCACCGCTAAAGAGGAAAGAGCGGAGAGTTTGGCCACACCCCCACCCGCTGCACTGGCCTATCTCTCTCCTCCTCATTTGCATTCAAGCAATAACGCCCAGAATAAAGTGTTTGAGAGAGATATTTATGACTCTGACTGTGTTCACAAGGCTTTCTCATGCACTGAGTCTTGATTTTGAAGAAGGATTCATTTACAGTATTAGGGAACCATTAAGGCGCCATATAAAAGCATCAAGAAGTACCATGTCATGGGATCTTTAATAAATGAAGATAAAACATAAATTATCTTTACACCATGCATTGTAATATCTATTTATTTTACACTATCCCAGACACATGGCGTAATACCACAGCAGCAGAAAGGACTACGTGGACGGGGCTAAAATTTAAAACTAAAACATGTTCCAGTCGAAGTTTTACAGTTTCACACATCATTCCAGACAAAGCAATAACATTTCCACAGAGAAAAGCATTTGAATTCTTACAGTATGGACAGTGAGCAAGGCAAATGTTTCTACATCAAGAGCAAATTTGATCAAACAAATCTCCAAAAATTCAATATAAAAAGCAGTGCCAAATCAGGTAAGGTGTCAATTCAGACAATGACATGAATAAAGAAGTTTTATTTTTCAAACTTTGCAGTGACAGAGATGATCCAGACTTTGGCATTTCAGTTATCAGCTATTATATCAAGAACGTAAAGACAATTCAGTTATTTTTAAAGGCAATGCACGAGCAGATGTAATTACCTTATTGACATGTTTAGACAAGATAAATGTGACTGTATAAAGGGAATAAAGTTAAAGTTCACTGTATATTTCTGACAACATTCCAACACGACTTAATGCACACAAGAGTCACTTTTGTGTAATACTGTATAGAACCTTTAATTTAAAGGAAAAGTAACTTTTTTTTTTTTTTAACAATTTGAGCCTTATTTCGGTAATAAAACAAGTTGTTTTACTCACCCATATCACTTTGGTGTCATATGGAGCATTTCCGGAGATGTTTTAGATTAGCGTTAGGCTAACACTGTTAGCCTAGCGCGACTTATAGCCATAGCTCTGGGCATTCCCCGAGCATGTAATATGCCCCGTGCGGGCTCCAAATAACACAAACTTTAGCACTTTTCAAATCATAGAAGCTCGATGTCTTTAGTCTACGATTTCGTTTGAATCAAAAGTGGCCTGTAATCTGAGATTTATCCATAGTTTACAGCTATGCGTTCCATGTTTGGGCCCCGGGAGCTGAGAGCACACTCCGCGCATGTGCACTGGCGTCCTCATCTACTCGAAACTATGGCTAAATCTCAGATTACATGCCACTTTTGACCAAACGAAATCGTAGACTAAAGACATCGAGCTTCTATGATTTGAAAAGTTTGCTAAAGCTAAAGTTTGTGTTATTTGGAGCCCGCACGGGGCATATTACATGCTTGGGGAATGCCCCGAGCTATGGCTATAAGTCGCGCTAGGCTAACGGTGTTAGCCTAACGGCGTTAGCCTAACGCTAATCTAAAACATTTCCGGAAATGCTCCATATGACACCAAAGTGATATGGGTGAGTAAAACAACTTGTTTTATTACCGAAATAAGGCTCAAATAGTAAAAAACTTTACTTTTCCTTTCAGCCCTATTATTATCCCACCTTTGCTCCCTCTCTCTGTGTCATACTCCCTTGTGAATTTCCTTGTGAAAACCTTCAGCAGGTGTTAATGGGGAGGAGTGGTTAGCTTTGAGTGGTTACTGCATTTAAATTTCCTTTGCTCGCAATAAAAGCACGTGCGTTTTCATTAGCATAAGTGATAAAGTGTGCAATTAAAGCCTCCCTATGGAAAATCACCAAGAAATATATTGGCCAACACGTAATACATTGTACTTTGAAGTGTATGTACTGGAGTATTTATACAAATCTCAAAGGGATGCAGAAGAAGCTGCATACACTTTTAAAGGGCACATATTACGCTATTTTTATTTATTTATTTATTTTTTAATCTATGATATAATGTTGTTTCTTCATCAAAAACATGTTTTGTTTTGTTTTATTTACACATGTTTAACACAGAAACCCTGCATAATTAGGATGAGTTCAAACAAAAAACACACCAACTTGTGATGTCATGTGGTAATACAGGAAGTGCTCCACTGTGCTTTTAAACTGTATACACCTTCACTAGAATCATTTTGACCCTTTCCTCCCTGGAATTGACCATCTCTACTAAATAAAAGGTAAAAGGTAACTGTTAACTTGAAATGACGATCACAAGGTGGATGTTGACAGACTAATAATAAAGGATTACTCAAACGTGCATGAAACAAAACATAACTCCAGGTATGTTTTTGAGAAAGTAGCAACATTCAAACATGGCTTAAAGCTCACAAGAGTCCATTTTTGCATAATATAGAACCTTTAAATGGAACAATATCTCCAAGGTACAAGGGCAACTAAGCTCACATGCTAATCCGCACTATCCGCTCAGGCAATACTTTACTATGCGGGGTACACAAGAACACAGCGACAGACTTAAAAGAAATGAATTTTATGATGAAAGCAAACATGTTAATCGAATAAGTGCAATTTTCAAAAGCAAAGTAAAAGGCTGTACCCCCCGGCAGATTGAAGGAGCTTATTTGATCTTTCTCCCCCCGTGCGCTCCCTACTGCACTGGTGATTGGCTCGACTTGACTGAAGAAAGCCATTTGCGCAACAGTAAATCTTTTTTTTTTTATATTTGTATTAAGAAAATGAGCAGTTACTCCCTGAGGCCTGATGTAAATGAAAAAGTACATGTATTTGGCGGCTACGGCTCTTTACTCGAGCTGTTGGCGATAGCCTGAGGGCACCTGCTTTGAAGTAACAACTGTGAGGCATAACATTGTGACCACAACAACGACCACAACAACAAAGTTCGCATGTGGCCCTTCTGACTTTGTCTCTCTCCCATAGACTTGGATTAGAATATTGTCCCCCCTCTCTCTGTAACTGCTGCTGTAAGCCTCGTCATTTTGGTCTTAAAATGTTTGTATTAACCCGCTGTATATGATCCTGGTGTTTTTTTTTTTTGTCTAGCCAAGCTCCAAATTTGCTCCTATAACCGCAAGCATCGCAAGCTTCATTTGAGTGGCTCTGAATGCTATGGGTGACATCACACTTTTTTATACAGTCTATGTGTGTAACTTTTCTGGTGGAGGGTCCAGCAAATGCTTATCTCCATGGAGATGTTGTTGTTGTCTGGAATGTTTCACAGTATGGCATTAAACCATAGCTGTTGGTGGCCGACGTCGGTCGGCGCCCTTCTGCAGGACACAGATGGTCACAGACATTTCCCATGCATGACACTGCCTCCATCTGGGCTCGCATATATAATTGGTACACCCCACCCCAAGTCAGTAATTTTGACTTTAAATTGAGACATAGGATCATTTACACCTGCACCAGATTGCACGCAGGTACGGCTGTGACTGAATTGATGGCCCCGAGGTTCTGCCTATTTGGACCTGTCCTGCAGCAACCTTGGGGGCCGGACGCCGCCATGGTCAACTGGGATGCCGCCCGCCTCGTCCTGTCCATGGCCAGGTATTCTATCTTCGTGGCACGGAACCACCACCTCCACGGCGGCCAAGCAGCAGAGCACCAGCCCCTCTTCATGGCGCTCCTTAGCGCCCATGTTCGCCATCTCCACTCCGCGAGAGAAATGGAGTTTTGCGACACCTTCACCCCAGACAATACACTTTTCTCCATCTCCCGAACCGGTTCCCCTCAGTTGGACTTCTGACCCCTACCCTCCTCCGCTGCACTGAACAATCCCTTTGGACCGCTCCACTCCCCCTGTTTCTCTTTCTCGACCCTCCTTGTATTTCCCCCAAGTGCCTTCCCTTTAACCCAGTGGTGTTTATTCCCGTGCCCACATCCCCCAATGTGTCGTCTGAGTACTTTGCAAATGTTATTATGGTTTGAAAATATGTAACTTAAATAATAAAAGATTTTTAAAAACCATAGAAACAACCAGGTGATGGACCCTGAAGACCAGAAAAGTTACGTTGCACTGTGTAACTGACACCAGCTTTCCTCCATAGAAATGTTTTTATTTTGCAGAAAATGTTTCATGGTGTGGCATTAAAGTGCATTTGGCAGATTAATGCAGATCATATGTTTTGGCCTTTGTTAACATTTTGGTTGCTAAGTAACATATATCACTGCATGTCCAACCAGGAAGTAAAAAAATAACTTTTACCAAAATTATAAATCTAAAAAAAGACTAGGCAATTGTTTCAGTGAAATCTTTAATATAAATATAGCTGCAAGCAGCAATGTGGGGCCAAGCACCGAAGGTGCATGTAGGCCTCAGCATGTAGGCCGCAAGCAGGGTCTGACAGGGTCTAACAGGGTCTAACAGGGTCTGACAGGGTCTAACAGGGTCTGACAGGGTCTAACAGGGTCTGACATGGTCTAACAGGGTCTGACAGGGTCTAACAGGGTCTGACAGAGTCTGACAGAGTCTGACAGGGTCTAACAGGGTCTAACAAGGTTTAACAGATCAAAGACACATCAAAGACAGATCAAAGGTTGCTAGGTACGTTGCCTAGCAACGCAGAAAATTCCTGAAAATTTCTGCAACTTTGTTGCCTGGAAGAATCCATGACTCATCGCTGTACCAGCGAGTGAGTCTGGTAACGCTTGGTCCAAAATGCGCTGCGGTTGCGCGTAGACAGACAGCTAAGTGAACCAATCAGAGATTGCGCCATCTTGATTCAAAACTGAGGAGGAACTTCCGCTGCCTCAGAGTGACTTTGCGGGCAAAGGCGGGGGCACTGACGTCACCATCTTTGAACGAATCAGAATCGCGGAGTCCGTTTGTAACCGGAGGAGCGAGGGTGGATGGAGGGTGTCCAAATGGTATCGCGGTGTATAGGAAATACAGAGAGATATCATTTGGCTGCTGGTGGCACTAGACGGTTGGGGCTGGGAAACTATAAATCGCTGTGGGTAATGAGGAGACTGGCTGGAATGTGCATGCAAAATTTCACAACCCAAAAACATGCTCCAGGTAAAATCCTCCAGCTGAGGTCCTGACCAAACCGAAGCAAGAAGATCATGGAGATGGTCCCCGGGCGCAGTAATGTGCTGCCCACTGCTCCTAATAACAGGATGCAGAGAAGAATTTCTCCTGTGTGAGATCAATAAAGTCACTTCTAACTACCGTATGTTTTAGTGATAAAGTGCTCTAAATCAGTGGTCCCCAACCACCGGGCCATTTGGTACCAGGCCGCGGTGGCTCATTCCCCCAACCCTTCATTTTGAGTGGTCCGTCCGTGTTCCGAAAAGAGCACGTGGACTTCCATGTGCACGATGCTACGTTCAGACTGCAGGGCTTCATTTTTTTGTGAAATCCGATTTTATTTTTTTTTGTGCATTTTAAAAAATGTAACTTGTATGTGATCTCCAGTGTGAATTTTAAATGCCCCAAAAGTGTCCCACGTGCGCCTTGGAGGACACGACGACGTCACGTGCAGCGAGCGTGCTCAGTGTTTACGGAAGTAGCCTAAAGTTGCTCGGAGCCAGAACATGTGCAGCTTATTTGTTTTAAAGAGGAGACGGAGAATGACAAGGACCAGCTCTCCAATGAGACGGTCTTAAAAGTATGTTCAAGACATCAACTGGTACTCTGGATAAAAGTTACGGAGTAGACTGGACATAAGCAACACACTTCGGGTGTCATTGTCTCCCATTACGCCGAGATAGATCTCATAGCAGAGAAACAAGCTCAGGGCTCTCATTGATTCAGCGTTACGGTGAGTTGAATTTTTCATGTATTTGTTTTGTGATGTATCTCTTATTCTGAAGGCATGTTTAAGCATTACCATAGCAACCAGAGAGCGTCGGGGCAGAGAGGATGTTGTGACTCTTGTTATGTTGTTGGCGCATGTCATGAGGACGCTTTTATTAAAGTTATATACAAGTACACAGTGGATTCACCATTATTATTATATCTATAACATGCCACAGTTCTTGTGTTGTTCGTATAATTTTATTTTGTGGTATTTATCCGCCAATATCTGCGCGCACCCCCATCCCCCACCCCCCACCGGTCCGTGAAAATTTTGGGTGACATTATCCGGTCCATGGCGCAAAAAAGGAATCGGGATCAGGAATCAGGAAGATTTTTATTGCCATATGAGTGAACAGGTTCACAACATTAGGAACTTGCTTCGATACCTAGAGCGGACAGACACTCCGAGCACCAGGGCTGCCATTCGCGGCGCCAACTTGGTTGCAGAGTAGAAAAAGATGCAGTACAATCAGTGACAATTTAACAACATGTAATGACAGAAAAACAATTGGAGATATAACATAAGGTGATCTTTTTTGTTGGTAACATAGGGAAGGATGTGGGGGGGGGGATTGCAGATTGGAAATCGATGAAATTGATTGAACCGAGAGCAGAGGTCAGACCTTTCTAAAGACAGGGAAATTCTACTATATTTCTAGTTTCAGTGACAGTGTAAGAGTGGGTGCCATGTTTATGTAGAGTCCAGATAACAAACCACAGTTCGTGGCCTTGGAAGTGTTCATGCAGGGAGGCGAAGTCAAAACACAGATAACAATTGGAGCCAGACAAGATTTTCACAGGAGAGAACATAATTATCCAGGGGGGTTAATTTAGCATGATGAAATACATTTTTAGAGACCCAGGTAAATAATTTAGACTGGGCTCGAGTTGTGCCAGACCCCCATCTTCATATCGCCATGAAGATTCATGAGAGATCTCATTAGTTCCTCTTGGCGCACAGACTGGTTGGGGACCACTGCTCTAAATTGTCTTATTTATCTACATACTGTATCTCTATCTGTATTAGAATAATGAGAAATTAGGACTGTTGCCATTGCCATAAGTTCAAAATCATCAGTTAGTTAACCTGTGTTTTTTTTTTTTTTTTTTTACATAATCATTCATTCCTCCACCTATCAAAGTTCATAATATTTTGGGTTTTTGATTTGAGTTGAGTAGAAATGGATTCACAAAGGCTCACCCACTCACAGCACCGTATACAATCGTAACAACAGTGAAGGTCAGACTGCATATTATTTTTCATTTCACAGCACTACATAAAAAAAGAATGGAAAAAAAGAAAGAAAAGAAACAAATATGCAGTCTCACAGCCTCCTACTGCGATACAGAAGAATCATGGACTTGGACTGATTCATGTGGACTATAGGGCTTGTTTAAAGAACCATTATCATATCCAACATTATCCCAGACTCCCCTAATTAGAGATACACCAATTGGAGTCCACTGCTCCTGAAAGGATGGGTCAAATGCAGAGAATAATTTCCCTACAGGGATAAAGAAAGGATAATTAAAAGAAATCAAATCTGATATCGGCCTCAAAGGCGCATGGTGTTTGCCTGGAAGAATCCATGACTCATCGCTGTACCAGCGGCGAGTCTGGTAACACTTGGTCCAGAATGCGCTGCCGTTGCGCTTAGACAGACAGCTAAGTGAACCAATCAGAGAACAGTTAACGGACAGCGACGTGAACCAAGCCGGTAGGAAGCAATGCAAAAACATCTTTTTTGAAAAGAAAGGCCTCTAGAGCTGTCAGCTGCTGTGGTTTTAAGGAATCGATGTGTTTTAGGTCATTTAAGACCAATTTTACAGCTGAATGGAAGGGACATTGCGGGCAAAGGCGGGTGCACTGACGTCACCATCTTTGAACGAATCAGAATCGCGGAGTCCGTTGTTAACCGGAGGAGCGAGGGTGGAGCGAGGGTGTCCAAATGGTATCGCGCTGTATAGGAAATACAGAGAGATATCATTTGGCTGGCCAGGTAAGCATTGTGTAACTTTTCTGGTGGAAGATCCGTCCATGGACGTGTTGTTTTATCTGGAATGTTTCACAGTATGTTATTAAACCTTTTTATCTTCATGTAGACCAAACTAGGCCAAGTTACAGGTCAGATCTGTGGAGAGGCAACCCCACTCACAGTCGCAATGCTTGTTTTTCTAGGTATTTTTGAACTATAAACCCCCCTGCAATTTAATAAATGTAAAGTGACACAGGTGACAGACCCCCTTTAAATCTCCAGTACTGGATGATATTTTGTTTTGGTCAACCTGCCGATCTATCTATCTATCTATCTATCTATCGATCTATCTATCTTGTTTATTATCAACCAGCCTATTTGAATCATGCATCTTATTCATGTAGCCATGCATTTTCATCTATTAAAGATGCTTCCATGTCAGTTCACATACAATCAATACAAACTCCACACGCGAAACAAAAATATAACAATATGCTACTTTATATGGACCAGTTGTTCAAAATGGCCACCCTCCTGTTGTCTCTAACTTGTTTTTAATCTGCTGCTGTTTGGCCCAGTGGGTAATGCTTCTTCTACAGCTTTATTTCCTGTTGACAGCCTTATTACAGCCTCTCTGCTCATTTGCATAGGTAATCAGCACATAGCTTCACAACCTGTTAAGATCCAACATGGCACCTGCAAATTGGCAAATACAAAACTGTAAAAATGGTTGGAAAAAATTATAGCTGTAGATAGTCACAGCTTGGGACAGATTACCTTGTTTTGTATCTTGGCCTCCGCGCCATTGATACATATGAGCAGGTTAATTGCACTGACCCAGCTTTTATTACCTAACTAATCCGTCTGGAGTATTCAGTGCTTTTAAGACTGGCGAACACTGGCTCGCTTGCTCAAAACAAAAAAGAGAACAGTGCGTGTTAAGACAGATCTATTGATGCGACGGGAGCTTTGATATTTACCTGAGCGCCGGAAAAAGAGAGGGATTAATTTGTATTCACGGTGAGTTGTGTTTGGCAAGTGATGAGCTCCTGCGTACAAAGAGACAGAATGTTTTATTGCTCATCCATTAAAGCTGCACTATGCAACATTTCCAGAGGACTGTATACCACCTGCTTGTCTCCATTGTAATAATCTTGCATTGTCTTTAATGTTCCACAGTATGTCAGTAAAGGCTCTGTACAAGATTTTTTGGCCAGCGCTGTTAAAAAAGCAAAGGGTGGGTACTCTTGAATATACTTGAATATAAAATGTAAAAAAATATTTAGTTGAGAATTTATACATAATTCTGGATATCTTGCGTTATAGTTTTAAAGGTCCCATGGCATGAAATTTTCACTTTCTGAGGTTTTTGAACGTTAATGTGAGCTCCCCTACCCTGTTTAGCCCCCCCCCCCATGGTTAAAAGTTGTGAAATGTCTAAACTGAGCATTTGCGATCCTTTTCTGCGTTACAAAAAATCGGAGCTCAAACGGGCGATTTTGAACAAGGCACCTTATTGACGTCAGATCGAAAAAAGAAATGCAAATGCAGTTCCACCCCCGTCTGTCTGTACTCAGCGTCTCTGTAAATCACGCCCAGAGAGTTTGGACCGTGAATGCGCTAGGCAATGTGAAATGCGTTTTTTTATTTGCCTGGAGGCACGTCCGAGTGTTTCTAGGCTCGGAAGTCCTTTATCTGAGCCTCTGGACCTTTGAACAGCAGTGGTTTAATTTTATTTTCTGTGGAAATGTGTTTATTTTTCAATGGAACGCTTCAAATCTCTCCCCCCGTGCAAAAACAAGGAAATGGATCAGCTGAGAGCTGACAGCGGAGAGCGGAGAGTTTGGCCACGCCCCCACCCTCTACTATAGGCCAGCTCTTTTCTCCTCATTTGCATTCAAGCAACAATGCCCAATAACGAATAAAGTGTTTGAGAGAGATATTTATGACTCTTTCTCATCTTATCTCTGTTTCTCATGCACTGAGTGTTCATTTTGAAGAAGGATTCATTTACAGTATTAGGGAACCATTAAGGAGCCATATAAAAGCATCAAGAAGTACCATGTCATGGGACCTTTAATATCTTGAGGATGTATATCCTCCTGAGACCCACCCATTCATTTGTGTCCTTTATAGTGGACATTGAGTTAACCAGTCTGTCTTTAAGTGTTTAGAGATACACTCTAGTGTATGGCTGCACTATGTTAAATAAACTAGGACTAATCCAGAACTGAACCAGATCTAAACTAGGACTAAACCAGGACTAAATCAGACCCAAATCAGGAATAAACCTGGGCAAAGCGGGAGTAAACCAGAACTGAACCAGGTCTAAACTAGGACTAAACCAGAACTGAACCAGGTCTAAAATAGGACTAAACTAGGACTAAACCAGGACTAAATCAGAACAAAATCAGGCAAAACAGGACTAAACCAGGAGAAAATCAGGATTAAACCAGGTCTAAGTCAGGTCTAAACAGCGTCTAACCATGACTAAGAGGTCTAAATTAGGTCTAAACAAGGCCTAAACCAGGTCTGAACCAAATTTGAGTCATGTTTAAACCACGTCTAAACCAGGACTAAACCAGGCCTAAACCAGGTCTGAACCAAATTTGAGTCATGTTTAAACCATGTCTAAACCAGGACTAAACCAGGTCCAAACCAGATCCAAACCAGATCTAAACCATGACTAAAAGAGGTCTAAATCAGGTCTAAACCAGATCAATATATAAATAATAAATAAATAAAAAACATTTTTGAAATACACTTTTTTCTTCGGGTCCCAGGAGGATATAAAAAGTAGTGAACATAAAGAAAGAAAGAAAACACTGAATGAGAGGATGTGATGTGTCCAAACATTTGACTGGTTGTGTAGATTGAATATTTCTTATTTCACGGTGACTAGCAGTTGGTTTTCTGTAGCCCCCCCACTGTGTAGTGATGTACTGTGACTCCTGCTGCTACACGTGGAAAAGTGAATGAAGAGATGACATTGTGGACATCTATACCTGCTGGTGCTGCTGCTCTACACTCTATAGACAAACGGACTGAAGATTTCATTAGAGATCAAAGCAAACGTACTGTGAATTCAAGAATTCAAGAAAGAATCTAATTTCAAAAGAGAATGGAACATACATATGCACGGAATACTTTCCACACATGTTTGAGTGTTATTGGCATTTTAGAATGTCTGTTATCTGCAACCGAAGTCACAATAAGCAGAAAAGCAGAGAAAATACCAGCACTTGCATAGCTTGAAATGCAAAAGGTGAGGGATAACTTTAGACCACACAACTGTTTTAAATGAACTAGTTCTGTTTTTCATGTTTCAAAATCAGGTAGCCTACAGCCCTCTTAGGTTTTTTTTTTGAAAGCACCACCATTGCATGCTCAACAATTACAATTACAATTATAAAGCAATTCAAAATGAGAGTAATTCACTGATAATTCTTAAGAAATGTTACAGTTCACATCTATGGACAGGGCCTATATTGAATAAAAAGCCCCTTCTGAAAATGATGTAGTTCTGGTGGATTTTCTCCATCACAGAAAAACTGGAAAAAAAAAAAAAAAAAAAAGCTTGACAGATGCACAATCAAAATGACAGCTACATTAAGAAATACTTAAAGGGAAAGTAACGTTTTTTTACAATCTGACTTTTTTACAATCTGAGCCTTCTTTCGGCAATAAAACAAGTAGTTTTACTCACCCATAGCAGTTTGGTGTCAATTGGAGCAGTATCGCAGAACTTATGTTGAGCCGTTCTGTTCTACTAATGATCCCGTATGTGTTAGCGTGAGTGCTCGGGGCATTACTTTGCTGTGTCCAAATAACACAAACTTTAGCACTTTTCAAATCACAGAAGATCGCTGTGTCAGGGTAGACTTTTAGTGGATTCCAAAGCGGCCTGAAACCCGATATCGCAACAGAAAAGTAAAGTTCAGAGCGGTGTTAGCTTCTTTCGGACTAGCGGTGTTTACAAAACAGCTGAGTTCACGCATGCGCACTGTCCTCTCTGATGACGTCATCCAGAGGTGTGGACTCGAGTTATGTGACTTCGACTCGAGTCAGACTCGAGTCACGAATTTGATAACTTTAGACTCGACTCGACAAAATGTACAAACACTTGCAACTCGACTTGGACTTCAATATCAATAACTCGTGACTTCACTTGGACTTAGGCCTTTTGACTTGTGATGACTTGTTACGTCCAATAAAAAAAAAACTCTAAAAGTATGTTGATAAGGACCGCACTCGTACTTGTGAATCTGCGAAAATGTATGCAAAGAGCATGTGCGTGCGACTTGCACAACATCCATTCATGAATACAGATCTTGCAGACATTATATAATTTGTAGAAATTTTATTTCTTTGTAAAGGGGACTCGAAATGACTCGAAACTAAAATATTAGGACTTTGGACTCGACTTGAGACTTGTGAGCTTTGACTTCGGACTTGACTCGGCACTTGGATACTCTTGACTCAAGACTTCACTCGGACTTGAGTGCAAAAGACTTAGACTTACTTGGGACTTGCCCAGCAATGACTTTGTCCCACCTCTGACGTCATCAAATGAAACTATAGCTGGATATCGGGTTTCAGGCCGTTTTGGAATCCACTAAAAGTCTACCCTGACACAGCGATCTTCTGTGATTTGAAAAGTGCTAAAGTTTGTGTTATTTGGACACCGCAAAGTAATGCCCCGAGCACTCACGCTAACGGATACGGGATCATTAGTAGAACAGAACGGCTCAACATAAGTTCTGCGATACTGCTCCAATTGACACCAAACTGCTATGGGTGAGTAAAACTACTTGTTTTATTGCCGAAAGAAGGCTCAGATTGTAAAAAAACGTTAATTTTCCTTTAAGATGCAATGTGCAAACCAGTTTAAAGGGACACTGTGTAACTTCTCTTGGGTTGTCCATCGCCTGCTTGTCTCCATGGAGATGTTATTACTTTGCCTGGAATGTTCCGTTGTATGGCATTACACAGGGGTCGCCTCCTCTCTCCCCTGACCTGTAGGCCTAGCTGCATCACCTGCTTGTCTCCACTGAGATAGGCAAGTTTAATGCCATACTCTGGAACATATAGGCAAAGCAGTAATATCTACCTTGACCTATGTGTCATGAAAAGTGCTATACCAGGGGTGGGCAAACTTTTTGACTCGTGGGCCACAAAGGGTTCTAAAATTTGACAGAAGGGTCGGACCAGGAGCAGGTGGATTTAGTGTTTTGGTAAAAACACTAAAAATAACATGGGATATGTAGAAAACATGTGCTTTGTTTCAATTAAAAATGAACAAAAGCATTACAACAAAATGTCCGTCTTTCAAATTCCACGAAAGGACGAGATCGCGGATACAAGCGGCCAAAATGAGTTTTCTCCGCAGAGTGGCTGGGCGCACCCTTAGAGATAGGGTGAGGAGCTCGGTCACACGGGAGGAGCTCGAAGTAGAGCCGGATAAGCAGAAGAAAATGGATGGATGGACTCTTAAAACACAGAAAATTTAATTAATAAAATACAGCTTTTTTATTGCTAACAGTTACTATTTTAAAGCACTGAAAGTTCTGTTCTCCTTCAGTTGTTGTTTCGCTGACTGTTTTGTGGCAAAGTGACGTATTTGGTGAAAAAATATTTACTTGAAAAAAAATAGACTGTTTGTTAAACACTCGACATTCTCTGTCCACTTTTCTTTTCGTAGCTCCGCTCATCTTTATAGGAGGGCTGAGGGGTCAAAGAGTAAAACACAAACCTGGAGCAAAACGCTGCACCTCAACAAAGGTCAATGTATCTAGTGTGCCAGCTGTTGGAAAACGCCAGAATTGAAGGGAAATTAAAACATTAAAACATTAACAATGTTTATTAATATAATTTCTTCAAGTTCGGCAGGCCGGATTAAAAAGCTTAACGGGCCACATATGGCCCCCGGGCCCTAGTTTGCCCATGCCTGTGCTATACAAATGTGATGTATTATTATCTCATGGCAACAAGCAGATCGATGATCCCTCACCCGAATTTTTTCTTAAAGCTCCAGTGTGTAGGATTTGTGGCGCATAGGTGGATGGTGCTATTGCACTTTCTGTTTTAGCTACGGCAGACCTCGAGGGTCACCCGGGCGCGCCGTAACATGGACAGCTCTCGTACCCGTGTACGAGCCGCGCGCCGCTACTGTATAAATAAAACGCGGTCCCGTTTTTTTTTTTTTTTTTTCTTCTCATGAAAACACACATTCCCGATCATGTACCATGACACTCTACACATCAAATGAAACCTTACAGTCTCCTCTTTTTGAATATACAATTCATTTCCCTGCAAAACAATCACTCCCTGAGCACATGGGGCTTTTATACGGAAAAGCACAAAATGAGGTTAGCTTACCTTAGAATGCTTTGCACAGGTCAAACTCTGTATTTCACCATAAACTTGCTCTCAATTTGTCCGTAAGGATCCAATGAATAAAATCCAGTAAAACAATTTAGTCCAAAACACGTGTTAGATCCATTACGACGTCTGATCCGGCAGCATGCTTGTGTTGTTTACCCAAAACCACGAGCCTTGCCGAAGGCGAAGGCGGAGTCCAAATGTCCTTCTGCGGCTCTCGTATTCAAAATGGCTGCCTCTACATGGGGAAGATCCCCCTTTTATGTGACTATATCTAAGTCCAAAAGAATACTTTGATTTCATGATGGAAGTGAAAAGGCTTGGAAAACAATGTATTTTTGAATGGGTATCTTCAATTTCAGTAATTAACGGTTAAAAATCTTACACACTGTCCCTTTAAAGACTAGTGTCTTTAAATCATGCACTAAAGTTATAAAATGTATTGTTTCTGTAGTTTGTAATGTTCTTTGTAATAATAAACTTGGTGGCAAATCACATCTGAAGCAATATACTAAATATTGTGCATCACTATCTTCACACCTGCACAGACCATTGCACAACACCATTATGTCTTATTATGTATCTGTATGAATCTTGCCTCTACATACAAAATCACTCACCATTTTCTCACCTCTCATCTATGATGTATTTTGTTAATCATTTATGTAGCCATGCATCAGAAGTCTGGGTGGTTAGCTGCGGTTTCCTGTCTAAAAATTCTAGATGTAAACTCTAAAGAAATTCTATGGACTAGCAATTATGTTTGTCAAAAAAAAATACATAACCATCTGGACAAGATCACATAAAAAGGACACATTTGGGCATTTCCTGAATAGTTGGTCAATGGTCTTGATCTATAACAGAACTTGTGAAGGACCACCTTGTGAAGGTAATATCAAAGACACTATAAATATTCTGTGTTGAAAAATACATTCTATGTTTTTTTTTCTTTCTTTTTCATCATTGTGGTATCAAAATCTGTATCTTTCACAGATTTTTCGTTATTTGGAATCAGGTTTGAATTTTTAGCATTGTGACAAGTCATTTAAATGTACCTTTTTGGAGATTTCATGGTTTTCAGACAAACTATTGATGGTTCCTGATTTGTAGGACTTTGTGAGGACCTTTCGCCATTTAAAATAAATATATTATGATTTGAATTGCTATGACCACAGAGGATGGTTGCCATAGCTTGATGAATTGGTTCTAGATTATCAAAAGTTAAAGGTGCGTTGTGTAACCTTTGGCTGAGTCATGTCATGGCATGATTTTTTATTAGTTAGATATACCCTAAACATGCTGTATTTACAAAAAAAAATCTGCATTTTAATATTATTAATTTCAGCTACCCATCAACAGTTATAAATGTATTTGACTATCGAATGTGTGAAACCCGAAACCTGGAAAAAATTATTGTAATGATTTCATTTTGCTTTGAAAATTATAATTTATAATTATAAGTTATAATATAATTTATTTATTATTTTTATGTTGTGACCTGTATAACCATTGTTATTGATAAATCCAAATGATCTTGACATTCCTAAGCGGTAGTTGAAGTATCAAAAGCTTCTAAAAGTCATTGGCATGCTGCCCCTCACTCTCCAACCAACTCTTCTTGTCTATCTAGCCATTTAAGCTAGTGGCAGGCCTAGCATTTTAAAGCACTCTTTTCACCCCCAGTGCTAATAACAAAGATTATCTGTCTCAAGAAGCACTCAACTTTCATAAATATTAGGGGCCCAGAGAAAGTGGCAGCAGCTTCTACCTAAGAAATCCACTTAGGCCCGTCTCGTGACCTGCATACATCCACAAAGCTGTCTGCCCTTACAAGAATCCACACTTTTACAGGAAGATTTCAGACCCACAGAATGTCGTAATTGATGCCATTAGCACAAGATTTTTGATTTGTTCTTTGCAAAAGGTTAGATTTGAGTGAGTTTGCTGTTGGAAAGGACAGTAAAGGGTAAGATGAAGATGTGATGATGAGGGGAAAAGTGCTATACTGTACCTGATTTTTATTGTACTAAAAAGGTGAAAGCTAGTTCATTTTAAGAGGTTTGCAGAGGTTTTCATCCCAAAACAAAATATAACACACATTTTTTTTCAAGTTAGAATATAATGTTTTATTGTGAGATGCAGATAGCACACAGTCTAATTTTGCTTTAAAGGAAAAGTAACGTTTTTTACAATCTGAGCCTTATTTCGGTAATAAAACAAGTTGTTTTACTCACCCATAGCACTTTGGTGTCATATGGAGCATTTCCGGAGATGTTTTAGATTAGCGTCAGGCTAACGCCGTTAGCCTAGCGCGACTTATAGCCATAGCTCGGGGCATTCCCCGAGCATGTAATATGCCCCGTGCCCCGTACACAAACTTTAGCACTTTTCAAATCACAGAAGCTTGATGTCTTTAGTCTACGATTTTGTTTGGTCAAAAGTGGCCTGTAATCCGAGATTTAGCCATAGTTTCGAGTAGATGAGGACGCCAGTGCGCATGCGCGGAGTGTGCTCTCAGTTCCCAGGACCCAAACATGGAACACATAGCTGTAAACTATGGATAAATCTCGGATTACAGACCACTTTTGATTCAAACGAAATCGTAGACTAAAGACATCGAGCTTCTATGATTTGAAAAGTGCTAAAGTTTGTGTTATTTGGAGCCCGCACGGGGCATATTACATGCTCGGGGAATGCCCTGAGCTATGGCTATAAGTCGTGCTAGGCTAACGGCGTTAGCCTAACGCTAATCTAAAACATCTCCGGAAATGCTCCATATGACACCAAAGTGATATGGGTGAGTAAAACAACTTGTTTTATTACCGAAATAAGGCTCAGGTTGTAAAAAAAACGTTACTTTTCCTTTAACAAAACATTCTTTTTTTTTTGTTTTGTAAGT
Source organism: Paratrypauchen microcephalus (assembly GCA_036785185.1). Lineage (NCBI taxonomy): Eukaryota > Metazoa > Chordata > Actinopteri > Gobiiformes > Gobiidae > Paratrypauchen > Paratrypauchen microcephalus. The sequence goes on along the minus strand of JAVJIX010000163.1, from coordinate 727,430 downwards.
AAAATCATTGTTATAATCAGGGCCCTTAGCAACTTAAAATAGCAATGGTGTTGAGACTAAACATGAGCATAGTTTGAGCATACTGAGGAAACATCATAGCATAGCTCATATGGGTTAGCTGTAAACTAGTTTTAGTCACAACATTTCCTAACACAAAACATGTATTTTTGCATGACAAAAATTATAAATGAAGTTTACTTGTAAATGTAATATTAATATTTTTTTTTTTTCTCAACAAAATGGATCCGAAACAAAAAGTCTACTTTACCACCCTGCGTACAGTTTGAGTGAAACTATACCCAGGGTCAGTGTTCTCTCTCTTCTCTCAGTTTTCTGCTTTCTTCCCTTGCTCCTCTCTCTCCTCCCTCAGTCCTCTCCTTTAATCTGATCCTACACACTGAAGCCGTGTCTCAATTTGCAATTTGCACAGTTCGGACTGTGGTTTTAAGGGAGTGTACTTGTGGGATCTCATATTTAATTTACATGTGTACTTACATATGAAAACTGTCATTTCTACCTCCACCTGGTTCTTCTGTGTTTCAACCCTGTGTTCTGTGAACAGCTAAGTGTAACTCAATACCTACATAGACTATCCTGGGCTGTGTTGACATCACCTGCTCCCTATCCATCAATATTTTGGCTGACTATTGGGAAAACTGGTCTTCTTAGCTAAAGCTGGGGAGTTCTCTACATGGTCTGCATAGCTAAGCTATTCTCCTATAGGTTAGTTGTTGCTGAGGTCATAAATAGTCAACAGTCTGTACTGTATTTAAAGACACCTTGTGGTCATTTGTGTGTGTGTGGGGGTGTGTGATCCGACCCCATTGGGGGGTTCTCTCCATGTCCCTCTTCACGGCCGATGTCTCTCTGCTAAGCTGATAACATGGAGGCTGATGCCTGATGACACCATTCTGTTTGTATATTGCTATTTTGACATTAAAATGCTGAATAACCTCAATTTCGACTATGCCTTCCTTCAGACCTCCTTCTGACCCATTTTCTGAAACTGACATACTCCACAAACCGCATAGGCGTCGGCGAAATGGGACAGGTCCCGCAACCTCCAGATGCAGCCACCGACTCCATTTTCTCCCGTAGAAGAAGTAGTGCGCGGTGCATGCTGGGATATATGACTGCGTGTGGTGTGGTGGATGCACAGTTGGTCCACGCCCCGATTTCCATGGAAACGACTGCGGTTTTCAGGGTGCATTTTAACCGCGCATGGGACAAAAACGAAATAGGACAGCAGTTGTCGTGCCGAAAGTGACGTATGCGCCGTTAAAACCACACTAAAACCACACTAAAACCACACTGTGCACACTGCGAATTGAGACACGGGCGCAAGTGACTTTTTTTTCGCTGAAAACGCGCGGTGCCTGCATTATCTAACCGATTTTCTGGGCACAGAAGCATTGTGAACAGTGGCTACAGTTTTGAATTGCTTAACAAAATTTCAGCGTGAGAAATACCATGTGTGGTGTGTGAGCGTGTGAACACGTTGAAATGCGTGTGTCACACTCTCAAAGTGTGAGACTTGAGAGCGCTGGCTCTTTCTCCATTAACGTCATCAGCCCGTCTTTCAGATTGGAGTTTTCCATTTTTTGTCCTTCAGGACTTGCAGGAGCTTGGAATTTTTGGTCTTCTCCTTTTGACATCTCCTTTCAACTTCCTCACACCTTCTTTCCAAGGCTTCCAAAGCTACTTGTTGCCTAAGAATGGTTTGCTGGTTTCTCTAAACCTCTGCATGACAAACCCTTTGTGCCTCATTGATATGGGCCTTGGCCTGTTGCAGTTCCTACCATTGGGCACTCTCTTTTGACCAAAATCTTAAAATCCTACTCATATTTCCTGCTGGGAAAAAAACATTTTGACTCAGAAATATCAGTGAGAAATAGTAGGTTATAACGTAGGTTTGCTGTACAGGCTCATGTGTCTGGTTTGTGCTCTTGTGTTGAAAAGAAATCACAATGTTGGTTTTCACCCAAACTAACATTAAACATATGCCTGTTCCAGTGTCAAGTCAGTCAATAAACAGACCCCCCAGGATTTTGTGGGCATTTTTTGTGATTGTTGCGGGCTAAAATGCCTGAATTTGCGGGAGCTTTTCCAAAAAGTTGTGATGAAAGTTGCGGTGCTTTTAAGGTTTTTGTTGCGATTTTGTTGCGGGAGGAAGTGAAAGTTGCGATAAATAGTTGCGATTTTCGCTTTTTGTAATTAAAATTTAATAATATTTTGAATACTGAGTTATTACTGACAAAAAATAATACAAAGACACAGAGATCACAGATATGGTCGAAAATATCGAAAATAAATTACTACTAGGAGGGGAACTGTTTTGCCCGGTCTTTTGCTGTTATTTTTGTGGGTAAATGGCGCCGCAGACATGTTTCTTTGCCATTAGAAGCCGTGTCTCAATTCCCAGAGCGGCTCGGAGCGTGGCCTGAAGGGCATGTGCGTCACACATTTCGACAGAACACCGGCGCAACGACTGCTGTCCCACTTCTTTTTTGTCCCATGCGCAGTTAACACGCGGTCCGAAGACCGCAGTCGTTAAGCGGTCCGCGGACTGCAGTCGGGGCTGAAGAAGTGTGCACCTCCTTGATTGCAGTCTGAGCCCCCTTCGGGCCGCGCTCCGAGCTGTGCGCTCTGGGAACTGGGGACACGGCCGCAGTTTCGTTTTGTCACACGGAAGTAAAGCAGAATGTTGCGGCTTCCAAACTCAAACCTTTTAGCCGCCGAGTATATGAGGTTGGGTCCTATGGCTCGCAGATTTGTGACGCGCAAAGAGGAGGCTATGGTGACAGATACGCTGAGATCCAGATATGTTTTGTGCATTTGTGCATTTATTACAAAAAGAGCGCACACAGCTATGACAGCGCAGCAGGATGAAATGGAACTCATGAAAACCAGCAGGATGAACAGATTAACGTGAAAGATGAATGAATGGTTTGCGTTCAACAAAAAATACGGCTACACCCCAACCCGGACTCTCTCCTCTGTGTGACAGGTGAGCGCGCGCTTTTACACGCACACACTTCCGTACGTGCACACACCCACACTCACGTGACCCACCGCCTCTGCCGTACACACACAAACGCACCGTGCACCTCATCTCAGTTATGTCTCCTACACAGAAGGAAGTTGGTCGGCGTTCAATACGTCGCCGATGATTGGTCAAAATTAGTAAAAATTGCGGAAAAGTTGCGGTGATTGGTCAAAATTGCAACACTGCCCTGAATTCGCGGGGATTGGCTGAAGTTGCGTTGAAGTTGCAAATCGCAACATCGCGAATTCCTGGAGGGTCTGAATAAAGTACTAAATACTACACTAAGGGCTTAGATCAGCCAAAATTAGGAGTTTTAATTTTATTTTGCTACTTTTAAAATATAAATCAGAATTATGGGACGTCTTAACTTTGTACAGCAAGATGGATTCTCACAATATTTGTGAGTTCACAAACTCATGAGAATCCATCTTGGGGTGTGCTCACTGTACGGTTAATTGGGTAGGTGGGACAATCACAGAGCAGCAGTAATGTTTGTGTGGAAGCACACATATAGAAGAAATAAGTGTATTGTAATATATTTTTTGTGATTTTGAGTCTATTTAGAGGTAAATGAACAGCATTTAGATTTTATTAATTTTATTTTTATGTATAATTTTAAAACTTGTCCTCTATATGGGACACCGGGGACATTTGTTGTAAAATCCATGTAAAGTTAACAAACTAACAATAACTTTTTTGACATCTCTGACGAGCGTCTACAGTTGCCTCAGAAAGTTTTTAGACTCCCTTTTAATTTTTATATTTGTCTACTTGACCAATGCACAAGTGTTCAAATAAGCTTATGTGAAAGACTGAAAGATGTGTTAAGGCCTTGTGTGCATTACATACTGTACATCTCTCATTATAAATCCATGTCACCAAACAGTAGGATACAGTATTTAAAAAAAAATCAGTGGCCCTATAGTTCCTCCCTATACAAGTATTTAGTTCCCTTTGCACATCCGAGCAGCACAGCCATTGCAGCACTTCAAGTATGAAACTGCTAGGCTGCTAAAAAGGAACTGCAAAAGGTTTCTACAGTATGAACACCCACAATCATTGCTGTGATGGTTCGGCACCTTTGTGAGTCCCTTTGTGGTGAATTCTCCAGATTGGTCCTGGTTTGGAAACACACAGCCTCTCTTTAAAAGACACAGGAAACACAGGAACAAGCCAGAACCAAGCATGATCTGGTTCTCCAGTCAAAGGGAACCAGCAGAGAAGAGCAGAACAAGAGTCCAGTGGCTATATGCCCATACAGATCAGAAGAATGAGTGCAGCATTACACTGTTCTCATTCATTCATATAGTTGAATGAAATATACTGCTCAAAAAATTTAACTAACATCAGTTAATAACAATATTAATATAGGATTCAATAATCAAACACTTGGTTGCATATTTATTCAGTCATCAAGAAACTAGTGATTAAATGAATGAGTTTGTTTTCCATATGATCAGACAAAACATTTATTAAGCACATTATAAAGGCATATTGGCTACTCTTCATGTCTCAAACTCTATACCACTTTTGAGTTGATAAAATTTTACCTCATATGTATGATACACATAATATCACACATTTGCAATTTTAAATTCAAACATCAATAGTAATTGCCAGTCAACAATGTTCAGTTTTTTGCCCCCAATCAGTCTTCCTTTTTGACAAGCCAATCTGGTCACCCTGGATCAGCTTTTATTTTCGCTAAAACATTCTATTATCATTATCCGAACATGATCATTTATGGTCTGCTGGTAGTGATTTCATTGCCTGGAAGAATCCATGACTCATCGCTGTACCAGCGGCGAGTCTGGTAACGCTTGGTCCAGAATGCGCTGCTGTTGCTCTTAGACAGACAGCTAAGTGAACCAATCAGAGAACAGTTAACGGACAGCGACGTGAACCAAGCCGGTAGGAAGCAATGCAAAAACATCTTTTTTGAAAAGAAAGGCCTCTAGAGCTGTCAGCTGCTGTGGTTTTAAGGAATCGATGTGTTTTAGGTCATTTAAGACCAATTTTACAGCTGAATGGAAGGGACGTTGCGGGCAAAGGCGGGTGCACTGACGTCACCATCTTTGAACGAATCAGAATCGCAGAGTCCGTTGTTAACCGGAGGAGCGAGGGTGGAGCGAGGGTGTCCAAATGGTATCGCGCTGTATAGCAAATACAGAGAGATATCATTTGGCTGGCCAGGTAAGTGATTTCATACATCTGTGAGAAAGAGTGTCTGCTTTCAATGTGTTTTCTGGTGGTTCTCAATATTTTATACTAAAAAAGAGAAAAGATCCAACAATTAGTATCTACCGCCATTGAATGAAACGTGATGTTTTTACACAAAAATGGGTGCAGACACGACATAACAGCATCCATATGTTGAAGACATCTGTGCTGTCTGTCGCAGCCGACTTTGAGTAACGTGGACACTGTGTCGTCATTACAATGGGATTTATGGATATTTGTTTTACAACATTCACGAGAGAGAGACTTTTGGAGCTGTAGGGAGTAGGGTATGCTCCAAGCAGCAGCAGGAGGAGCTCGCCGGGATTTGTGGACAAGCCTGCAGGATCCACTTTAACCCAGCAATAGCTCCAAAAAGGGCACACTTCAGCGCCTTGAGTGGACCGAGCATGAGTAGGGTCATGATGTCAGTGTCAGTGTCAGTGTATCCTCAAACAACACAACGGATTTTATATCACAATGGAATTTCTAAACAAGGACTAAACCTGGTTTAGTCCTTAACCAGGTCTAACACCCCGCATACAACTAAACCAGGAGGACAGTGGCCTGTGTATATTGAGACCATTGATTTAAGTTTTTTTTAACGGCTAATCCAAAATAGGAACAGCTGTTTCCAAATCTCAAAACAAAATAGAAAATCATGAAAAAATCTGTAGTTTTGGGTTTAAAACCAAAATTGGACCACAAAATATTTTCATTTTATTGTAAGCTAAAATCCAATTTGCTTTTTACCCATGTTTTCCTTGTGGAGTGGCCCTCACAGCTCTGTGGCAGGTGCCAGTGAATCTCATCACTTTACCAACCTAAGGACCAGGTGCTGCACAGAGGCGAGGATCTGGGCAGGTGAGAAGGTCTGGACAGTGGGGAGGGGATCTGGACAGTGGGGAGGGGATCTGGACAGTGGGGAGAGGATCTGGACAGTGGGGAGGGGATCTGGACAGTGTGAGATGGTGGATACTGTCTGTGTTCCCTTTGAGATGGAGCAGAGGCTGTTGGCAGCTCAGTGGGGCTTTGGGGGGACATTCTTTGCTTGACTGCTGGACAGTGAGACTCTGATCAGCAAACATGGACACTCTGCGTGTCATCCATATTTATTTTATCATAATTTTTCTCAACTTTCAAGAGTTAAAAGCAAATTGTGTTTTGGAGAGTGTGTCATGGCGCATGGGGCTGTCCTTCTGGTTCAGCTCTGCCGCTGACCACTCTGGTTTCAAATGGGGGTAATATAGCCACGTAGCCATGATCTCAGGGAAGAGCATTGGATTCATGTAATTACATGAATATTGAGACTTTTCTCATAATTACGAGATATTATAACTTTGTAAATCAGGTAGCTTGATGCTCAACCATACATTAACCAACCGCATTTCTGTGTCTGGACACTCTTCATTTCTTTAAAGGTCCCATGGCATGAAATTTTCACTTTCTGAGGTTTTTGAACGTTAATGTGAGCTCCCCTACCCTGTTTATCACCCCCATGGTTAAAAATTGCGAAATGTCTAAACTGAGCATTTGCGATCCTTTTCTGCGTTACAAAAAATCGGAGCTCAAACAGGCGATTTTGAACAAGGCACCTTATTGACGTCAGATCAAAAAGAGAAATGCAAATGCAGTTCCACCCCCGTCTGTCTGAACTCGGCGTCTCTGGAAATCACGTCCAGAGAGTTTGGACTGCGAATGCGCTAGGCAATGCGAAATGCGTTTTTTTATTTGCCTGGAGGCACGTCCGAGTGTTTCTAGGCTCGGAAGTCCTTTATCTGAGCCTCTGGACCTTTGAACAGCAGTGGTTTAATTTTGTTTTCTGTGGAAATGTGTTTATTTTTCAATGGAACGCTTCAAATCTCTCCCCCCGCGCAAAAACACAGAAATGGATCAGCTGAGAGCTAGAGCGGAGAGCGGAGAGCGGAGAGTTTGGCCACGCCCCCACCCTCTACTATAGGCCAGCTCTTTTCTCCTCATTTGCATTCAAGCAACAACGCCCAGAATAAAGTGTTTGAGAGAGATATTTATGACTCTTTCTCATCTTATCTCTGTTTCTCATGCACTGAGTGTTGGTTTTGAAGAAGGATTCATTTACAGTATTAGGGAACAATTAAGGCATGTAAAAGCATGTACCATGTCATGGGATCTTTAACCAAAATGTCCCATACTGCCACTGATTCCCTCATTGCTCATGAATATATAGTGCGCATACCTTCACCCACACTCACACACACACACACACAAACCTGCATTTAACATGTGTACAACATTAAAGCCTCTGTCTATATGTGTATAACTTTTTATCCAAAGAATATACTCAAAAAAATTGTATTTGTTGCACTGAGAAACCAGTGTCCATGCTCTGAATGGGGACACATCTCCACAAAACTGGACTGGTGGCTCTGCTCTCGTCCGGCTTGTTTCCATGGAAATGTGTTTTCTTTGGCTATAATATTCCACAGTATGGCATAAATGTATCTGTCTCCTTGGAGAATGTTCCAAAGTATGAGTTTAACCTTTCTATTTTCATGAATTAATGCAAGTGACGTGCCACTTCCAGAAAGTTGCACACTGTACCTTTAAATTTGGTAGAGATTTCCTGCAAGATAAATGCAGTGCAACTCCACACTGAATTACAGCTACAGAAAACGCTGCTGCAAAAATCTGATAATTATTTTTCACATTCTCTCCCCTGTCCTTAATGTGTGTCAGAGCTCAAGGCCAAGCATACATATGTATATGTTTCTATTATATTCTGTAACCCATGGAGAGAGATGACATCAGTGCAGGTACAAAACCTAGTCGCGCATTTACTCTTCAGATTGTCCAAACATGACCACTAAACATGAAATGAACTTGTCATAATGGCATTTATTATGAGGGGAAACTATTAATTTAATCGATACTGTAATAATGAGCGATTGTATTTTAGCTGTGATGGAGCAGTATGCTTGACCAGCCAGCTACATTCTGGTTGAATCTACGTTTGGAATCGGACCAGTGTGTGAAAAACGTCCTAACTTGAGATGATCCAACCACAGTTGCAAATTTATATATCGTGTCTTTCAAATGCGTAAGACATCTCCTCTCCAAATTTTTTGTAACATTCAGAACAAAAGATTAGCTTCAATTATTGTTATTTCAATTTTAATGTGAAAGCTGCCATGTTTGTTTTGTAAAGTTTTGTCAAAGATTGTGGTTTTGGCTGGTCAGGTAGATTCAAGATTCAAGAATCTTTATTTGTCATATGCAGGATCAAGACAAGGTCAACAATGCAATGAAATGCTTAGGATCAGAAGAACCGTTGACTCGCTAAGATAGTCAAGATACAATGTTCCCCCTAATTTTTCATGTGTCTGAGCAAACACACTAACTCCCTGAGCGTTCCTTGGACTCCTGTGAGCGACATCCGACCTGCACACTGTGGCAACACCAGTATCACACCTGAGATCATGGCAAGTTACATAGCTTATGAATCAAATCACTGCTGTTATTTCTGTTAGATTACTTTTAATATAACTGATTTTTTTGGTCCACTTCTCAAAAATCTGTTCATGAACTTTGTACATGTTGTATGTCAGTGTGAGGGTCAGTGAAACATTGAACATTACAATATTTTGAAAAATAACCTGTGTATATACCTGTGTATAAACCTGTAAAACCACATGAAGAGAGATTTTTTCAGCTTGATAAATATAGCCTACATGTAGCTGCAGATTGTTTAGGGATGATTGTAGGACCTATAGGACACTATAAGATGGGTCTTTCTAAAAATAATGATCTCCAAAATAAGTATACATTTTTATCAGTTTATATCTTGCTTTTTAATCATTACCCAGTTTAAGTCATTCTGTGAGAGTGACAGAGCTCTGTGGTTTAACGCTCTGGGGAGAGGATTCACACTTCACACAGAAAGTCCCGTCTTTTTGCTCACAAAAACCTATGGCTTGGACAGAAACAAAGAAAACAGCCGAGGATTACATTATGGCTCTACCTGTCTCCTCTTCTGTTCTTCCCTACGTGGAGTGTGTGCGGGTGCGGGTGGCGCTCCCGTCGGCTGGTGTGGACCCGCCGCTCTGACCCGCCGCTCTGACCCACGGCGATGCGCACGACAACTATGGTCTTACTGAAGGAAGCGAGCGAAATGCGATCGAAATGAATCTGTTTGTAGTTGGCTTGTCCCTAAAGCATGTGCACATTCACATGTGCAAACTGAATCTATCAGACTGGATTCCGTGTGTCAAACCAGCGCTGAGTTCAGGTTAGATTTTATTTTATGCGCTGAAAAGGATTTGATGTGCGCGCTGAACGTCTGGGCAGTGCGCAATTGCGCACGCGCGCACCTTAGAGGGAACAGTGGTACTAATAACATGCAATAATAGTACATGGTAGAAAAATGTTGCAAAAAGTGCAGGAGAAGAAGCAAACAATATAATACAAATATGTAATCAAATGTAATAAAATACAAAGGTACAGGTAGGATTAAATACGGTGTAAGAAGAGTATTTCACAGATTGCACATAATATGGTATAGTATAAGTATGGCACTATATAATAAGGAGGTGGAAAAGCGCTATATAAAGATGTGACCATTTACCATTTTACTTTTTGACAATTATTAAGCATTAAAAGTTATAAATGGTCAGAACAAAAATCTTATTTAGGTTTGAAGTACCAGTACCAGTTGTTTTTTAGTGGAAGGGACATTAAACACATTCTGACACATCTAAGACTTCAGCAGAACTGTTTGTAAGGGTCTGAACGTTAACTACATAAAAAAAGATGTGTTAAAATTTAAGTCAATGTTTTAAAGGTAAATACTATATTACTATTTTGTATAATGTGGTTTCATTCACACATGTTTAAAGGAGAATTCAATCTGAGCCTTATTTCGGTAATAAAACAAGTTGTTTTACTCACCCATAGCACTTTGGTGTCATATGAAGCACTTCCGGAGATGTTTTAGATTAGCGATAGCCGTAGCGCGAGTTCTCGGGGCATGTAATATATGCCCCGTGCGGTCTCCAAATAACACAAACTTGAGCACTTTTCAAATCATAGAAGCTCGATGTCTTTAGTCTATGATTTCGTTTGAGTCAAAAGTGGCCTGTAATCCGAGATTTAGCCATAGTTTCGAGTAGATGAGGACGCCAGTGCGCATGTGCGGAGCTTATTTCACTCTCAGATCCCGGGACCCAAACATGAAACGCAAAGCTGTAAATTATGGATAAATCTCGGATTACAGGCCACTTTTGACTCAAACGAAAGCGTAGACTAAGACATTGAGCTAAAGTTTGTGTTATTTGAAGACCTACGGCTAGAACTCGCGTTTTGGCTATCGCAAATCTGAAACATCTCTGGAATATGACACCAAAGTGCTATGGGTGCTTGTTTTATTACCGAAATAAGGCTCAGATTGTAAAAAAACCATAAATTCTCCTTTAACACACAGACCTTGCGTATTTAGGCTGAGTTCTTCTCTCACTTTGAAAACAGGTCCAACTTGTGATATTTGGAAATACAAGAAGAGTGCCACTGTGTTTTTACTCCATACACCTTCACGAGAATCATCTAGATAGCTGTTAACTTGAAATCTACCACCCCATGACATCATAAGGTGGAAAAGAGCATTTTGAGATTTGGAGATATAGACAGACTAATACACCAGCATTACTCAAACATGTGAATGAAACAAAACATAACTCCAGATATGTTTGTGAGGAGGTAACAGCATTATAATGGCTTAAAGCTCAAAAGAGTCCATTCTGCGTGGTATAAGACTTTAGGTTCAAATGCAAAGTAACATTATTTCATTTTACAAGTTCTACAACATTTGCTACAACTTTTGCAGTGATATATAGATGGCCAGTAATTGCTCATCACAATATGGCATTAAACAGATTTCCCTTTCATTTATTCAATTCCAGGTGGCTGTCGTGATCATACTCTCAAATAATGTTTTATTCTTTTAATTTTCCTCTTCCACCTAAAGATTATAATGACCTATGACCCCCTATTTCCCTTTTATAGTGATGCAAATGACTGTTCTTAGATTTCCAGGAAAATATCAGATGCATCTGTTTGTAGGTCTACCACAATGTTCTAATGTGCAAAAAAGCAATTTCCTCCTTCTGAGTTGACTTCCTGTCTACTTTTGATGTCAGATTTACATGTGGGAGGAGCTTCTGCGGTCACCCCTGCTCCATTTAACCAGCTTCACTTCTCCAATTCATCACACTTGTAAGAATGAACAACGAAATTACCAACAAGGGATTAGATCATGATAATACAGCATATGCTTTTGTTTTTGGCACTGTTCTTGTAGTTGGCTTCCCTCTCAACGCTATCGCACTATGGATCCTACTTCGACGTCACAGCCACAAATCTCCGAGCGCCGTTTTCATGATCAACCTCGCCCTTTCAGACTTATTCCTCGCCATTTCGTTGCCATGGAGAGTGTACTTCTTCAGCACAGGGACTTGGCCTCTGGGATTCATGTGGTGCAACTTTGTCACCATGTTTTTCCGAAACAATATTCGGTCAAGTTCGATTTTTATCACCTTCATAAGCGTGGATAGACTCTTGGCTGTGGTGTACCCTTTAAGATCTCGGCATATAAGAACTGCTTCGAACGCGGTGAAAGCTGCTGCCATGGTCTGGTTAATTGTGGTACTTGTCAACATCCCTGAAAGTATAACATTTCTAAATCAATTAAGAAACTTGACTGAATCCATATGTTTTGACTTTCATGAGAGGGATCTACTATCTTTTTCACCAATATTCTACTTTCAACCTGTTTTAGTCCTGACTTTGCTACTGGTCAACATCGTATCTACTTTGATGGTGTCTTTCAAAATCAGAAGGCATGTTAGTGTCTCAGCCAAAGTGGAAAACAAAGTCAATGTTATGCTGATTTTTGGAATGAATTTGGCTATGTTTACAATATTTTTTTTGCCGATTTCTGTGGTACCTGTAATTATGTTTAAAAATGAGTTCATTACACCACTGACATGTCTGGCAAGTATTAACTGCTGCTTGGATCCACTGCTCTATTATTTCTCTTTAGATGGATTTTGGAAGAAAAACGAGGAGCCGGAGTATAGTTAGAGAGACATGTGTCCTACCATGGAAGCTGAGGGCATTACAGATTCTCAGGAAATGCATTTTGTGTGTGTCTTTTTTTTTTTTTATTTCAAAATTTGTGATTTTCGGTTTTTTGCATAATGTGCTATTTGAGATCATGAAGAAGCCTCTCCATGTTTCAGATAACAGCATTAGTGACGTTAAAAACATACATTTTTAATTTCAAAAATGCTTGTTAGGCAAGGAGGGCTGAAGAGACCAAACTTTGAGAGGCTGTTTCTGGAATTTCTGGGATCTGCTATGGCTGCATTCAAATAGAGATAGCTTTTTTAAATATTGTCAGATTTTCACATGTAAGACATCATTGGAAAGCTTAGAACCCTAGACTTGGTATTGGTTTTCCTGCGGTTGGACACACATTTCAAATCGCTATTACCTGCAAATGTGAAAATATATTCTTATAAATAAATGTGATATTTTTAAATACTGTCTTTTTGTCTATAAGGAACACATAATGCTGGTTTGACCACAATGGGGAAGTCAAAACCTCAGACTGTTCAACTGACTCAATAAGCAAAGAGACAGTGTTCTGAAAGATGACCATCAGAATTTTGCATGACACAAATGGTACGGAGTTGAGTTAAATTGTGAATTGTAGATTAATGGGTCAGAGCATCTCAAAAATCACAGCTATTATGGGGTATTCGAGGTCTGCAATCGTTAGTATCTGTCAAAAGTCAACCAAATAGACAATTTGAAAATAAAGAAGTGCCAGACATTGTTTTTAACCAGTGTTTTCCACCTTTTACTCTCTTCTTAAAATGCTATTTTACACAACAGGTGTTACAACAAAATCATGACTCCCCCCACTCGGTGCGTGTGCGTGCGTGTATGTGTGCGTGCATTAGAAGGAAAAATGTTCCACATGAAACTCCACACTATGCCCCACCAAAATTTTGAAATGCCCCCCCAATCTGTGCAGTCTAGATCCGGGCCTGGTTACTGTCAGTGGATGTGTCCGCTTTTCATGGGCTGGAATGTGTATTATTTGCCACCAAGTTCTTCGAGAAGTAGCAGCAGTGTACAATTTGATGTTGTCCAGCAGAAAAGTATAGGCCTAGTTGAAATAGATAAAGCCTTTATAAAGAAAAATTATATAAAAATATATTTTTTTAAAAAGTAAATAGTAAAAAATAGTATTTCCTGCGTTTGGTGCGTTTAAACAGGTCATCAAGCTGATCGACTAAAGAGTCCCACCAGAGGAAGTTAATGGAACCTGGGCCCTGTCTTACTTTTACTCCTGAAGTTTGGTACAGAAGACCAAATGCAACTTTGCCAACACCTGCCAATTACAATGATAGTACCTGATCCTCTGAACAGTATGTGACCACATACAGTGTGCAATCAAATACACAAATAAAATCCACAGGCTGTTTTTCATTTTATTTAATCAACTGCTCAGTCCTTCTATGCTATTTAGTTGTTCAAATAAATCAAATTAGCAAAAGAAGATTAGAAATTATAAAATATATTTGAGTGCCACATGTTGAAACATACATATCTGCAAGTCACTTCCCCTTCAGGGCGCTATGATGACACAGTGTGCATCCTGCTTTTGTATAGTTACGAAAAATTGCGGTGTGAGAGCATGGGGGGATGTAGGCTCGTTGGCTGAGCTTTGGAATGCTAACCCTAAGGAAGGTCTGAATAGGGCCTGGGAGAGATTGCAACATCACTCAAATGTGCATGAATGACATATAAAACTACTTCAGACATTTTTCTTGAAGGTGTATGGAGTGTAAAAACACAGTGGAGCACTTCCTGTATCACCACATGACATCACAAGGAATAACGGTTTGTGTGAATGAAACAAAAACATAACTCCAGGTATGTTTTGATGAGGATTACAGGATTAGAACAGATCAAAAAATAGCCTAATATACTATATATCAATGAAAATTCATGATGAGGCAATTCTGAATAAAAGATGCCATGGGAGATTACAGTCTTTGTGATTTATTTACTTTTATAATATATTCATCACATGCGTGGACTGTGTAAGTCTTTTTCAATGGGGAAAGGCATATTGCATTGTACCCCCGCAGAGATTGACTTCTATGCAGCATTATATGTATCCGTATGTTGCATGTGGGATGTGCCTGCCTCCCAGTCCCTTATAATAAATAAATCAATACGTTTGAATTAGTAACAGTGTAGAAGCATATGTGCATTCTCAATGTGTCACAGGCAAAACTCACATCTTTTACTATGAACGCTCCAGCGCACAGTGAGGCAAGTGCAGACAAAAATATAGAGTTTTATTATAGTCAAATTATATTATAACATTGTAATGCCAAGCCTCATGCAGTTACAATGTAGTTTAGATTCATTCACTGCTTAAACATATAATATAACCTATAAAAAAGTTCATCTCTGTTTGAAAAATGATTTCGCTGTTTGTTACCATCTATTAATAGCAACTAATAATGAAAATGTGGTTGGCTTTTCAAAACTATTTCTATACAAAGCCTAACTTGTTTTGGACTTGTTTCTTTAATTAAGTTGTTTTGGATGAAAGTTGCAATTTTAAAATATGAAAATGATAAGGTTAGAACTATAGAGCAAACACAAACACAGTAGGTCTTCTTTAAATGACTCTTATCTGTTTTTTTGTAAATGAACTCATAATCAGACGAACACATAGAAATATTATACGTTTAATTTTAAGGGTCGAACTTTATGGAACTTTTTGGATAGAGGGTTAGCCACCTGTCTTCATGGAGTTATTGCTTTATCTGGAATGTTCCACAGTATGGGATTTAATTAAGGAATTTAATTAAGGTCAGATCTAGAAGTGATCCTGTTCTCTCTAAAAGTGCATGGTTTTAGTGATTATCCGATATCCTATAGGTTTTAGCATACAGAATACGATACAGATTGTTTAGAACTCAGAGCAACAATGGCCTTTAAGCCCTGCCGATATTTTTGAGCTGATATGTAGGGGCTAAATTATATTAAATTCACTGCAAACATTTCCGCAGCCTTTTTACCATAAGCCTATGAGAGAGCTGTGGTCATGTTTTGTACAGTGATCTCTACGCATTAGTGTTCAAATTAAGTTTCATGTCCTCTTTAGGCAGCAGGTCAAGAGTTCACCTTCAAACTGTGCAAATGTGGAAAAACACCTACAGTCCTGGGCATTGTACCTGGGCATTGTACAGCAAACGGCCCTTTGGTTGACTCTCTGGAATTACAAAATAAACATATTTGATCATTTTACCTCATTTTACCTTAAGCTGCATTGCTTTTATTTTAGAGGTGCTTTTTCAAATTACATTTTTTGTAAGGCAACCTCACTTTTTCATTGCTTCATCATAACATTATAGTCTTACCAGTCTTACCAGCTTGTCAAAACAATACTATTTACTGCTCATCATAAAGAAATACAATTAATATTATGCAGAACTGAGTTAAGCGTTTTGGCCCTCTCGTGTGGCCTCGTGGAAAATATAATAAGCCACCTTGTTCTGTCACCACTGGAACAGAATGTGACCACAAAACCATGCGCTAAGCTCTACTCACTTTCACTTCCTCCACCACCGCTTGACTCTTCTTCTATATCTTCTTTTACATCTCATCTGCTTCATCAATGTGAGAAACAGGAAAGCACCTGTGCAGAATAGCTCATTATGGAACATAAAAATGCATTGGTTCCATCTGCATACTCATACACTTACTTTACTTTACTCTACATATTAAACAGACCCTCCAGGAATTTGCGATGTTGCAATTTGCAACTTCAACGCAACTTCAGCCAATCCCCGTGAATTCAGGGCGGTGTTGCAATTTTGACCAATCACCACAACTTTCCCGCAATTTTGACCAATTTTGACCAATCATCGGCGACGTATTGAACTCACGTCGACCAACTTCCTTCTGCCTTACTTCCGGGTGACGAAACGAAACTGCGGCCGTGTCCCCAGTTCGGAGCGTGGTTTGAAGGGGGCTCAGACTGCAGTCAAGGCGGTGCACACTTGCCCAGCCCTGAGTGCACTCCGCGGACCGCATGGCTGTCTGCGAAATGCGACAGGTCTCGCAACTACGGGAAGCAGCCGCCGACTCCATTTTCTCCCGTAGAAGAAGTAGCGCGCGGTGCATGCTGGGATATATGAGTGCGCGAAGTGTGCTTTTTCACGCGCTTGGTCCACGCCCTGATTTCCATGGAAACGACTGCGGTCTGGGACAAAAAGAAATGACGCACATGCCCTTCAAACCACGCTCCGAACTGTGCACTCTGGGAATTGGGACACGGCTTCTAATGGCAAAGAAACATGTCTGCGGCGCCATTTGCCCACAAAAATAACAGCAAAAGACCGAAACAGTTCCCCTCCTAGTAGTAATTTATTTTCGATGTTGGTAAGGTTGTTTTAATAATACACTCAAAGACGCTGTACAGACGGTAAAATCAGTAATAAAACAGGCAATAAAACAATAAATAATCAGACAAAGCATTGAACATTAAAATATTTTAGGACCATACCTCTGATCTCTGTGTCTTTGTATTATTCTTTGTCAGTAATAACTCAGTATTCAAAATATTACTCAATTTTAATTACAAAAAGGGAAAATCGCAACTATTTAACGCAACTTTCACTTCCTCCTGCAACAAAATCGCAACAAAAACCTTAAAAGCACCACAACTTTCATCGCAACTTTTTGGAAAAGCTCACGCAAATTCAGGCATTTTAGCCCGCAACAATCACAAAAAATGCCCGCGAAATCCTGACTAAAGGTTCTTACAGTTTTATTATGAAAAGTTACGAAAAGTTTGAAATTTGTATTATTGACTGGATTAAACATCATAATGCTGCAAAATGTTGGTCGTGACGTCATGAGTCACACATTTGGGTTTATAATTTGAACAAAAGAAAGACTTCAAAATGTCTCTCCAATAAGAATTTTAGTAAGTAAGTTGAATTTAATTTTTTCTCTTTTATTAGCAGTCCACACATATTCTGCAATTTAATTTTTACATTCAAACAGCGTACAGTAGTCTGTTTTTGTTACCATCCACTATAAACAGGCTAAAGCACATTTTGGCTTAGCGCCCCCTGAGGACGTGGTCTGGAATTAATTAACATCAACAAACAAAAGTCTGATCTACAGTATTTAAATCTGAAGTAAAAGAAGAAGATTGTTCTGTGGAGTCCCCCAGGGTTCCATTCTTGCGCCTATTCTGTTCGCTTTGTACCTTCTCCCACTGAGTGAAATTTTTTAAAAACACAATATTCAATATCACTTTTATGCAGATGACTGCCAAATTTACCTGCCACTCAAAAAACGTTCTTCCGGTCCCCTGACACCTCTCCTTGCTTGTCTGAGTGACGTCAAGGCTTGGCTGGCCCACAATTTCTTAAGTCTTAATGAGGGTAAAACTGAAGTTGTGGTGTTTGGCAAAATTGACCCCCTCTTGGACTTGGGCCCACTTAAACAACAAGTTAAATCTTCTGTTACCAACCTTGGCGTCACTATTGACAATGATTTTAAGCTTGATAAGCACGTGAATGCGGTCCTCAAATCTGGCTTTTATCATTTAAGGCTTTTATCCAAAGTCAAATCCTTTTTATCTTTTAAATCTTTCGAACAAGTCATGCACGCTTTTATCTCTTCTCGTTTAGACTACTGTAATGCACTTTTCTCTGGCATTAGCCACCATGCACTTTCTCGTCTACAGCTAGTCCAAAACTCCGCTGCGCGCCTTTTAACCGGTACCAAAAAACGAGAGCACATAACTCCGATTTTAGCATCTTTGCACTGGCTCCCCGTTCATTTTAGAGTTGATTTTAAAATTTTATTGTTTGTTTTTAAAGCTTTGAATGGGCTGGCCCCGGATTACATCTCGGACCTCATCCAGATTTACACCCCCGCCCGCGTTCTGAGGTCCGAGGGCCAGCTCCAACTCGTGGTTCCTAAGACGAGACTTAAAACCAGAGGAGACAGAGCCTTTTCTGTGGCTGGACCAAAACTGTGGAACGCTCTGCCTCCTCACATCAAAACAGCTCCCACTGTGGAGTGTTTTAAGTCTCGTCTTAAGACCCACTTTTATTCTCTGGCTTTTAATCCCGCATGAGTTGTGTGGTCCTCTGTGTTTTTATTTTATTTATTTTACGTTTATATTTTATTAATTAATTTATTTATTCTATTTTACTCTATTTTGTTTTTACTTACTCCATGGTTTTGATTTGGTTTTACTGGTTTTATTGTTTTGGGACTAGTGAATCATATACAGTACTTGATGTTTGTTGTGTCGCTCGCTGTAGTTTTTCTGTCTGTGCAGCACTTTGGAAACTGTTTATGTTTATGAAATGTGCTATAGAAATAAAGTGGATTTGGATTTGGATTTGAATGTTCTGAATGAATCTGATCTTGAACAGGAAGTAAAAGACACTGACTGGGCTCAGGAAATTACTTGTTTTTTTTGTTTTTTTAATTTCTACCATGTTATGACATTGTGCTCTTATCAAAAACAGGCCTGAAGAGGTTTTAGATGCCATCCATGCATGCTTGAGTAATTTAGCGATCCTTCCCGGGCCCTATTTTGAACCCTCCTTACGGTTAACTGTAAAATTCTGTCTGATACTCGGCTCACAGTCCTACGCCACCGATGCTTCCACGTGACAATTCTCCATAAGTATAGAAAAGCATGATACAAAACAATACACAACAACTTGACAAAGCTGATGTGCAGTAATTTTATTGCTTCACTTACAAAAAATACTCTTATTTTTCACCCAGATGAATAGAGTTTAGTGCTTCCATTGTTGATTCTGCAAAAATCCTTGCTGTATCTGTATTTCACTTCACTACTGTACACAAAAAACAAGTGAGTTTGTCTGATTCTCATATAGAGCACTCACAACTTGACACAAGTTGACCAATTAAAAGTTTCCATTCAGCTTAATATTCACCAATGACTTTTGTTTATTGTATGTGGAAGTTTGTGTTTGCCAGTGCATTGTGTTAAACGTCCCATGGCATGAAACTTTCTGAGGTTTTTGAATGTTAATGTGAGCTCCCCTACCCTGTTTAGGCCCCCCCCATGGCTAAAAGTTGCGACATGTGTAAACTGAGCAGTTGTGGTCCTTTTCTGCGTTTGAAAAAAAGACAGCCCAAACGGGCGATTCTGAACAAGGAAACTATGTGACGTCACATTGAAGGAAAAAATGCAAATGCAGTTCCACCGCCCGTCTGTGTTTTTACCCACACTCTCTGGAACTCACACCCAGAGAGTTTGGACTGCGAACGAGCTACGCAATGAGAGATGCGTTTTTTAATTTGCCTGGAGGCACGTGAGAGTGTTTCCAGGCTCGGATGTCCTTTATCCAAGCCTCTGAACCTCTGAAACAGCAGTGGTTTAATTTTATTTTCTGTGGAAATGTGTTTATTTTTCAATGGAATGTTTCTCATATCTTCCTCTGCGCAAAAATGCGGAAGTGGGGCCAGTGCACATCGCACCGCTAAAGAGGAAAGAGCGGAGAGTTTGGCCACTCCCCCACCCGCTGCACTGGCCTGTCTCTGTCCTCCTCATTTGCATTCAAGCAACAATGCCCATAATGGAGTGTTCCAGAGAGATATTTATGACTCTGTCTGTGTTCATGGGTCTTTCTCATGCACTGAGTGTTGATTTTGAAGAAGGATTCATTTACAGTATTAGGGAACCATTAAGGAGCCATATAAAAGCATCAAGAAGTACCATGTCATGGGATCTTTAGATCTTTAAATAGAGGGTATTTCACATTATGGTATCAATCTTTTCTATCTTAATGGAGAACAAACCAGACCAAGTTACAGGTCAGATCTGTGGACAGGCAACTCCACTTAGTCAGAATGCCTGTTTTTCTAGTTTCTGTTTCTGTTGAATTGTAAGGTAGAACTGTTTATTGTCATACCGTGGAACATTCCAGGCAGAGTAATGACATTTCCGTAGAAAAAAACAGGTGACAAGTGTATTTTCATGATCAGTGGCCAGTCGGACTCTGCGGAGGGGAGCTACACAGTGAAGATCCCCTTTTGTGTCTGTGCAATTTGCCTTGAAAAGCGCATTGACATTCATAAGAGCACTACAGAGAGCTGAGCAGGTATCTCCAGCACTGACTGCCAGGACTGTGGGTCTGAGGCCAAGTGTGCTCGGGAGCAAAGGAGCCCTGCTGTTCAGACAATGAAGGCACTGGTACCTGCTCAATTCCATCACAAAGACGGGGCCGGGGCAAGAATGTGGACATGTAAATAACAACAGACAGGATGAAAAGCTTTACAGAGGAACACGGGATGATTGTTTGGAGCTTTGGTTAAAGGTCTTTAAAAAAAGAAAGAAAGAAAGAAAGAAAAACAGTTCAGCTTTTAACATTTTTCAAAGGCAGGAGTGGGTGATCATGGTAATACTAACAACAATTAGCATGCTAACTGTGAACTTCCAGTTTCTGCAACAATAAAATGCTAATTAAATGCAGATAGCACACAGCAGACTTTGACCCCTAGAGCTGCTTATACATCTGTACTGGGGCAAGGCACATTTATCTCAAATGAAAAAATGTAATTTGCATGTGGATTTGTCTCTAAACATTCATAAACACTCACACACCTGTGAAGGTTGACTCTTGGTATTTTGTGAGTGAAGTGTCTTGCCCATGTACAAATAAACAGTATGCTGTGATGTCAGTTGTTAGTTTCAAAAACATAATACAGGCTCCTTTCACTATAGAATGCGGTGAACTCTATGAAACTAGTATATGAATTAGTCAGCTTAACTGACAGTGTCATATTTAGATTTATTGGACGATTCTAGATAAACAATGTTATGACGCAAAAGTAGACCACAACATTTTGATTAAAGATGCAGAAAACAAAGATAAGTAACAAAGGGAAAAGACCATGATGAGCTGACAAACGTAAAATAAGGACGGTACGGGGAAAAAAAAACAAAAAACCTACCCATAAACTGTTCCTACACAAAATAAAGATCAGATATCTGGACTCAGATCAACAAGCAAAAGGCAGGCTAACAAAAGCAAAGGATTCAGCATAGATGAACCAACAGGGGGCAGCACTGGGCTCAGAGTTGTGACGCACAGGGGCAGGCACTGAGCACACCAAAAATATTGTACTAAAAATCTGCAAAAGTAAGCACAGATCAACTAATGATTAACTAGAGATAAGAAAACTTTAATGAAAAGTAAATACTACAAAAAATGATATACAGTTTGATTAGATAATAGTGTATTGTGTATTGCCCAAACTTAACAAACAACGATCACCTCTGTATCATTCTCATTGACATAGTGCTGTAAATGTTCTGCAAACAGGTCCACACAAGTCCAGGGACTAAACACACTCAGGTCTTCAGCTCTAACATAAACGTACTTACTTTCAAGACACTTTCAGGACACTTAATTTGATATTTTACATTGTATTTATTTTGGGTTATTATTATTTATTTATTTTTGCTTTTGACTTTTTGCTTAACATGACTTATTTTGGCAATATTAAATGACTATTCCAACTCTTTCTGCCTGGTTCAGAAGAAGCAGGCTTTAGTTTTTAGGTTGCACCCTCTTGTGGCAGAAGAATAAAATGTTTTGTAAACATTGGCATATTGAACAGCTCAGAATCTGAAACCTGTGTGCAGCTGAGGGCGGATATACAGCTGCTTCCTTTATGCTTTTAATCCATCAAAACACTTTTAACGTGTACACATAAGATCACTCTGTCTGTTTGAATTTGACTTTATTTTATTCCCACATGCTGCCTTGCCTCCGGAAGCAGGGGTGGGTGATCCCTGTGTGTCTTTCTCTGTCTTTCTCTTACTCACTTCCTCTCTGTCTGTCTCTCTCACTCTCTCTCTCTTTCCCTCTCTAGCTCTCGCTCTCTCTTTGTCTCTCTCTCCCTCTCTATTTGTATGTCTCTCTCTCTGTCTCTTTCTCTGTCTTTCTCTTACTCACTTCCTCTCTGTCTGTCTCTCACTCTCTCTCTTTCTCTTTCTCTCTCTAGCTCTCTCTCTCTTTATCCCTCTCTCCCTCTATATTTGTATGTCTCTCTCTGTCTCTTTCTCTGTCTTTCTCTTACTCACTTCCCCTCTGTCTGTCTCTCCCTCTCTCTCTTTCTCTCTCTAGCTCTCTCTCTTTCTTTGTCTCTCTCTCTCTCTCTCTCTATTTGTATGTCTCTCTCTGTCTCTTTCTCTGTCTTTCTCTTACTCACTTCCTCTCTGTCTGTCTCTCTCTCTTTCTCTCTAGCTCTCGCTCTCTCTTTGTCTCTCTCTCTCTCCCTCTCTATTTGTATGTCTCTCTCTGTCTTTTTCTCTGTCTTTCTCTTACTCACTTCCTCTCTGTCTGTCTCTCACTCTCTCTCTTTCTCTCTAGCTCTCGCTCTCTCTTTGTCTCTCTCTCTCTCCCTCTCTATTTGTATGTCTCTCTCTGTCTCTTTCTCTGTCTTTCTCTTACTCACTTCCTCTCTGTCTGTCTCTCTCTCTCTCTCTCTCTCTCTCCCTCTCTTTG
This sequence comes from Paratrypauchen microcephalus, assembly GCA_036785185.1. NCBI lineage: Eukaryota > Metazoa > Chordata > Actinopteri > Gobiiformes > Gobiidae > Paratrypauchen > Paratrypauchen microcephalus. Next base: position 704,531 of record JAVJIX010000163.1, on the reverse strand, counting down.
TATGTCTCTCTCTGTCTCTTTCTCTGTCTTTCTCTTACTCACTTCCTCTCTGTCTGTCTCTCTCTCTCTCTCTCTCTCTCCCCCTCTCTATTTGTATGTCTCTCTCTGTCTCTTTCTCTGTCTTTCTCTTACTCACTTCCTCTCTGTCTGTCTCTCACTCTCTCTCTCTTTCTCTCTCTAGCTCTCTCTCTCTCTTTGTCTCTCTCTCTCTCCATCTCTATTTGTATGTCTGTCTCTGTCTTTCTCTTAATCACTTCCTCTCTGTCTGTCTCTCACTCTCTCTCTCTTTCTCTCTCTAGCTCTCGCTCTCTCTTTGTCTCTCTCTCTCTCCATCTCTATTTGTATGTCTCTCTCTGTCTTTCTCTTACTCACTTCCTCTCTGTCTGTCTCTCACTCTCTCTTTCTCTCTCTAGCTCTCACTCTCTCTTTGTCTCTGTCTCTCCCTCTCTATTTGTATGTCTCTCTCTGTCTCTCTCTCTGTCTTTCTCTTACTCACTTCCTCTCTGTCTGTCTCTCCCTCTCTCTTTCTCTCTCTAGCTCTCGCTCTCTCTTTGTCTCTCTCTCTCCCTCTCTATTTGTATCTCTCTCTCTGTCTCTTTCTCTGTCTCTCCCTCCCTCCCTATCTGGCTCTCTCCCTCTTTCTCTCTCTCTCTTTCTCTATCTGTCTGTCTCTGTATCTCTGGTTCTTTCTCACTCCCTCTCTCTCACTCTCTCTATCTGTCTCTATCTGTATCTCTGTCTCTCTCTCTCTCTTTGTCTCTCTCTCTCTGTCTCACTCTATCTGGTGCTCTTTTTCTCTGTGTGTATCTCTGTCTCTTTCTCTCTCTCACTCCATTTCTCTCTCTCTCTGTATTTGACATCACATCTGTCTGTGGGAGTGCAGATGCATGTGAGAGAGAGAGAGAGAGAGAGAGAGAGAGAATAAAATTCAGAGAAAAGGATAAATGGTTAAGAAAGAAATAGAGAGAACATAGTAAAATAATGAGGTAGAATGGAGAGATCAGAACACTCTGATGGGAAGTATGGAGGTGGGAGCCGAGAGAGAAAGGGTGAGAGCCAGAAATGAAGAGACAAAGAGAGAGATCGGAGAATGAGACTAAGAAAGATGCAGAGAGATCAAGTTAGAGAGAGAGAGAGAGATGGATGGAAGTGAAAGAGACAATCAAAGTGAATTACAGTTACTGAGAGGAGAGATGAAGACAAATAGAAGAGAAAGTGAGAGATCAAACTACTCAAACAGGAAAGTGATGGAGGACAAGAGAAAGGGAGGAAGACAGAGGAAGAAACAATGATAAACAGAGAGACACAGGATGGAGAGACAACTATTGGAGAGAGGAGTGATGGAGGATCAAATGCAAGCCGAAAGAGGACAAAAGAGAAGCAGGGGGCTCTGACCATAAAATGGACAGAGGGAGAGAGGAGGAGAGAAAAGCAGATGTAGAGAGGGTGAGGAGGAGAAAAAAAGAAAAGGGATGAGGTAGATAGATAATGAGGGAGGATAGAGAGATTGTCCTGTGCTGGCAGAGGAGTGATGGGAGCATTATAGATAAAACAAAATGGACAGAAGGGGAGAGAGAGACAAAGGAAGAAAGAGACAAAAAGACCAAGCACAGAAAGAGAGAAGCAGGATAGAGAGATCAGTCGACTCTGACAGGGGAGTGACAGAGGATAAGATTGTTTGATTTTTTTGTCTGTAATGCCCCAAACGGAGATAGAGGAGAAGAAAAAAGAAGAGAAGAGACAGGGCAAAAGGAAAAGAAGAGAGAGAGAGAGAGGCAGGCAGAATAGAGATGTGGTCCAATCTGACAGGGGAGTGCCGGAAGACGAGATGGGGGCATTACAGACAAAACTAAATGGACAGGGGGAGATGGAGGAGAGAAGAGATGAGAGAGAGAGAGAGAGAGAGCAAAAGGATGAAAGAGACCAAAAAGACAAAGTATAGATAGCGACAAGGGGAGAGGCAGGATAGAGAGATTGGTCCACTCTGACAGGGGAGCGACGGAGGAGGAGATGAGGGCATCGCAGACAAAACGAAAAGGCCAGAGATGGAGGGAGGAAGTCTTGACATGAAGAATTGAACAAAGTCAAGTCAAGTAAAGGTTTAGACAAAGTGACCCCAGCACTGAAGGAGAGATAAGGCGGAGGAGGGACAGGGGACCGGACAGAGGAGGACAGCCCAAAGACACAGCATGAAAGATAGAGGAGACGAAAGGGACCGGGGCAGAGGCGATCAGGATCAGAGGAGGACATCCAAAAAAGCCACATGAAAGATTGAAGAAAGGAAAGAGACGGGTGCAGAGATGGGCGCAGAGACAGGCGCAGAGACAGGCGCAGAGACAGGCGCAGAGACAGGCGCAGAGACGGGTGCGGAGACAGGCATAGAGAGGGGTGCAGAGACAGGCATAGAGAGGGGTGCAGAGACAGGCGCAGAGACGGGTGCGGAGACAGGCATAGAGAGGGGTGCAGAGACAGGCATAGAGAGGGGTGCAGAGACGGGTGCGGAGACAGGCGCATAGACGGGTGTGGAGACAGGCGCAGAGACGGGTGCGGAGACAGGCGCAGAGACGGGTGCAGAGACAGGCATAGAGAGGGGTGCAGAGACAAGCGCAAAGACGGGTGCGGAGACAGGCATAGAGAGGGGTGCAGAGACAGGCGCAGAGACAGGCGCAGAGACGGGTGCAGAGACAGGCATAGAGACGGGTGCAGAGACAGGCATAGAGAGGGGTGCGGAGACAGGCGCAGAGACGGGTGCGGAGACAGGCGCAGAGACGGGTGCAGAGACAGGCGCAGAGACGGGTGCAGAGACAGGCATAGAGACGGGTGCAGAGACAGGCATAGAGAGGGGTGCGGAGACAGGCGCAAAGACGGGTGCGGAGACAGGCGCAGAGACAGGCGCAGAGACGGGTGCAGAGACGGGTGTGGAGACAGGCGCAGAGACGGGTGCAGAGACAGGTGCAGAGACGGGCGCAGAGACGGGCGCAGAGACGGGTGCAGAGACAGGTGCAGAGACAGGTGCAGAGACAGGCGCAGAGATGGGTGCAGAGACGGGTGCAGAGACAGGTGCAGAGACAGGCGCAGAGATGGGTGCAGAGATGGGTGCAGAGACAGGCATAGAGACGGGTGCAGAGACGGGTGCAGAGACAGGCGCAGAGACGGGTGCAGAGACAGGTGCAGACACAGGCGCAGAGACGGGTGCAGAGACAGGCATAGAGACGGGTGCAGAGACGGGTGCAGAGACAGGCGCAGAGATGGGTGCAGAGACAGGCATAGAGACGGGTGCAGAGACGGGTGCAGAGACAGGTGCAGAGAAGGGTGCAGAGACAGGTGCAGAGACAGGTGCAGAGATGGGTGCAGAGACAGGCATAGAGACGGGTGCAGAGACGGGTGCAGAGACAGGCGCAGAGACGGGTGCAGAGACAGGTGCAGACACAGGCGCAGAGACGGGTGCAGAGACAGGCATAGAGACAGGTGCAGAGACGGGTGCAGAGACAGGCGCAGAGATGGGTGCAGAGACAGGTGCAGAGACGGGTGCAGAGACAGGCATAGAGACGGGTGCAGAGACGGGTGCAGAGACAGGCGCAGAGATGGGTCCAGAGACAGGTGCAGACACAGGCGCAGAGACGGGTGCAGAGACAGGCATAGAGACGGGTGCAGAGACGGGTGCAGAGACAGGCGCAGAGATGGGTGCAGAGACAGGTGTAGAGACGGGTGCAGAGACGGGTGCAGAGACGGGTGCAGAGACAGGTGCAGAGACAGGTGCAGAGACAGGTGCAGAGACAGGCGCAGAGACGGGTGCGGAGACGGGTGCAGAGACAGGTGCAGAGAAGGGTGCAGAGACAGGTGCAGAGACAGGTGCAGAGATGGGTGCAGAGACAGGCATAGAGACGGGTGCAGAGACGGGTGCAGAGACAGGCGCAGAGACGGGTGCAGAGACAGGTGCAGACACAGGCGCAGAGACGGGTGCAGAGACAGGCATAGAGACGGGTGCAGAGACGGGTGCAGAGACAGGCGCAGAGATGGGTGCAGAGACAGGTGCAGAGACGGGTGCAGAGACGGGTGCAGAGACAGGCATAGAGACGGGTGCAGAGACGGGTGCAGAGACAGGCGCAGAGATGGGTGCAGAGACAGGTGCAGACACAGGCGCAGAGACGGGTGCAGAGACAGGCATAGAGACGGGTGCAGAGACGGGTGCAGAGACAGGCGCAGAGATGGGTGCAGAGACGGGTGCAGAGACGGGTGCAGAGACGGGTGCAGAGACAGGTGCAGAGACAGGTGCAGAGACAGGTGCAGAGACAGGCGCAGAGACGGGTGCGGAGACGGGTGCAGGAGAGGCAGACAGAGGGGGCAGTAAGGAGCCATCTGGGCCAGTTCTCATACTTTACTCACCTCTCACCTTTCATTTGAGTTTTCAGAACATCTTAAAACTTTTTTGTCTGTTTGCTAATGTGTGCATTGTGTCACCACGGTAACTACTGAACATTCCGCTAGTACAAATGCATGCGGAGTTGTGTTTTGTTTCATTCACACATTTAACACACAAACCCTGCATATTTAATATGAGAAAATGTGTGCAACAAAAATCACTCTGTTCCACCTTGGGATGTCATGTCCTACAGGAAGCGCTCCACTGTGTTTTTAAGCTCTATACACCTTCACTAGAATCATTTGGATTATTTCAGCTCTGGAATTGCCCATTTCCACTGAAATGAAGGTAAAAGGTAACTGTTAGCTTGAAGACTTCCACTTTATGCCTTCCAAGTTGGAACAGAGCAGTTTGAGCTTTAGAGATGTAGTCAGACTGATAATAAAGGATTACTCAACATTACTCACATCTATAAATATTAGTAAATATTATTATAATATTAGAAATATTAGAAATAGAAGTAAATATTATAAATATTAGACAAAGTTTATGATTTTTAGTTGCAAAAGGAAAGACATAGATGCAAGATTGGTCATACAAGGACTGGAGATTGAAAGGACAAGTGAGATCAAGTTTTTAGGGGTTATAATTGATGAACATTTGACATGGAAATCACACATAGAACAAGTTAAATCAAAAGTATCACAAACAATAGTTGTATTACACAAAGTGAAGGACTGTCTTAACAAAAATGCCATGTTTCTTTTATACAACTCACTGATTGTTCCATATCTGACTTATTGTTTTGAAGTGTGGGGAAGTGCCTGTAAAACACTCATTGAACCAATCTTCCTTTTACAGAAACGCTCTATCCGTGTGGTAAATGGAAGTGGATATAGAGCCCACACTAACCCTATATTTGTACAATTAAAAACATAAAAATTTAAAGAATTGGTAGAATATAACTTACTCAAAATTATGTACAAAGCTCAAATATTACCAATCAACATGCAAAATAGATTCAAAAAGAGGGAAACTAGTTATAAATTAAGAGGAACTGATATTTTTTCTAAACCAGTATTCAGAACTAAACCAAAGGAAAGACGTGTCTCAATCCAAGGAGTCAGTCTGTGGAACGGTCTTGAACATGAAATTAAATCATCAACGTCTATTCAAGTATTCAAGAAAAATGTGAAAGTGGTATTAATGAAAAGATATAGTAGTACTGCGCAGTAAAAAGATTGTTGTATTATTATAATTATTATCATCATTATTATTGTTATTGTTATATATATTTTGTTGTAATATAATTTTGAGTTGATAAGGGGCAGATATCATAAGCTTATGCTTCTTTCTGTTCCCTTTTCATTCATATTTAAAGGAAAAGTAACGTTTTTTACAATTTTTAGCCTTATTTCGGTAATAAAACAAGTTGTTTTACTCACCCATATCACTTTGGTGTCATATGGAGCATTTTCGGAGATGTTTTAGATTAGCGTTAGGCTAACGCCGTTAGCCTAACACGACTTATAGCCATAGCTCGGGGCATTCCCCGAGCATGTAATATGCCCCGTGCGGGCTCCAAATAACACAAACTTTAGCACTTTTCAAATCATAGAAGCTCGATGTCTTTAGTCTATGATTTCGTTTGAATCAAAAGTGGCCTGTAATCCGATTTATCCATAGTTTACAGCTTTGCGTTCCATGTTTCGGTCCTGGGAGCTGAGAGCACACTCCGCACATGCGCACTGGCGTCCTCATCTACTCGAAACTATGGCTAAATCTTGGATTACAGGCCACTTTTGACCAAACAAAATCATAGACTAAAGACATCGAGCTTCTATGATTTGAAAAGTGCTAAAGTTTGTGTTATTTGGAGCCCGCACGGGGCATATTACATGCTCGGGGAATGCCCCGAGCTATGGCTATAAGTCGCGCTAGGCTAACGGCGTTAGCCTAACGCTAATCTAAAACATCTCCGGAAATGCTCCATATGACACCAAAGTGCTATGGGTGAGTAAAACAACTTGTTTTATTACCGAAATAAGGCTCAGATTGTAAAAAATGTTACTTTTCCTTTAAGTTATAATTGTATAGATGCAATTGTGTTGCATCTGTTTGTCATGATCCTCCTGGGTTCTCCCCCTCCCTCCTGTGTCTACTGGGAGGAGCCATATACTTCACACCTGCAGTCAACTACTCACTCACCTGTGGTCCATCTACAATCAACTCTGCTATAAGAACCGGTTCATTCCAACACTCCCTGCCAGTTTGTCTGTTAACACTCATGGTAACTTGTCTCCTGGCTCCCCACTTGTTTGATAATTCTTCTCTGCTTGATCTGTGGATTTTTTCCTGTTTCCAGTTTACTCCGGACCTCTTCCTGCTTCTGTTTCTGCTCCTCATCTTGGAACCATTTCATCACTCCGAACCTCCTGGCCCCCAGCCTGATACCAACCTGCTCCTACTGGCTCCCCAGTCCAATACTTCCAGCTCAGTCTCTGTAAAATAAACCATTTAAACCTTTCTTGGTGTTTCTGCTTTTGGGTCCAACTAGCCCCCCTGTGACACTGTTTTGTTTTAACGAATGAAATAAATAAATAAATAAATGAAAAATGAAACAAAATACAACTCCAGGCATGTTTTGGATGAAGTAACAACATTATAACATGTCTTAAAGAGTCAGTTTTACGTAATCTAGGACCTTTAGCATCTCCACTTAGTAAACGTTAAACTTTAGCAGTGTGTTTAGAAACGACGTCCATGAAATAACTTATCCTCATTCTGTTGACTTCCGCCCACATTTAGATAGAGATGAATTTGCCATTGGAGCCTTTAAACAAATGTCACCATATACCTCTTTATTATGATGAAACGCAAACAACAAGCTCAACGGGCCACTGGCTACAGCGCAGTCACATTTTCTCTCTTCTCTTTCACATGTTTGGTAAATGATCAAATTAAGATGCATGAGGGCACATTCCTATCTGTCACGCTGGCAGTGCACATGGCTCCTCACAAGGCTTAGAAAACAGAAAACAAAACAAAACAACGTGTGTTAGGGATTGTGTGTGTGAATTTGAGAATATGGTAAACATACACATGGGGAATTTACACATTTCAGCTGAACGCATGGAGGAATACAACTAAAACTCCCACACTGACAATAAAAGACTGTTATCTGCAGTATAAATGGTAATTAACGTTATGAGCAAATACGTACATGGATGTTTGGCATTCGTACAGTGCTAATGGAAAGACGGGATTAGAGCAAAACTAATTAGTAGGAAATGACACTAACACAAATCCTTAATTGGAGTGTCTGGCTGGAAAAAAATTGGAATTCAAAAAGAATAAATGTAATTAATGGGGTTATAAGGTTGAATTGGTAATTGGACAAGCCATGAAGACACTGTGACAACTCTGGGTACACTGTAAATTCTGACAAGTGAGTTTACTAAAAAAAATATTAGCTAACTTATTGCCGTAACATAAATGGGTAACAGTAATTATAAGTATTCAAGTAAACCTTACTCTTAATAAATGAAACCTTACTGTGAATCAAGTAAACCTGACTATCAGTCAATAATAGGCTACTTAAATTTATCCATTAAATGTTACATTTGGATAGTCTGTAACTGTTACTCTTTATAAATGAAATCTTACTATTAACCAGAGGTGTGGACTCGAGTTATGTGACTTCGACTCGAGTCACAAATTTGATAACTTTAGACTCGACTTGGACTTCAATATCAAGAACTCGTGACTTCACTTGGACTTAGGCCTTTTGACTTGTGATGACTTGCTACATCCAATGAAAAAAAAAAACTCTAAAAGTATGTTGATAAAGACCGCACTCGTACTTGAATCTGCGAAAATGTATGCAAAGAGTATGTGCGCGCGGCTTGCACAACATCCAATCACAGTAGATCTACGTTGCTTTCATTCGACCGCATCCAAGGCAGATCTTGCAGACATTATATGATTTGTAGAAATTTTATTTCTTTGTAAAGGGGACTCAAAATGACTCGAAACTAAAATGCTAGGACTTTGGACTCCACTTGAGACTTGTGAGCTTTGACTTCGGACTTGACTCGGCACTTGGATACTCTTGACTCGGGACTTCACTCGGACTTGCGTGCAAAAGACTTAGACTTACTTGGGACTTGCCCAGCAATGACTTTGACCCACCTCTGGTATTAACTATCAAGTAAACTTTACTCTTTATCAACTACAGGTTACTTTTAATTGTACATACAAGTTTACTCCAAACAGTCAGTAACGTTTACTCTATTAATGGAATTTTACCTTGAATCATTAAGTAAACCTTACTCTTATTTAAAGATGGAATACTTTTATATATTAATATTTACTTTTAAGAATGAAGTATACCTTTATGCTTATTCAATACAATATAAATTGTTATAGTTGATTCTAAAATAATTTTACTTGAATATTCAATTACAAATGAGTGTGGTCTCACTAATCAAACTAAAATCCATAATTGTTCGATCTTATTTGCTACAAACTTGCAATATTAATATCAGATTTTAATCTTTTCAACTGACAGTTTTAGAGTTGAGTAAAGGCACCAGTTTGTTACAGCAAATTTGATCAAAATTCTGACATGCCCACAAGGTAATTATTGAACTCCTGGAATATGTGATCAAAATACTAAACTGTATGCATAAAAAAAATCCAACTATGACATAGCTTTGTCAAATGACAATTTATTTTTCAATTAACATGTGTTGAACATGGAAAACCGTCATTAACAAATATGACAAGTTCTAGTGTCTAACGGAATGGTACTTGATCCATCAAAATACCTTTTTCAGTAAAACCCCCTGTCTTTTTGACTAGCCTCAAATAAACAGCTTGTCTCCGTGGAGATGGTTTTGCTTTGAAATGCTTCATAGTGTGGCATTAAACCTATCCACCTTCCGTTGATTCAGTTATGGGTGTTTTTATTGCTCAAAGAACACGCACAGATCTGATGTTGGTTTGGTGGCATCTCCTCCTTGTTTCCACGAAGATAGTCTGTCTACTGTGAAACATCTAAAGCAATTACATCGTCATGGAGACAATAATGTAGGCAGACCCTCCACCAGAAAAGCTACACAGTGCACCTTTTTAGTTAAAACAACTTCCCACATTTCTGAGTTATGGTGCCAAGTGGTCATACGGGTTAGCACACTGAATTTCCAATGGTAATTTTCAGAGGAACTTATTCATTACAGTACAATTCTGGATGTTTTATTCAGTATTGATCAGGGGAATTGTTATTGTAAGTTAACAGCTACATTTTAACTTTTGTTTAGTAGAGAAGGGCTGAAATTATCCAATGATTCTAATGGACATGTATGGTGTTTAAAGGGACAGTGTGTAAGATTTTTACCCGTTAATTACTGAAATTGAAGATACCCATTCAAAAATACATTGTTTTCCAAGCCTTTTCACTTCCATCATGAAATCAAAGTATTCTTTTGGACTTAGATATAGTCACAAAAAAGGGGGATCTTCCCCATGCAGAGGCAGCCATTTTGAATACGAGAGCCGCAGAAGGACATTTGGGCTCCGCCTTCGGCAAGGCTCGTGGTTTTGGGTAAACAACACAAGCATGCTGCCGGATCAGACGTCGTAATGGATCTAACACGTGTTTTGGACTAAATTGTTTTACTGGATTTTATTCGCTGGATCCTTACGGACAAATTGAGAGCAAGTTTATGGTGAAATACAGACTTTGACCTGTGCAAAGCATTCTAAGGTAAGCTAACCTTGTTTTGTGCTTTTCCGTATAAAAGCCCCATGTGCTCGGGGAGTGATTATTGTGCAGGGAAATGAATTACATAGTCAAAAACAGGAGACTGTAAGGTTTCATTTGATGTGTAGAGTGTCATGGTACATGATCGGGAATGTGTGTTTTCATGAGAGGAAAAAAACAAAAACGGGACCGCGTTTTATTTATACAGTAGCGGCTCGTGCGTGCGCCCGGGTGACCCTCGAGGTCTGCCATAGCTAAAACGGAAAGTGCAATGGCACCATCCACCTATGCGCCACGAATCGTACACAGTGGAGCACTTCCTGACATCACAAAGTTGAACATAATTTCAATATACGGGTCATTCCAGAATTGGAGGACATTTTACATCCCACCCATCAAATATTAAATAATCCACATACAAAATACTAAAACATACAGTTTGTGAAGAAGAGAAAAGAATGCTGGAAAAATACCAAATAAGTCTGGAGTACCCCCCAAAATGCCATTTTCCTCTTGTCCCACCCCTCTAATGGCCAAATTGAATCTCAAATAAAACCGTTTAAATTTTGAATTTGAAATTAAATGTAAATTTATTTTTTTTCTTTTTAAAAAAAATATTATTTGTTCCATTGTCATCTCCTGTAACCGTGGGAACATTTGTTTTAATAGACATAATATTTCAAATTATTATTCATGGATCATGTGTCCCACAACATGCACCAACCCTGTTACCAGAACATTTTTAGTCTGGTAGAAGAAGAAGAAAGCAGAACCACATGATCCCCTGGACTTGACATCATCAAACAGTTTTTCAAAAGAATGGGCAGAGCAAAGGTTTGTCTTTTCTATTTTTATGACATCGTTAGTCTTGATTGAATGTCTCACCTCATGCAACCCTGTTAGGCATATGATCAGAATAAGGCAATTTTTTTTCCTTTACTTATTTGCATAAATAAGTTCTTATTTTATTTCTTTTTTAAGCTTCTGCTCCTGAGATAAAGCTAACATTAGTGCAGATTTGCAACCCTGTTACCTGCAACCCTGTTACTGTGATCAGAGTAAATAAATAAATAAACCAAATAAATCATGTAATAAAAATTGTACCATTGACCGTAAGCTGAGCTAATCAACCATTTGATAGTTTATTACCTATTATTGATGAATATGTAGCAGAAAATCTGGAAAGTGAAGGTTTATTTTTCAAGAATTTTTAAAGCCCAAACGTCCTCCAATTCTGGAATGACCCATACAGGATTCGTGTGTTCAACATGTGTGAATGAAATGAAACAAAACACAACTCCAAGTATGTTTGTCATGAAGAAACAACATAATAACACACATCAGAATGTAAAGTAATGTGGGCCCTTTAAATCCAGCTGCTACTCACTCAGAGCCTTACAAGGACTGACCAACAGGAAAAGTAGAGGAGCTGTATTAAACAGGAGATCACAATATGACCGAAACAGCGTATTGTCAGGGATGAGATCACTATTCCAGTTTTATCATTCTGAATGTACATTTTTTTTGTATTGTAAAATGACTTGGCTACTTTTCCCAACTAACAATTTAAAACATAGCCTTATTTGGTGAATGTTTGATGAAATTGCTGTATCTCTTCACTTTGTACAGGTGCGTTTTGGTGACAGTGGTGAAATGGTCATGGCCTGCAGTCTGTACATATGAACTCATTGCCTGTATTTTGGACTCAGGTTATAGCCCTGTGCCCCACCAGCAACATTCGTCATCAAACAAAAAATACATTTTTTATATTTTGTATACAATGGTCCCTCGTTTATCGCGGGGGTTAGGTTCCAGAAATAACCCGTAATGAGTGAAATCCGCGAAGTAGGACAACTTTATATTTTACAATTATTATACATGTTTTAAGGCTGTAAATGCCTTAAAACACTGGAATTAACGTTTTATCACATTTCTCTCTCGTTTAAACAGTCAAACTTTCGTAGATTTTCAACAAAATGTATTAATAGTGAAGTGTGGGGGAACCTCCAGGAGCCCCGCCGGATGCGCGAGGGGAGCGGAGACATGAGTCACTGGATCCGCAGGAAGCACCGCGCTCATCTAATGGCATGGCCACGTCCCGGGACGCGACATGCACCAACCCCTTGGAGAATTGCGTGTGGTCAAATCCGTGATAGAGCAGCACGACCGGCGCAAGGCCGGGGCTGCGAGCACGAGATCGAACCGCGGTGCCCGGACCATGCCTCCCCCTCAGGACCGCGTCCTCGCAGCCCGAGCCACAAACCGAACACGCACAAACGTACACAAGAGCCGCACGAAACCAGCAAAGAGCCGCACAGGGTGATTTAATCCTGGTTTAGACCTGGTCTAGTCCCGGTTTAGACCTGGTTTAGTTCTGGTCTAAACCTGGTCTAGTCCTGGTCTAGTCCCGGTCCCCCCCTGCATCCCGCATCTATCAATCGGCAAAGGTCTACAGTCTCTTAGCCAATCAGGACACAGAACACAATGTTACACTATTTTAAAAAAAGTTACACAATAAAAAAATAAATAAATAAAAATCCACAAGGCCGCGAACAGTGAACCGCGATGGAGCGAGGGACCACTGTATTTTATGTAACATCGGGCCAAACTATTAAACTTAATTTCTAAACAATATACATGTACATTTTCTGATATAGGGTCCTCCACCTGGTAGTGTCCATGGAGATGGTATCGCGTTGCCTGGAATGTTCCACTGTATGGCATTAAATGAATACTTCTACATCTTTACATTTGCTTTTTGAGAAACATACATTTTTATAGTGAGAGGCCTCGTCTGTCCACAGATCTGGCCGATAGCCTGTAGTGGTAGTCTCACCTGCTTGTCTCCATGGCAGTATATAGTTTTGTGTCATACTGTGGAACATTCCAGGCTAAACACAACTCCATGGTAGAGTACACCATTTACTACAACATCTCTAAGCTAAGGTTAAAGGTGCATTTTGTAACTCTTTGGTTTGGGGTCTGTCACCTGCTTGTTTCTGTGGATATGTCATTGCTCTGCCTGGAATGTTCCATAGTAAGACATTAAACAGCTCTACTTTATATTTATTCAATTACAGGTGGGTATAGAGTTCAAAAGTACCTAAAAAAACAGGCATTCTGACTGTCGCCTCTCCGCAGATCTGACCTGTAACTTGGTTTGGTTTGAAATCCATGAAGCTGGAAAGGTTTAATGGCGTACTGTAAAACACTCCAGACAAAGCAACAACATCTCCATGGAGAAAAGCATTTGCCGGATCCTCCACCAGAAAAGTTACACATTGCATCATTAGGATTTGTTTTTATAGTTTCCTGGTCCTGTTTTTCCATCTATTTTTCTGTCTATTATTTTTATATTTGTAGTTGTAAGCTAAGGTTAAGGTTTGCTTGCATAGTCATTTATAATCTCCATTATTTCTGTTTTTCTATCTTCAGTTTTCCAATGTAGTACAGCTGAGACATTTTCTGGCTGCTCTGTCAATCTTTTCCGATCAGGAGGTGGACAGTCCAACTACTCCACACCTCTGTACTTTGCCAGTTTTGTAGCATTCCTAACATTTTTACGCTGTCAAGAATGTGCACACAGCTATTAAAAACACATTATATTTCCTATTTAAATCCTTGTTGTTGTGCTCAAAACCAGACCGCTCCCGTCCACACTTCTGTTTATCACATCTCACCCCATTACACTCCAATTCACTCTAATGTGCTCATCAGCTTTAGTGTTGTCATCGTCATTTCACAGAATAGCTTGTGATAATGTATCTGACTGACTGCGGATCACAAAACTGTCTAAATACCATATTGGACTTGCCACTATTAGGGAAGTTTTTCTTTGGTTTTTTGTTTGTTTTTTGTTTAGTTTTGGAAATAGAGCGCGAGTGTTCATTTGGATTTGTAGCTTGAACCCTTAAAGATGCACTATGTATTTTTTTTTTCTTTGGGTGGGAGTCCGTCACCTTCTTCTATGAATATGTCATTGCTCTGCTTTAAATGTTACCTTAAATCAGTGCTTCTCAATTATTTTCTGTGACGCCCCCCCCTAGGAAGAAGAAAAAATTTCACGCCCCCCTCCCTGCGCGCAACTATAAATTGTATTATTTGTCTAGAAAATTGTTATACACCTCTGCATAACATTGTATCATTTTATTAACATTAAAAACAAAAAGAAAGACTGTACTGTCTTTTTGCACTGAGGACTCAAATATGAATGTGTTTTTAATGCATCTTTGCGCACATTTGTTTACGTTTTACAGAAACGAAACTTAAAATCACATGGCCCATTTGCATAAACTAAAAGCGCTGGGAAAAAAAACAAAAAAACCCTCTCTCTTTGTGCTGCTGATGCGTCAGCTTCTGTCGGACTAAAGGACACGACTCAGTGGAATATACGTGTTTTTTCTGTGACAGAGGATGTTCTGCTGATGGTGAGTCTGTTCTGTATATCGTGTATTTATATGCCACCCCCAGGTCAAATTTGGGCATCTCCCCACAGTCCAGAGACTAAAATAAGTGATGAAAAGCGTTTTCCTGCTCACCCAGCCATTGTCCGAGCCTGTTGCCACTGACCGCCGCGCGAGCTGCTGCTCCTCCACCTTAGACTGGAGATTATTTTTCAGTGCGGAAGGACATGGCCGAATCACGCAGCACACTGCCAGGGGAATCCCAGTTACGCACCGGGAAGGGAGTTCCCCTGTTGCACAACGTGGTGCGTGATTCGGCCATGTTCTTCCGCACTGAAAAATAGTTCCCACCCAAAATGACCAAGGCAAGCTCTCCGTGTTGATTTGCACATTTATTTGCACTCGATATGAATGCGCACTACACACAAAGTAATTGGGAAACGCATCGAGCAAATTAATTCCTTTTGGCCGAAATCTTTCTCTGGCGACGTTAGACTCCAGTCTAAGGCGGAGTAGCTGCAGATACCGCGGCGGTCAGTGGCGACAGACTCGGACAATGGCTGGGTGAGCAGGAAAACGCTTTCCATCACTTATTTTAGTCTCTGGACTGTGGGGAGATGCCCAAATTTGACCTGGGGGTGGCATATCCCTTTAAGGTTGCCGACCCCTGCCCCAGAGCGACAATGAGAGCACCACTGCCAACTACTGTTGTTGATGTGCAATTACACTTCGTTCTAGTACAGTACGGCAAAAAAGCATGTTTCCCAGGGTCACACGTGCCCACCCTGGCATCACACCGCACCCCCCCAGGGACCCGCCCCACTATTTAAGAAGCACTGCCTTAAATGTACCTTGTATTCAATTGCGTGTGGTTTTATAGCTCAAATCCTAGAAAAACAGACATTCTGACTGTGAGTGGGGTTGCCTCTTCACAGATCTGACCTCTAACTTGGGCTGGTTTGGTCTCCATGATAGTAGTAAGTTTTGTTTTGTTTTTGTGTAGCTGTCTTTTTAAATTTGCTTTTTTTTCATGTCACACAACAGGGCGCCCTCTGGATTATTGCATTAAACTGCTTATATCATTTTTAGATTAAAAGGTGCAGTACGCAAATTTTCTGGTGGTGCTTGTCTCCATGGAGATGTTAGTGCATTGCCTGGAATGTTCCATGGCATGACATTAACACATCTATCTTTTTGAGCAATAGAAACCCCCGTAATGAATTAATCTAGCATTAATTCATTATGGGTGTTTCTATTGCTCAAAAATACTCTGTAAAAATACTCTGCTCTGTAAATGGGGGCAACTCTCCACAGATCTGACCCGTAATGCAGCCTATAGTTGTCTGCCTTGAGAAATAGGCAGGTTTTATATCTACTGTAGAACATTCTAGACAAAGCAATGACATCTCCATGGAGACGAGCAGGTAGCGGACCCAGAAAAGTTGTGCAGTGCACCTTTAAAAAAAAAAAAAAAAAAGTAACATAACTTCATAACATAGTTGTGCACAATTAACTTGAATTTTGGAGGAATAAAAATATTATTTAGAAAGTAATTTAAAGTGATAATGCCGAAAATGGACATCACATCAAGTTCCCAAGTACATCTTTTTTTTATTTTTTTATTGTACAGTAATCATGACCTTATTTGGTTAACTTTTAGTGAAACGGTTCTATCTCATCACCTTTAGTGTCGTCATCTATTATTATATTATTTCATTAACAGCTCGCGATAACATATTTGACTGTACTGGAATCACAGAACTGTCTAAACCAGGGGTCAGCAACCCACGGCTCTGGAGGCGCATGCGGCTCTTTGATCCCTCTGATGCGGCTCAGTACAGTGGTCCCTCGTTTATCGTGGGGCTTACGTTGTAGAAATAACCCACGATAGGCAAAATCCGTGAAGTAGTCAGTTTTATATTGCATGTATAAATATGTGTGTATTTCACAGTTCCTCTGACCGAGGCGCCTGGTGCCGCTGCGCTGTTACGGGTTTTGTTGAGGAGAAAACAAACAAACATACAGCACTTCAGAGCAGTGACGGACTGGGATCATCGGCCCTGGCAATTTACACCTAAGCGGCCCCGTAGTCTGTGGGGAGGGGTTCTACAGCTCTGCACCAAACACAGAACTGTAGTGAGAACGCATCCGTGCGCTCTCAGGACTGGTTCCGCCGCCTGGACTCCAGGTTCCAACAGTTCGTTATGCGGAAACACTGCCGCTACTTCCCGATGCGCATTGACCACCCGGAGAAGTGTGCGCGCGGACACGTGGTCAAATCCGTAATAGAGCACGGCCTCGGCCCTTCTGGCATGTGCTCAAATGCCAGACCGCTCAGTCTTCAGAGTCACACTGCTCGTGATCGAACATTTAAATAAATTTGGCAAACTGAACACATTCTGTACAGGAGACACGGAGGAGAATGACTGACGGATCGGCAAAGGTCTACAGTCCTTTAGCCAATCAGGATGCAGAACACAATACGTGTTGATACACTATAAAAAAAATCAGCGAAACAGCGAGGGACCACTGTATTTAATTAAAATGTATTTTATTTTAGTTCGTTCATATTCAAAATGTAATTCTATGGCACAGAGGTAAAAAAAAAAAAAAGCCGTTATATGCAGTGTTATTTCATTTTAAATTTCAAAAGGGTTTTTGCGACTCCCAGTGTTTTCTTTACTGTGTGAAACGGGTGCAGATGGCTCTTTGAGTGGTAAAGGTTGCCGACCCCTGGTCTAAACACTTACCTAGATGAGTGGATCTGGAGCTGTATCTGTTTCCCTGATTTCAGAAGATGTGATTGACGACTGGATTAATCAGAGACGCATGTTCCATTTGCGTCAAAAACAACACGGCTGCTTGCACATAAAAAGAAAAAAAATCTACATACTGACTGAGAGACAAGGCTGATTTTTACAGAATCAACAATCGAAACAAACAACAAACCATTACAGCTTCTGAATGTTAGGAGAGAGAGAGGAGAGGAGAGGTCTTCTGCATTTGAGAGATAAAAAAAAATAGCAGCAGTAGTTGGATCATTTCAAATTTTGACTTTTTCACCCTGTGTGGTCAGAATATTGAAGCGATAGGCTGGTCAGGCAAAATAAAACCATACTGGACTTGCCAATATTAGGGAAGCTTTATCAGTTTTTTTCCTTTAGTTTTGGAGAGAGCGAGACAAACGGGCACAGTGCGATGCCACGTTAGTATTAGGACTGGTAGTTGGCTATTCCCCGGGCAGTGGATAGCAGCCTAGTGGGCATAATGGGTGTCAATAATGAAAAAGCATTGAAAGCCAGAGAGCACAAAAAGTGAACTTTCGCAAAATTGCCCATTTGCAGCAGGTTGTAATTTAGAGAATAACCTTGATGGCAAAAAATGGGGACTATTTTGTCTGACGTGGTCCGGTCACTGATATGGAAAGTCATATTATGAAAAGAGGAAATAGGGTGCCCATGGGTGCTCTGTGGGGTGATGTGAAATTGAATAGGCGAAAGGCACGACTGGACTGAAATGCCTTGTTTGTTCCAGCAGATAAAGAGCTATGACGTAATGTTACACTGCAGTGAAACGCCTGGGGTATTTTTATAGAGCTCATAAGGTTATAGGAATGTATTGAATGAAATTATAATATTGAATGGAATAATTGCCCTTTTACAAGCATATTATTATTTTTATGATATCGTAGTAAATGTTTATCTACTGGAGGTTACGGCTTAAAATAAAAATGGTAGTTTATAGCTCTGTTCTACGATGGACACTCAAAGCCTTTTACATCACACTTTCACTCACACTCATCCACTGGTTTCACAGGCAATGGGAGCAGGGGTGTCAAACATGCGGCCCGGGGGCCAGATCCGGCCCTCCAAGACCTTTAATCTGGCCCTCAGCTGATTTTCTATTAAAATATTTTAATTATATTTAAATTTTCTATTAAAATATTGGTAGTTTTCTGCGCAGTTTAGCATAGCAGCGTCTCCAGCGCCTCTGTGCGTGGCCCCTCCCACCAGAGCAGCACAAATGAAGACTCGCCTCTTTCCAAACGCTCTTAAAGGAGCATCGTTTTGACTGTTGACTGTGACACCCTCATCAGCAAAATGAGAAAAGTGGACGCCGAGAGCAGGATTTTCCAAGAAAAATTGACTAATTCCTATTTGTTCACGGAGGTGAAGGGGAAACCTGTATGTTTCAAAGATCAAAGTCAGCTTTATTGTCAATTCTGCCATATGTGTTCAACATACTTTGAATCGAAATTTCGTTTCTCTCTGGCCAAGTAGTGCAAAAAGACGGTGTACAAAATACAATATAAAGACGAAACAAAACAAAAAACTAAGACAAGAATCTAAAATCTGGAATCTAAAATCTGAAAGCAGTGCAACAGTTTTTGTTGAAATAGCATTTTTCTTAAAGTTTCAGGTTGTTTATAATATTATAATGCGTGAAGAGTCCCTCAGTCATCCAGGTAGAATCGGATGAGCGGCGAAACGTTTTCGACCAAACAAACTTTGTCCAGTTGACAAATTGAATTTCTTCTTTTATCATAATATTATAATATTTTGTAAAAGAAAAGAGTTCATCAAATAAAAAAGACTTCTGTAATAGATTTGCGTTTCTCTGCACAAATATTTGGACATTTTTTGGGATATATTTGACATGAGTTTTCTGATCCGGCCTCTTTAGGATCAGAGTGTGTTGGACCAGAATGAGTTTGAAGCCTCTGGGCTAAAGTGTCTTGCCGAATGACCAGTGGTGGAAGGCAACAACGTACCAAGTAAGTACAATAGTTTAAATGGGCATTGTGTCATGTGGAGGGTCCGTCAAATGCTTTTATCTGTGGAGATGTTATGTTAATGCTTTGTTTGGAATGTTCCACAGTGTGGTATTAAACCTTTCTATCTTCATGGAGCCCAAACTGGACCAAGATACAGGTCAGATCTGTGGAGCTTTGGATATAGTAATACATTTTTACACATTGTTTTTTAATAGTAGGATATGTTTTAATTGAACACATCCGGGTAATGATTCTATAAAATAAAAAATATGTGAAAAGAATGGAATTAACAGATTTTTGCTTTTCAGTTGGAGATGAACCCTGAAATAATAGCTGTAAGATATAAGCGATATCTGACTTTCTACTGCCACTTAGTAACTTTCTGCTTGGACTGCTGCCCCCGTGACCCAGAGGTGGAAAAGCAGAAGATGGATGGATGGATGGATGGATGGATGGATAATTGCAAGGCTGGTTTCCCACACAGCAGTGAGAGACTCTTCAAAAATACACATTTAACCATCACGGGACGCTGAATTAGGTAAAAATGTTACTTAGTTCTGATTTAAATTTTCAGTTTGTTGGCAGTTTCTGAGCTTTCCGCAACAGCAAAGCTAACAACTAGAATGCAAATGCACACTTCCTGATTTTCAGAAACATATGCCCTTTATAATTAGATGCAAATAGTACACAGTAGACTTATTTTGACCTCAAGAACTGCTTATACAATATATCTGTACTCAGGCATGACAAACTTGCCAAATACATGGAGAAAAAAATCTAGTTGAGGCCCTTTAATAGTCTCATGCTTATTTTCTCTATTAAATGTGCACTGTGTAACTTTTCTGGCTCATCTCTATGGAGATTTTATTGCTTTATCAGGACCGGAAAAAAGGAGAAATTCAATTTGTCAACTGGACAAAAGTTTATTTGGTTGAATACGTTTCGCAGCTCATCCAAGCTGCTTCTTCAGTTCTGGTCAGACGCTGGTGGACACTGCCTATATCTACCAGCGGATTCTACCTGGACGACTGAGGAATTCTACACAACTTTATGAGCAAGTTCCACAGTATGGCATTAAACGTATCTATTTCAATGAAGACAGTCAAGTAGTACGACCAAACCAAGTGGCGACCACGTTCATAGTAAGAATGCATCTTTTTCTAGCAACTAAACACCTGAAATTGGGTAAAAACATAGAAAAATAAATGTAATACCATACTGTGGGACATTCTACGCAAGGCAATAACATCTCCACTTAGACCAGGGGTCACCAAACTTTTTTTCTCTGGGGGCCACATTATCTCTCCTGACTGTGACGGGGGGCCGGGTAGGCCGTATAACAGAATTGTATGATCCGGACCAAAATGACCACCAGCGGGCCTCATGACTAGCCTGGTACAGCCACCCACAAAACTATATCAACACAGAATTCCTGGCACATATATTACTAGTGGTTTGCAAAAGTAGTAAGTACAATTTAAATACCTCAGATATTCCATTTATTTATTTTCTAATAACATCAAAGTTAAGAAATATCAAGGAAAGAAACATCTGCTGTATGACACTGGCAAAGAAGAGTGAAAATTTACAAATTGTAGGTAGACCTGTTGATATTA
Organism: Paratrypauchen microcephalus; assembly: GCA_036785185.1. NCBI lineage: Eukaryota > Metazoa > Chordata > Actinopteri > Gobiiformes > Gobiidae > Paratrypauchen > Paratrypauchen microcephalus. The sequence goes on along the minus strand of JAVJIX010000163.1, from coordinate 683,611 downwards.
ACAATAATATTAATAACAATTGTATTAATAATTGTGTGCAGCACTTAACAAAACTCAAATAAGTAGGCCTATAGTGGCAAATATGTCTTTAATATGTAATATAACTATAAATACTTCATATAAATATCATTTTTTAACAGAATACAAGATGCATTACAAAAATTAATTAAAAAAAATAGACCATGACAACTTTTGCAGATTGCCTCATAGGGCCAGTTCAAGTGGCAGAGGGGCTGGGGAGCCGGTCAAAGGGGCGTGGTGGGCGGGAGTCAGCCCGCGGGCCTTAGTTTGATGACCCCTGACAATCAGGTCTAAGACAATTAGGACCCTCCTCCAGAAAAGTTACATAGTACACCTTTAAGAAACTGTGTTTTATTTTCATTTAACTAGAGATTCGTATTTCCAATTTTTCAGTTTTATTTCTGTATAGATAACAAGTCCACTGTAATGAACCCTTGAGCACATTAGGATGACCTCTCCAATAACAGCCTTACAATGAACACAGAACTTGTCAAAATGCAGTTTATACCAACAATGTTCTGAAGGAAGAGGACTTGGTAATCACGTTTCCTTCTTATTATTCTACTCCCTGAAAGCCTCTTTTGTGGACTCTAAACTCCTCCGCTCCTTCGCTACAAGAAGAGGACCAGCATCTAATTTCATCACTCAATGGTGTGCATACAAATCTCTGCATTGTCATCTGGTGGCATTATTTTTCCCCTCCCTCGAGATAAGACTGGCAATATTTCTCCTGCCTCCTGGAATAATCCTTAACCAGCCGAGATAGTGGAAGAGAAAAGTTCCTTTGAGATAGAGGCTACTGGGAAAATTGAAAAAGTTATTATTAATCCGCTCGGTCGCCAACAACAAACTGCCACACGCAAAGCTCAAAGATAAATGAGATGACAGTGCTCAGGGGATGTGTTCTTTTGTGTCCTATACGATTCAGTTAGAAACCTTCATACGTCAACCAAACAAAGCTAGGACTTCAAATCATCAGTGTTGCATTGTGGGTAAAAATATTGTTATGTAACTGATACGAAATAGAGTAATCAGATATTATATAGCATGATTCTACCGCTAATGAGTAGACAAGGCAATTTTACTTTTACTTACTCATCAGGTTGGGTAAATCATTATATTTAAGTTTGTTTTTAATGCAAAAATTATTGCTAGTAATCTTTTTACTAGATTTTTTTTTTTTTAATTCGTTTTTTGGGCAGTAAGCAATTTCCATTCTTTTAAAACAATAAATAAAAAACATTTGAGTGGGAAGAAGAAAATAAATTCAGCTTATGGAATTCCATAAGTGTTACAGAGCAACCATGCCGTACAAAACTCCTCTAATGTACACAGAAATGATTAGCTTACAAATGAAGTTATTTAAAGGTCCCATGGCATGAAATTTTCACTTTCTGAGGTTTTTGAACGTTAATGTGAGCTCCCCTACCCTGTTTAGCCCCCCCAACCATGGCTAAAAGTTGCAAAATGTGTAAACTGAGCATTTGCGATCCTTTTCTGCGTTTGAAAAAAACACAGCCCAAACGGGCGATTCTGAACAAGGGAAGTTTCTGACGTCACACTCAGGGAAAGGTTTCCACCCCCCGTCTGGATGTCTACCCACCGTCTCTGGAAATCACGCACAGAGAATTTGGACCGCGAACGAGCTACGCAATGCGAGATGCATTTTTTTTATTTGCCTGGAGGCACGTGAGAGTGTTTCCAGGCTCGGATGTCCTTTATCCGAGCCTCCGAACCTCTGAAACAGCAGTGGTTTAATTTTATTACTGTGGAAATGTGTTTTTTTAAAAATGGAAATTGTCTCATATCTTCCTCTGCGCTTAAACACAGAAATGGGGCCAGCGCACATCGCACCGCTAATCCAGGAAAAAGCGGAGCATTTGGCCACAACCCACCCGCTGCACTGGCCTGTCTCTGTCCTCCTCATTTTCATTCAAGCAACAACGCCCAGAATAAAGCGTTTCAGAGACACATTTAGCCTCATGAAGACAGTCAGTCATATCTCATGCACTGGTGTTTGATTTTGAAGGAGGATTCATTTACAGTATTAGGGAACCATTAAGCATCAAGAAGTACCATGTCATGGGATCTTTAAAAATGTCCTTTATCTTGTTGAAATAATGTTTAAAGGAGAATTTTTTTTAATTTTTTTTTAAACAATCTGAGCCTTATTTCGGTAATAAAACAAGTTGTTTTACTCACCCATAGCAATTTGGTGTCATATGGAGCATTTCCGGAGATGTTTTAGATTTGCGATCTCCGTAATGTGAGTTCTCGGGGCACATGTTTGCAGTCTCCAAATAACACAAAATTTAGAATAGGAAATAGAACTCTCAACACACATATTTTTCAACTTTTCTTCGCAAATGCCTTCTTGCTTTAAGTGTTTTGCTCAAGGACATGGCAACAATATTCACTGATGGGAGCAGGAGTAGAACCGCCAACCTTTGGGCCAGTGGCTGTAATGGCTGAGCTCAAGTTTCTTCTTAACTTCACTCTCAAAGTAGGATTTTTATAATGAAATGAGTGTATTATTTATGTATACACAGTGGTTGTTTTACGCTGTTTGTCTATTCTGTTTTTGTATGTCTCAAGGACTGCAGATGGAAATTAGCAGCTATAGTCTGGTACAAAACATTTATTCAGTGTTTTCTCTGATCATCCTGCTGTCTCTGTAAAATAAAATAAAGTGGAAAACAAAACTTAAAACGTTCACTCAAAACAGGCACTCAGTAGTGGTAGTATTAGTATTAGTAGTGCTAGTAGATAGCGATAGTAGGTAGTGGTAGCATTGGTTGTAGTCATAGTTGTAGTTGTATAATTGCATTTGTAGTAGTAGTTGTAGTTGTAATAGTAGTTGTAGTCGTAGTAGTTAGTAGTAGTTGTAGTTGTAATAGTAGTTGTAGTCGTAGTAGTTAGTAGTAGTTGTTGTAGTAGTTGTAGTCGTAGTTAGTAGTAGTTGTTGTAGTAGTTGTAGTAGTTGTTGTAGTAGTTAGTAGTTGTTGTAGTATTTGTAGTAGTAGTAGTCGTACTTGTTGTAGTAGTAATTGTAGTAGCAGTTGTTGTAGTAGTTATAATAGTAGTTGTAGAAGTAGTAATAGCAGTAGTAGTTGTAGTAGTTGTTGCCGTAGTAGTTGTAGTAATTGTAGTCGTAGATGTAGTAGTAGTAGTAGTAGTAGTAGTAGTAGTAGTAGTAGTTGTTGTTGTTGGAGTCGTAGTTGTAGTAGTTGTTGCCGTAGTAGTTGTAGTAGTAGTAGTTGTTGTAGTAACTGTAGTAGTAGTAGTAGTAGTAGTTGTTGGAGTAGTTGTAATGGTAGTAGTAGCCTAGTGGTAGTAGTAGTAGTAGTAGTTGAAGCAGTAGTAGTTGTTGTAGTAGTAGTAGTTGAAGCAGTAGTAGTAGTAGTTGTTGGAGTAGTTGTAATGGTAGTAGTAGCCTAGTGGTAGTAGTAGTAGTTGAAGCAGTAGTAGTTGTTGTAGTAGTTGTTGGAGTAGTTGTAATGGTAGTAGTAGCCTAGTAGTAGTAGTAGTAGTAGTTGAAGCAGTAGTAGTAGTTGTAGTAGTAGTAGTTGAAGCAGTAGTAGTTGTTGTAGTAGTAGTAGTAGAAGCAGTAGTAGTAGTAGTTGTTGGAGTAGTTGTAATGGTAGTAGTAGCCTAGTAGTAGTAGTAGTAGTAGTAGTTGAAGCAGTAGTAGTTGTAGTTGTAATGGTAGTAGTAGCCTAGTGGTAGTAGTAGTAGTAGTTGTAGTAGTAACTGTAGTAGTAGTTGTAGTAGTTGAAGCAGTAGTAGAAGTTGTAGTAGTTGTTGTAGTAGTAGTTGTTGTCGGAGTAGTTTTAGTTGTAATAGTAGTTGTAGCAGTAGCCTAGTAGTAGTTGTAGTAGTAGTAGTAGTTGAAGCAGTAGTAGTAGTAGTAGTAGTAGTAGTAGTAGTAGTAGTAGTAGTAGTAGTTGTTGTAGTAGTTGTAGTTGTAATGGTAGTAGTAGCCTAGTGGTAGTAGTAGTAGTTGTAGTAGTAGTAGTAGTTGTAATGGTAGTAGTAGCCTAGTGGTAGTAGTAGTAGTTGTAGTAGTAACTGTAGTAGTAGTTGTAGTAGTTGAAGCAGTAGTAGTAGTAGAAGTTGTAGTAGTTGTTGTAGTAGTAGTTGTTGTCGGAGTAGTTTTAGTTGTAATAGTAGTTGTAGTAGTAGTAGTAGTAGTAGTAGTTGTAGTAGTAGTAGTAGTAGCTGATAGTGTTTTGATAGTAGTAATTTGCATACCTTTTATAGACTAAAGTACAGCTACACCACCTACCTCCACCATTAAAGAGGGGGTATTACACAATCCATTTCACTGAGCTTTCTACTGTGCCAACTTTGGTTCCTTATCAAAGACATGAAGAGGTTTTCGATGTCGAACCCGCCTCATGGTTCGCTCTACGACCCTGTGCATCGTTCAGTCCGCCAATCTACGTCACCCACGCTCCCACAAGCATGATGTAAAACTGTACGCAGCAACGTGACAAACCTGATGCGATGTGCAGTAGTTTGGTTAGTGGGATGTGTCGGGACAGAGCTCTGAAGGGGGAGCGACTTTGCGCGGGAAGCAAAGGAAGGGGGGAGGGACTCAGGATGTCAAAAACAAAAGTGAAACTTATAAAACATGTTAAAGGAGAATTCACTTTTTTTTTTTTTTTTTTACAATCTGAGCCTTATTTCGGTAATAAAACAAGTTGTTTTACTCACCCATAGCACTTTGGTGTCATATGGAGCACTTCCAGAGATGTTTTAGATTTGCGATCTCCTTAATAAAACAACTTGTTTTATTACCGAAATAAGGCTCAGATTGTAAAAAACGTTAATTCTCCTTTAATTGTCTGTTGTTTTCAGCAAATATAGCACTTTCAAAACACTAAAAGGTAACACGTTTATCTAAATGTGTTATGTGTTTGCAGTTAATACCCCATAGAAGAAAAATCCCCCCCTCTTATAGTGGAATTATAACATTTTATACGCAGGCATACACTTTAGTTGGCCTTAATGAAGCATGGACAAGTAGCTTATTAAGAATAATTCAGGGTTAGTAACAATTATTAATTAAGGGGGTATTATTTCAATCTTAAAACCATACTTTATTAAAGGTCCCATGGCATGAAATTTTCACTTTCTGAGGTTTTTGAACGTTAATGTGAGCTCCCCTACCCTGTTTAGGCCCCCCCCCCCATGGTTAAAAGTTGCGAAATGTCTAAACTGAGCATTTGCGATCCTTTTCTGCGTTACAAAAAATCGGAGCTCAAACGGGCGATTTTGAACAAGGCACCTTATTGACGTCAGATCGAAAAAAGAAATGCAAATGCAGTTCCACCCCCGTCTGTCTGTACTCAGCGTCTCTGTAAATCACGCCCAGAGAGTTTGGACTGCGAATGCGCTAGGCAATGCGAAATGCATTTTTTAAATTTGCCTGGAGGCACGTCCGAGTGTTTCTAGGCTCGGAAGTCCTTTATCTGAGCCTCTGGACCTTTGAACAGCAGTGGTTTAATTTTATTTTCTGTGGAAATGTGTTTATTTTTCAATGGAACGCTAATCTCGTCTCCACGCAAAAACGCGGAAATGGATCAGAGAGCGCACAGCTGAGAGCGGAGAGTTTGGCCACGCCCCCACCCTCTACTATAGGCCATCTCTTTTCTCCTCATTTGCATTCAAGCAACAACGCCCATAATGGCCTGTTCAGAGAGAGAAAAATTACTCTTTCTCATCTTATCTCTGTTTCTCATGCACTGAGTGTTGACTTTGAAGAAGGATTCATTTACAGTATTAGGGAACCATTAAGGAGCCATATAAAAGCATCAAGAAGTACCATGTCATGGGATCTTTTCCTTGATGTAAATACAGCCAATATCTGTCAGACACACTATGGCACTGAAGAAAGCAAAGTGCAAATATTTCCGCTGATAGTTGGCTCAAAAAGATGCATCAAGAAGTCCGTTTTTGTTCTTTCCGTGGATGTTCTCTGAGCGCGGGCAGCCTCGCTCTGAGCTGGAGTGGGCTGGGATGCTCCGGAGATCTGCGATGGGAGGAGGAGGAGGAGGAGGAGGAGAGAGAGATGAGGGATGGCGGAAGATGGAACAGAGAGGAGGAGGGAGAGAGAGAGAGAGAGAGAGAGAGGCAAAGGTACGGGGAGCGGTAAACGCGTTTGGATGCGTCTCTCCCCTCCCTGTGACGTGTCGCGGTCTGGTCCCACGGCGCGCACCACCAGCTCTCTCGTCCCATCCCGACAGCGCGGAGATCACTTTAGTTTCCTCACTGCTTCTGCTCCCACCGATCCACGCGCGGACATTCCCACATCCACGGGCTGCGCGGCTCTATCCACGCACGCCACTCAACTGTCATAGCGCGTTTCACGGAGAAGGACACGCCGCGCTTTCGAGGACGCACTTGGAGAGCAGGAGCGGTTGGAAGAAGTATCCAAAAGAGCTCGCCGGCTCGTGGTTGATCCGCGGAGGAGAAGATGCTGAGGATAGCCGGCTTGTTGGTCGTAGTGGCGGTAGGACTGAGCGCTGCCCGCACCAAAGGTATGTGGGGTGAAGGGCAACTTGGTGATTTGTTTCCACCGCAAGTGTTTTTTTTGAGATTTACGCGCTTGTAAACGCCGTTAAGATGTTGCTGGGTCGCTTGGATTCACATGCTCCGTGCGTATCGGAATGGAGATGAGATGCTTTGGAGTTGGAGTTTAATAACTGCTATACTGTAGTGCACAAGGTATTCCTCCGTGTCTTTATTAGAGACTGGAGCGATGTTTATGCTCCTAAAAGCTACGCTACTTTCACGTTTTGGCTGCGCCCTCATGCGCATCGTCTTCATCTGGGAACTAAATACAGTTTGAGGTTATATTTTTGGTTTCATTTCAGAAGATGTTCACTGTAATCCTGCTATTAGACAGTCATCTTACTAGATATTCTTGTTTTCCAATATTGTATAGGCCTAATAGTTGTTGTTTTCATTGCTTTTTCTATGTGGTTTCAAGATTTAGGTGTACAATTTATTATAGCATATACACTGAATTTTAGGTTACTTTTGAACTTTAAACACTAGAATATTCAAAATGTATCTTGCACTGGTGATCTGTTGGTTAGCCCATGCTGCTCTTAATTTGTTGATGATTTAAAATGCTTGTATGTCTTAATTAATGAACGACATTTCGTGTTGTCTTGTTATGACTTGGAAAAAAAAAGTATAAAGTCAGATTTCTGTGTGCAGTAGCCCATGCTTCTCTAGATCCTGGTTTAGTCCTACGTCTTGTTTAAAAAATGTCTTCTTAACAGCTGTCAGTGTTACAATAATGGCATTTCTTGTGGTACTTTTGTTTTTTTATGTTTATGGCTTGGATATAAAGTTCAAAATGATGTTTGACTTCTGCGTACATGCCTCGATAGGTCCAATTTCTCCCCAAATGGCCAAGTATTTTCAGTTGTAATTATAATGTTGCATGTTCATGCTTTGTCTACTTTTTATGCAGGGTTTTGGAAAACTCATTTGAGTTATTTCTGGTCCTCTTGGCTTGAATATAAAGTTCTATTTCCTGTTTAATCTCTATAGCGTGGCCATGACCAGTTGTACTTTAGTTATGTATTACACTGTTTTCTGATCTACATTCTAATGTTGTTTCCGTGTTACAAACATACCTGGAGTTGTTTGATTTGGTTTCATACACATGTTTAACACAGTGTCCTCTCTCGAACAGAAAACCCTCTGTTCCACCTTGTGATGTCATGTGGTGGTAATACAGGAAGTGCTCCACTTTGCACCTTCACTTGAATCATTTGGATAATTTCAGCCTTGGAATTGATAATCTCTACTAAAGTTAAAACTGTAAAAGGAGCTGTTAACTTGAAAACTCAATTCATGACATCACATGGTGGAACAGAGCATTTTGAGCTTTTGGAGATGTACACATATAAAGGATTACCCAAACATGTGTGAATGAAACAAAACACAACTCCAGGTATGTTTTTGAGGAGGTGGCAATTATAACATAGCTTTAATTGACCTGGATTATAAAGTGTATGAACTTGGTTTAGTCCCATTTCAGGTTTCAATTTTTTTCCCCATTATCATTGCTATATAGACATTTCCTGTTGTTGCTTTTCGTTAAGGCTTGAATAGACAGTTAATTGCATTAGGTTAGATTTCTGCGTATGATGAGCCCGATTTTCCGTTGTAATTATAATGTTGAATGTTTATTGTCTGCTTGTTGTCTGGGGTATCGGAAAGTCATTTGAGTTCGTTTGGGATGGATAATACAGTCTTAATGGGCTGTGAATAACAAGCCAAACGAATGCCTCAGTCAGTCTCAGTTAAAGGTCAGGTATTTTAAATGAGAACGCTTCACCCGATCGAGCTGTGGTGAAACACTGTGCTTTCGTCGTGTGGCTGTCTGACTCCTAAACACTGGTGTCACTCAAAAATCAACTTAATATACAAGTAAAAAATAACTGTTGTAACTTTTGGGCAAGGTCTGTTTACTGTTGCTCAAGCTGGACTATTATCAAGACACAATTTTCACGAGACGAGACAAGATTGGGTCCACAAAAAATGAGACGAGCTGAGATTTTGACATAATTTGTAATAAATAATAATAACATAGTGCAATCCATTTCACTATTTTGAATCAGTATTTCTATCTGTTTTGTCTAATACTTTAGTGGTCATTGTATACTGCTTTTTTGAACTGCATTTAACTCTTTTTCTGTCCAAGCCAAAGGTAAATTCAGGAGGAAAAAAATCTCACCATCGTTTTTCTCTGTGGCAGTTTTGTCTCTCGAGATCTTGTGGCACATGATCATGTCCCGTCCCTATTTTTTAGTTAAAATTTCGATAAAAAGGTGAGAGCGACTAACTACTAAACAGGACCATGAACGCTTGTAGTGATCCCAGGCTCCTGAGAATGTGCTGTTTGAATCCATTTTGTATTTTTGCTTTGTCTGGAATGTGGGTATTAATGATTTAAACATTTCTATCTTCATGGAGCAGGTCAGATCTTTGGAGAGGCTGCTTTGTCTACATATTTTTGAGCAATAAAACCCCCTGTAATTGAATAAATGTAATGTAGAGTTGTTAAATGTCATACTGTGGAACATTTGGCAGCAGGTGACTGATCCCCAACCAAAAAGCTACATAGTGCAGATTTAAGCTTAAATCAAAACCACTCTGTCCAATGTGTTTCCTGCATCTGTCTCTATACATCCCTCTCCAGGCTAATTTTAGGTCTGTCTCTATTACGGCTGCTGAGGGACCTGTCCTCCAGCCATTCTGTGGCATGTGTCCCGGTACAGTCACAGCAGGTAAATACAACAACAGGTTCTCACTAATCAACTCCCCTTAGACAGGTGCACACGTAAGCTTCTATTTACACAGCAAATAACAAGGTGACACCTGTCAGTCCCGTCTGTCTGGTGAGTACAGATGGTAAGTGAAATACCGGCAGTAGCTCAGTTGGTAGAGCGCTGGTCCACTGATCTAAATGTTGGCGGTTCGTATCCCGCTCTTGACATAAAAAAAGCATTATTGGTTGAGTGGTCAGATGAATGGGTGAGTGGTTCCTTGTTGTAAAAATGCTTTGAGTGCCTTGAAGGTGGAAAAGTGCTATAAAGATGTGACCAATACGGTATTCACCGTATTGGAGGAATTCTCAGTTTTTGAACACATTGTAGGTATACAAGTGTGCGTTGATCACTGCCAGTGATGGACTGGGACCAAAAAACGGCACCTACAAGCGGCCCCGTACCCGTAGACCGTGGAACAGGGAGGTGTCGTCTTAGGTCTGACAACGCCATACATGAAGCATTTATACATTAAGCATTTATGGACACGCGCAATACCATACATTACGCTCTGATTAACCCATCAATCGTGACTTAAGTCCACAACCACAACATGCCAGCACAGAACCGCGCAGAATAAAATACCAAAACAGTGGGCTAAACGTAACTGCATTAAAATCATGGAAATCAATGCTCAACCCAGCCATAATTAAAAAAAAAAGTCTTGCCTTCATGTCGTTAATGCTTTTCTCCGCAACCCGATCACCCCCCCGCCCCGTGTCGTTTAGTGCCTCCTCCTCGATTCATTTTACTAAACTATAATGCTAAGTATCTGTCCGTCCGTCTATCTCCTCTTATACTTTGACTAACTTGACCACACTACCACAATCTTCACCGTTCTATTTCTCATGAAAGTGATTAAATGTTGTGTTGTACGAACTTCCTCGAAAAGGTTTACTATTGTCTTCCGTATAAAGTGTTTTCCATTTCATATGCGAGCGCTACCAATTCTTGGGAGCAACTAGTGCTGTGATTGGTCAGTTCTTGGTAGCAGCTCGGACAGACATTGGTCAAATCGTGGTAGCACGAGCTCGACTCTCGGCCGGCCGTGGGAAATTTCCCATAAGACAGTGCTGTACTTCAGTTGTCACAAACAAATACAAAATACAGATATATTTGTTTTATTTCAAACTGTGCACATATTCAACATCGTAGGAAGAAATATCCCGGCAAAAAGGTCCTTTCAATTATAGCAATAGGGTGGAATTTTTAAGATGGTGGAGGCACGTAATGACCGAATACCTACCGGGTGGGCCAAGGCAATGTGGTTTCGGGGCCGCGGTGGGCATTGTCGGGGCCGCGGCCCTTCTGGCATGTGCCCAAATGCCAGACCGCCCAGTCCGTCACTGATCACTGCATATATTTTTGGATGGACTGTTGTGATTCAGGCAGTGGAGATATTGTTCCGAAATTGATAGACTGCTGGTTGCATTCCAACTTTGTCTGTGTCAGTGAACAAGACAGGTCAAATTGCAGGTCGAATCTATGGAGAGGAGACCAGAAAGTTACATAATGCACCTTTAAACCTTTAAACTGTCTGAATGTGCTCATGATTATGATTGAAAAGGCTGCTGGTGCACATTGGCAGCCTGTTTCCCCATGGCGGCTATGGCTACAGAAAAGCGCTCTAACAATGATGCATTATTGTACTAGTTACAAGTACCAGTGACATTTTGAATAGTGGGGAATTTTAGCCTTCTTTTGCAATACTACATACAGAATTTAAATGTATTTTGCTCTTAGTTAAGTTGTATTTTCTATCAAATTTAGACTTCATTAAATATTTCTTTGATGTACTTCACTGATGTAATTAACAAATTAACATTTGTGGCTATTCTCTACCACCTCTCGTATCTGACAGAGCCTCCCCACTGCCCACTGCTGCTGTAATATCCATGCTAACATATGCTAATCACACGCTCTGAGCCTCGACCCGGGCGTATGAGGTCACCCTGCGCTTCACTTACACTCGTGCTTCAATGGGATTCTGGGAAAGTAATAAAGACAAGACCACAGTATCATAGACAGTCATTCTTTTGTATTCAACTCACGAATATTAGTATGATAATGTAGAGAAATGACTCTTGGAATATTTAGGGTTTGAAGATCAAGACCAAGGACCAAAAATTATGCTTTAAATGTCATGTCACTTTTCTGGTGGAGAAATGTTATTGCTTTGCTTAGAATAATCCACAGAATGGCAGTGAACACATCTGTCTCCACGGATATGAGCTGGTAGCACCACTTGGCTATTTTTGATCTATATTATAATGTTTTTTCCTCATCACAAACATACCTAGAGTTGTGTTTTGTTTTATTCAAACATTTTTAACACATACACCCTGCATATTTAGCTCTGTTCCACCTTGTGATGTCATGGTAGAGGAAGAGATCCTCCATACACCTTCACGAAAATCATACTGAGCATTTCAGCCTTAGAAATGCCAATGTCTACTGAAGTAAAGGTAAAAGGTAGCTGATGACTTGAAAACTACCACTTCATGACATCACAAGATGGAACAGAGCATTTTGTGCTATGGAGTTATAGACAGACGCGTAATGCAAACTTACTCAAACGTGTGTGAATGAAACAAAACACAACTACAGGTATGCGTAATATAGGACCCATGACATGGTACTTCTTGATGCTTTTATATGGCTCCTTAATGGTTCCCTAATACTGTAAATGAATCCTTCTTCAAAATCAACACTCAGTGCATGAGAAACAGATAAGATGAGAGAGTAATTTTTCTCTCTCTGAACAGTCCATTCTGGGCGTTGTTGCTTGAATGCAAATGAGGAGGACAGAGATGGCCTATAGTAGAGGGTGGGGGCGTGGCCAAACTCTCCACTCTCAGCTGTCCGCTCTGATCCATTTCCGCGTTTTTGCGCGGAGAAGAGATGAGAAGCGTTCCATTGAAAAATAAACACATTTCCACATAAAATAAAATTAAACCACTGCTGTTCAAAGGTCCAGAGGCTCAGATAAAGGACTTCCGAGCCTAGAAACACTCGGACGTGCCTCCAGGCAAATAAAAAAACGCATTTCGCATTGCCTAGCGCATTCGCAGTCCAAACTCTCTGGGCGTGATTTACAGAGACGCTGAGTAGACACAGACGGGGGTGGAACTGCATTTGCATTTCTTTTTTCGATCTGACGTCAATAAGGTGCCTTGTTGAGAATCGCCCGTTTGAGCTGTGTTTTTTTCTAACGCAGAAAAGGATCACAAATGCTCAGTTTAGACATTTCGCAACTTTTAACCATGGGGGGGGGCTAAACAGGGTAGGGGAGCTCACATTAACGTTCAAAAACCTCAGAAAGTGAAAATTTCATGCCATGGGACCTTTAATAAATCCAAAATAGAGACTGTGAATCATTCCAGACAAAAGCATAACATCTCCATGGTGACAAGCAAATGCTAGAAGTTACATAGTGCTTGCCTCTATCACCTACAGTAGTATGACTAAACCTTTATGACTAAAAGTCTATATTACACACAACTTCAAATGTAAAAAGAACTGCTATCCCCTTGCACAGCATTAGTCCTTGAACCAGATAATAATTTGTCATAGTAGCTTATACATTTTTTTTTTTTTTAGAATAGAACAACATGGCATAACTTGCACTCTCAGAGAGATTTTCATGCTGTCCATTGCTCAGCTGGGAAGTAAACAAATTAGTGCCAAGTGAATGGAGGTGGAAAAAGCAGTCTCTCCATGGTTCTAATTAAATCCCTAGGGCCACTGTACTCTGCAGTTAAACCAGGAAATAAGTCCTGTCTCAGGGATATGCGGCTCTGGTCTGACCCTGGACTACCTTTGCTGGATCAAGCCTGAGTCAGCTCTCACACCTCTTACATTATGGATTAGAGAGCGACTGCAGTACCGGTTATGCCCACTGGGGGTGTTAATAGTCATTTATTAATAACACAAACAAAGAATATTTTGTGTGTTTGACTTAAAATATGTATGGATTTCAGTGGTGCTTTTTACCACTGCAGTATCATCAATAAAGCATAGATGACGATACATAGGGCTGCTCACATCACAAGTGAAATTGGCATTTGCTTTGAGCTCATGGCAAGAATTCAGCTTTTTAGATCATTTTGAGTGAGAATGTCTGTAGTTTCTTCCCAGAAATAAATACATTTTTAGAAATAATCTGATAATTTCACAGTGTTTTGTCTCCTCAATGATATGAATGTCTATGTCTATGAATATATATGAATATGAATGTCTTTGCTTTGATGCATTTTTAGTTTTAATTTTATATCACTTATCAAAATTCTGAATAATTAAAAACATTGTCATGAAATACAGCTGTTTTGCTTTCTTTATTAAGTCCATGCTTAACTTGAAGTTGCTATATGTAAATTTTCTGTTTGTATCCATGAAGTTACTTGACCTGGAATGTTCCACAGTATGGCGTTAAAGGAAAATTAACGTTTTTTTTTTACAATCTGAGCCTTCTTTCGGCAATAAAACAAGTAGTTTTACTCACCCATAGCAGTTTGGTGTCAATTGGAGCAGTATCGCAGAACTTGTGTTGAGCCGTTCTGTTCTACTAATGATCCCGTATCCGTTAGCGTGAGTGCTCGGGGCATTACTTTGCGGTGTCCAAATAACACAAACTTTAGCACTTTTCAAATCACAGAAGATCGCTGTGTCAGCGTAGACTTTTAGTGGATTCCAAAACGGCCTGAAACCCGATATCCAGCTATAGTTTCATTTGATGACGTCATCAGAGAGGACAGTGCGCATGCGTGAACTCAGCTGTTTTGTAAACGCCGCTAGTCCGAAAGAAGCTAACACCGCTCTGAACTTTACTTTTCTGTTGCGATATCGGGTTTCAGGCCGTTTTGGAATCCACTAAAAGTCTACCCTGACACAGCGATCTTCTGTGATTTGAAAAGTGCTAAAGTTTGTGTTATTTGGACACCGCAAATCAGTGCCCCGAGCACTCACGCTAACGGATACGGGATCATTAGTAGAACAGAACGGCTCAACATAAGTTCTGCGATACTGCTCCAATTGACACCAAACTGCTATGGGTGAGTAAAACTATTTGTTTTATTGCCGAAAGAAGGCTCAGATTGTAAAAAAAAACGTTACTTTTCCTTTAAACATTGAAGTTTTTTTTTTTTAATTTCTCAAAAACACAGTTGCCTGTCCTCCACAGACTATTTTGTAATTTTCCTGGTGAAGTTTCCATGATGATAGATACCATAGACTGTATACTGTATAAATGGACATAGCTATCTGCTAGCCACCGTGTTCCAAAATAGAAGAGAGAGCATGGGCATTTTGGTCTTAAAATGTTTGTATTAGCCCACTCTACATGATCCTGGGGTTTTTATTTTAGCAATTTTGTCTGTAAAATAATTTCCATTTCTAACATGGAACTCAGCTCCAAATAACTGCCTCATAACTGCCAGCCTCAGTGAGCTTCATTTGACTGGAGCCGAACGCTATATGCGAAGTCACACTCTTTTAATCCACTTCCTTATCCAGTCTATGTGCCAGGACATTTAGCAATAAAGCAATGACATCTCCATGGAGCCCCTCTCGTGCACTGACAGCTGAACAGTGCATGTGTGTGTGTATGTGCGCGTGTGTGTGTGTGTCTCTGTGAGGGAGCCAGAGAACACAGGGCTGGTTTGTAGGTAAGTTTGAAAGCTGCTGCTGCTGTCGTTTCAGGTTTAGCCTCTGTTTCATTCACGAGGAAAATCATTGGATGTGCTACTTCCTTTAATCAGTGTTACCCTTGAGTCATGTGTTCTCTCACTCTGCATCTCTGTGGGTGTCCGGTGCACTGCCAAACCCAACATACAATAAGGCAACGCAAAAAACAAAGAGAAAAGTTAAATTAGCTGCACTCAACTAGAGTCTGTCACCATGGAGATCTTGCTTCACCTTGAATGCTCCACATAATGTTATTACACTTAATCCAGTGTACACTTAGGTGTTTTTTTTGTTGTTGCTCAAAAATACCTCAAAAGACATGCTTTCATATTGTTAGCGGTGTCACCTCTCCACAGATCTGACCTGTAACTTAGCATGGATGCATGGGTCACCGGCTTGTCACCTTGAAGTTAGTTAAGCTTAAAGGAAAATTAAAGTTTTTTTTTTTACAATCTGAGCCTTCTTTCGGCAATAAAACAAGTAATTTTACTCACCCATAGCAGTTTGGTGTCAATTGGAGCAGTATCGCAGAACTTATGTTGAGCCGTTCTGTTCTACTAATGATCCCATATCCGTTAGCGTGAGTGCTCGGGGCACTGATTTGCTGTGTCCAAATAACACAAACTTTAGCACTTTTCAAATCACAGATCGCTGTGTCAGGATAGACTTTTAGTAGATTCCAAAACGGCCTGAAACCCGATATCGCAACAGAAAAGTAAAGCTCAGAGCGGTGTTAGCTTCTTTCGGACTAGCGGTGTTTACAAAACAGCTGAGTTCACGCATGCGCACTGTCCTCTCTGATGACGTCATCAAATGAAACTATAGCTGGATATCGGGTTTCAGGCCGTTTTGGAATCTACTAAAAGTCTACCCTGACACAGCGATCTTCTGTGATTTGAAAAGTGCTAAAGTTTGTGTTATTTGGACACCGCAAAGTAATGCCCCGAGCACTCACGCTAATGGATACGGGATCATTAGTAGAACAGAACGGCTCCAACATAAGTTCTGCGATACTGCTCCAATTGACACCAAACTGCTATGGGTGAGTAAAACTACTTGTTTTATTGCCGAAAGAAGGCTCAGATTGTAAAAAAAACGTTAATTTTCCTTTAATGCCATACTGGGGAACATTCTAGACAAAGCAAAACCATCTCCATGGAGACAAGCAGAAAAGCTGC
Organism: Paratrypauchen microcephalus; assembly: GCA_036785185.1. Classification (NCBI taxonomy): domain Eukaryota; kingdom Metazoa; phylum Chordata; class Actinopteri; order Gobiiformes; family Gobiidae; genus Paratrypauchen; species Paratrypauchen microcephalus. Next base: position 667,380 of record JAVJIX010000163.1, on the reverse strand, counting down.
ATAGAAGATAATGTCTATATCCACGGATTCAACAAGAGTAGGGTCTCAATAATCTAGCAATCTATGTGTTATTTACATTTACTTTATAAGTTAAAGGTCCTATATTACACAAAAAATGACTCTTGTGAGCTTTAAACCATGTTATAATGTTGTTACCTGATCAAAAACATACCTGGAGTTGTGTTTTGTTTCATTCACACGTTTGAGTAATCCTGTATTATTAATCTGTTTATATCTCCAAAGCTCAAAATGCTCTGTTCCACCTCGTGACGTCATGAAAAAGTAATTTTCACCTTAACAGCTACCTTTTACCTGAAATCATCCAAATGACTTGAGGTTAAAAACACTGTGGAGCACTTCCTGTATTACCACGTGACCTCACAACGTGGAACAGAGTGTTTTCTGTTTGAGAGAAGAGCTTAACTCAGATATGCAGGTTTTGTGTTAAACATGTGCGAATGAAACAAAACATAACTCCAGGTATGTTTGTGATGAGGAAACAACATTGTAACGGAGATCAGAAAATGGTGAAATATAAACTGTTGAACAAAATGCTCAGACAAAGTTTTGAAACCACAATAAGCCGATGTTGTTTATGTCAAGTTTTACACTACGCCCATCTACTTGGCATGTGTTTCCTTTCCGAGTTGTCAGTAATCACCATTTGAAGCTACGGCCCCAGCTTTCCCTTTGCGTACGTGATGGATAGAGTACAGCCACCATGTTGACAAGTATACAAAAAACCGCAAACAGAGGTGACAATGTTTACAAAGAAATTATTGCCTTTGCCGACGCTCGCTAGCTCTTGCGATTTGAGCAGGCTGCAAACCAAGAAAATTTCTGGCAGCGTGGAGAGAAAAGCACCTATATACAGTACAGTTGGTTCTGATGCTTTGTGCTGCTATGTTTTTGTTGCAATTCCCAGCAGTGAATTTAGATGGCTCATTACTAGCCCAGTGTATTTTAATTCTGGCTCTGACTGCGTGGCTCTGCATGGATGGAACCTGCTTCATTACATCCAGATAAACACATTGTGTGTTATTATTTTTCACTCTCAAGAAACATGCAAAGAGTTAGAGAGCAATTTAATGACAATGGGAAAGGACTGGCAGTAACAGGCTTAAGTGATGGTGCCGTGTATAATAAGACAACATTTACGGAAAGTGGCTTTGGAGAGAAATTGTACTTTTAAGTGGAGGTTCAGTATATTGTTTAAAATAGTAATAATAATATGAACTCAGTCTAAGGTGTTTTAAATGTACCAATTTGTGTGTTGTAAAATGGCAAACTTGATTTTGATACCACAACAATGCCATAAGGATCATAAAAACACTCTTTCTTTTTAGACAATATGTGTAATTTTCAACATTAAATAGTAGTGCTTTCTTTTATATTACCACGTGGTCTTCATTTATGTGCTGTGAATGTGACTTTTTAGTATCGACTGCTCAAATGAGTATCTAGTTTCAATACTAGTTTTAGTATTGATTAGTATCTGATTTTCAATACTTTTGCCAACCCTACATTAAAGGAGAATTAACATTTTTTACAATCTGAGCCTTATTTCGGTAATAAAAAACAAACTTTAGCACTTTTCAAATCATAGAAGTTCGATGTCTCAGTCTACACTTTTGTTTGAATCAAAAGTGGCCTGTAATCCGAGATTTAGCCATAATTTACAGCTTTGCGTTTCATGTTTGGGTCCCGAGAGCTGAGAGTGAAATAAACTGTGACTCCGCACATGCGCACTGGCCTCCTCATCTATTCGAAACTATGGCTAAAGTTTGTGTTATTTGGAGACCGCTCGGGGCATATATTACATGCTCAGGGCATATAATATATGCGAACTCACGCTACAGCTATCACTAATCTAAAACATCTCTGGAAGTGCTCCATATGACACCAAAGTGCTATGGGTGAGTAAAACAACTTGTTTTATTACCAAAATAAGGCTCAGATTGTAAAAAACGTTAATTCTTCTTTAAAGATGTAATTTAAAAAAAAAAACATGCTGTATGAGTAAATTGGATTGGCTATGGCAGTTTTCCTGACAAACAAAGTCAGGAAGTGCCATCTACTCTTCCAACAACCATTCACTCACCTCTACCACTTTCAGGTGTAGTGGTTGAAGTGTGTTGCTAAAGGACACAACAACACTGGACAAAGCTGATATCGAACCGGCAAATGTTTGGTTAGTGAGAACATTTCAAACAAATCTGACATAAAAAGCTCCCAAATCGCTGTGCATCTTGTTTACCACAGCAAAATGAGAATGTGGATAAACAAAAACGTCTCAGGCATCAAACCTGTATACAATTTGAGAAACCAGCCTTTTCTGGGATGGGCGGCTGATGTATTCCAGAGCTGTCTCTGACAGTTTTTTGCAGTAGGATTATGTGGCGCTAGCGCTGTATCCCGTTTCCTTGTACTGTTTGATAAGTGTGAGGGGCTTAGTGAAGGCAGCCATGGAAGGTCACTTGTCCCAGGACAGTCCAGACACCAGCGGAAAGAAAAATACTACAGATCTCTCGCTACATGTGGCTATGTTTAAAACACTTCTCCTCTCTGCTCTCATATGGTTCATGTTCCAAATATACACCAGCTAATTTATAGTAAAGTCTGGACTGAAATGCCACACCAGATTGCAATTTTCTTATGACTCATTTCTAGCAGCAGAATGAGTCCACTATTCTGAATAATTTATCCTACATAAGTATTCTACACACAAATCTAATTAGACGCATCCCGAGAAAACAACATTTTGTACTTTGAATTTGAACCAGCAACATTCTGGTTTAGAGTTCTGCTTATATTTATAAAGTGCATTTTGCTTCATTCAAGTTAGTATGACTGAAGCTTGCAACTATAGGTGCATAAGGAAGAGTGATGTCACCCGTAGCATTCATCTCCAGTCAAATGAAGCTCACGAGGCTAGCGGTTATAGGGATGAATTTGGAGTTGTGTTCCATATTAGGAATAGGAATTTATTTACAGACCACATAGTGAAATAAAAACACCAGGATCATGTAGAGCGGGTTAATACGAACATTTTAAGGCTACGTTTATACGGCGACGATCAAAACAGAAGACGCAAAAGTGGCGTCTCATCTTCAATTTTTTATCCGCGTTTAGACGAGCGTTCTCAACAGGAAATGTTTGTTTATACGAAGACGCAAAAGTGGCGCTAAAGCCAGCGAAGGGAGGCGCTGTAAATAAGTGGACTGAAAAAAACAACAACAAAAACAAAACATCACAACAGCGTCAAGTTACATTTCTAACCACGACTGTACCGGAAAAGAGAAAGGTAAAACTTCAAAAATAAAATGTTCTAGTTGCGTTTTAAATGAGTTGTTAAGTTCCGCTTCAAACATTTCAGTGACTTGTATTTTTGTTTACATGTTTTTGAATATTGTACTGAAAATAGTGACATTACAGGAGGATCACAGTGAATTAGAAAATATAAAATCACATCGGGTTTTACATTTGAAGTGCCTCATGCGGAAGTCGCTTGTCTTGGCGTCTGTGTGGCTGTGAGAGTGTGAGAAAGACTTGTACGGGAAGAAGAGAAAAGACCCTAGATGTGTGTGGGTGCGATTTATACAATTGTTGAAATGACTCTTGTATGTTGACTAGAGCTGATAGCTTGAACATCCGTGGTATCAAGGTATGCCGCATCTGTGTGACGTAAACGCGTACTGACGTGAGCAGATCTGACCAGTTTTGCGTCTTGGGCAGTTTACACGGAAACGCTACATCCATCCATCCATTCATCTTCTTCCGCTTTTCCATTTTCTGGGTCGCGGGGGCAGCAGTCCAAGCAGATCTGCTGCCCAGAACACAATGCACCAGCCCCCATGAATCCTCCCGCGCTACAGCGGAGCGTATTTAACTTTTCCACTCTGGAGGGTGGTTTCAGATTTTTGCGTTTTTAGGCCCCAAAAACGCCGTCACCGTGTAAACGAAAGGCACTTCCGATCAAATATTTTGTCGTTTTTATCCGTAAGCGTTCTCGTGTAAACCAAAATGAGTCGATGGAACTGGAAGCACCCCCATGGTCACTTCCTATTTGGAATGCAAGAACTAGTGGGGTTACCTATGTCCAGTTAGTCTATGGTGCTGACATATGTGTAAAGAAAAACAAAATCTTGCATAATTTCTAACATCTGAAAAATTAGGCAGTTTAAATATGCTAGATTTGTTATCTGGGGAAAAGGACACTGGCATTAAAAAAATACTATACAAAAGTTATTGCTGAATATATGAAAGCTGAAATAACATATTTTGGGACTCCTTGTTTACTGTAGTAGGGAGATTTTGGGAATTTTTATGTAATAACCAAGATTTGAGGGTACTATAAATAACTTCTGTAGCTAAGTTTGATTGCATTCTACTATTTATTTGTTGCGACTGATTCCTTTAATGATACAGTCTGTTTAAAAAAATTGGTTTACTGGAATTATCCTGCATTATATCAGCGGCAAAAGGTTCTGCATAAACTAGTAATATTATCTTTTATCACAATATTTCTCTGTTGAAATCAGACACAATTCCCACAAGATGAGACAAGACATGTCATTTTGTCCAAAAGAGCGAGACCAGACAAGATTTTGACGTCATGTACTATAAATAAATGGTGCAGTTCAGTTCACAATTGTGTCCCACCATGGAAGCTGAGGGCACATGTCGGCATTACAGATTCTCAGGAAATGCGTTTTTTTTCCCCTCAAAATTTGTGATTTTCGTTTTTTTGCATAATGTGCTAGTTGAGATCATGAAGAAGCCTCTCCATGTTTCAGATAACAGCATTAGTGACGTTAAAGGTCCCATGACATGATACTTCTTGATGCTTTTATATGGCTCCATAATGGTTCCCTAATACTGTAAATGAATCCTTCAAAATCAACACTCTCTGCACACTGTGCATGAGAAACAGAGATAAGATGAGAAAGAGTAATTTTTCTCTCTCTGAACACTCCATAATGGGCGTTGTTGCTTGAATGCAAATGAGGAGAAAAGAGCTGGCCTATACTGTAGTAGAGGGTGGGGGCGTGGCCAAACTCTCCGCTCTCGGCTCTGAGCTCTCAGCTGATCCATTTCCTTGTTTTTGCACGGGGGGAGAGATTTGAAGCGTTCCATTGAAAAATAAACACATTTCCGCATAAAATAAAATTAAACCACTGCTGTTCAAAGGTCCAGAGGCTCAGATAAAGGACTTCCGAGCCTAGAAACACTCGGGCGTGCCTCCAGGCAAATAAAAAAACGCATTTCGCAATGCGTAGCTCCTCCGCGGTCCAAACTCTCTGGGTGTGATTTCCAGAGACAGGAGGTGGAGATCCAGACGATGGTGGAACTGCATTTGCATTTCTTTTTTCGATCTGACGTCAATAAGGTGCCTTGTCCAGAATCGCCCATTTGAGCTCTGATTTTTTCAAACGCAGAAAAGGATCGCAAATGCTCAGTTTAGACATTACGCAACTTTTAGCCAGTGGGGGGCCCTAAACAGGGCAGGGAAGCTCACATTAACGTTCAAAAACCTCAGAAAGTGAAAATTTCATGCCATGGGTCCTTTAAAAACATACATTTTTAATTTCAAAAATGCTTGTTAGGCAAGGAGGGCTGAAGAGACCAAACTTCGAGAAGGATTTTCTCTGATTTAGAAAATGTGGTATGGCTGCTTTCAAATAGAGACAACTTTTTAAAATATGGTCCGATTTTCACATGTAAGACATCATTGGAAAGCTTAGAACCTGTACTTTCAGAATCTGTGAATAACTCAAAACGCCTCCGAGACGACTTGCGGGCTCAGATTCCGTGGTGGGTCCCAATTGATTCTCTTTATTTTATTTGGCTGTCATTGTAGCACTGCTTTTTGGAACTACATGAAATCAACTCACCAGCACTTTAATCCGAACCCTTTTTTGCCAAATCCAGAATTAAACACATGTGAAAAAATCTCATAAGATAATTTTTCTCAATATTTTGTGCTTTAAAATGTGGCCCACCCAGACCACGCAGCTTTGTATAGTAAGATAAGACATCTAGTCCTGTCTGGCCAGGCTACACAAACTTTCCAACATCACAGCCAATTTAACCATCTCTTATCTAACTCTAAAGGAACACTAAAGGATCAACATCTTGTATCTTTTCAAACCAGATGCCCTTTCACTTTCTGTTTGTTCCTTCATGTTTCACTTTAGACAATATCGGTTACAAAGCTCGTATAGGATCACAGTGTAGCTCTTAAAAGAAGCCTTATCTTTTTATGTATGCGCAATAAGAAGTCAGCTCTTGTCTCTCTGATATCACAGCACACTCAGAACGCTGTGTAACCTCCGGTATTCCCTTAGCACCTCCCCCCTCCTATACTTTATATATAAAACTGGATTTGCCGCCCTTATATTGTGTTTCTCTTACTTTGCTGTCTTTTATCTAGAGCTGCAGGCATGGCTGTGGTTGGTGAACTTTGCATAGACAATAAGATGAACTTTTTGTAGCTGTTTTGATCGTTACTTTTTAACACAAATGCCTGACACAACAATAAAGAATGTAAAATTGGACGTGCAAATGTTATCTTAAAGGTGCATCCAGTGTGTAACTTTCTGTTGGAGGTCTTGTCAAATGGTTTTCTTCATGGAGATGTTACTAGACCAGAATGTCTCATAATGTTTAAACTTTTATTCATAAAAACAGTTCTGTTGTTTTTGAAGGATAAATAACAATTACACAGTTTAAGGAAATAAATCACATTTTCTGTCTCTACACTGGTTTTGGGAATCAGCAGATACTTGAACTTATTATGACCATTTTTTTTTTTAATCTCTCTCTGTCTTTGTTATTATAATGTATTATTATGTGTGAGCTACTGTGTCCAAATAATTTCCCTTGTGGATCAATAAAGTTTGTCTAAGTCTAAGGTCAAAGTTGTTTATTCTTTATTTTGGATTCAGATTAGCTATTACCGCAGCAATAACTATTCTTCATTTTTAGTGTTTGACATCAAACACTAAAAATGCATCGTTATCCATCTGTTATTCTAAGGGTTAGGACAGCATTTAAGATCGTCTACATTAATCTGTGTTGAAAATATGTGCGCTCCATCTATGTACAGAGTGTATAAATTAGGAATGTCAACAATTAATCGACTTACAATTAATTGTCGATCAACATGTTGGCCGAACAAAATGCATTAATTGTAACTAATCGCTAGAGGGCGCTACTCTGGAATGTGAACACGAGATGTGAACCCACTCGCGAGAAAGACCATAGCGTTACATCATGTAACCCTTTCCTCTCTGGATGTTGCCGTACAACTCACAGTAGAGCTGGACCTAGAACCATATATTTTTGAAATGATAAAAGCATGTAACTTACATGCTTTTATCATTTCTTGATTGTTCTGGTTTGAGGCCCTGTAATGTTTTATGCTGTGTCCAGGGGCCCTGTGAAATGTATATTTTGTACTGTAACCCTTCACAGATTAAGGGAGAGAAATATTGTTGATGCCTTAGCTCAAAATAAATGTTGAGAATGTCCTAAAAATAGCCTGGATTCATTGGTTTCATCATAATATGTAGACTAAATAACATTCTGTTATTTCATTTCTTCTGTTCCTTTTAATTTCAAGCTTTCCATGCTGCAAGTGCAACAACTGAGCCAGTCCTCAATTTATTTTCAATAAAGAATGTATTTTGTTATTCAGCATCAAAACATTTGTCTGCTTTTTACTAAGGAATAATTAATTGAGGAATATACAATATAATAATACTATGATATATTTTTGACTCAGTGTTATGTTACTATAGCTTATATTCTTAAAGACCCTATTGAAACACTAAAATTCAGGTGAAAAACGTCACTTATCAGTTAATCATAAGTCGATCGATAAGGTCAATTAATGAATTAATCGATAATTTACATCCTTAGTATAAATATTACTAATACATGTGAATGTTTTATTTGTTCTGTTTGCAGTTTGTCAGTTACTCAAACTAGTGTTAAATTAACTACATTTTAATGGCCGACACTAGATTTTGACATCAAGAATGCCAAAGGGTTGTGTGTATGGGTTTAGTAAATGTTCACCATTTTTAGTATTTAGGGGGAAGTTACCCTCATATGCACAACAAGAGACATTTTGTTCAGTCTTGAAGAACAAGCCAGATACCAGAAATGGTTATTATAATCCAGGTGTGTATCACATTTATTTAAAGCCCCAGTGTGTAGGATTCGTGGCGCATAGGTGGATGGTGCTATTGCACTTTCTGTTTTAGCTACGGCAGACCTCAAGGGTCACCCGGGCGCGCCATAACGCTACTGTATAAATAAAACGCGGTCCCGTTTTTTTTTTTTTTTTCCTTTTCTCATGAAAACACACATTCCCGATCATGTACCATGACACTCTACACATCAAATGAAACCTTACAGTCTCCTCTTTTTGACTATGCAATTCATTTCCCTGCACAACAATCACTCCCTGAGCACATGGGGCTTTTATACGGAAAAGCACAAAACGAGGTTAGCTTACCTTAGAATACTTTGCACAGGTCAAACTCTGTATTTCACCATAAACTTGCTCTCAATTTGTCCGTAAGGATCCAGCGAATAAAATCCAGTAAAACAATTTAGTCCAAAACACGTGTTAGATCCACTACGAGTCTGATCCGGCAGCATGCTTGTGTTGTTTACCCAAAACCACGAGCCTTGCCTTGGCGAAGGCGGAGCCCAAATGTCCTTCTGCGGCTCTCGTATTCAAAATGGCTGCCTCTGCATGGGGAAGATCCCCCTTTTATGTGACTATATCTAAGTCCAAAAGAATACTTTGATCTCATGATGGAAGTGAAAAGGCTTGGAAAACAATGTATTTTTGAATGGTATCTTCAATTTCAGTAATTAACGGGTAAAAATCTTACACACTGTCCCTTTAAACCACCTTTCTTTTATGAAGTGGCTTGAGTTATATGTTTTAGATTAGTTTAGACTTAGACAAACTTTACTGATCTACAAGGGAATATATTTGGACACAGTAGCTCACTAATCACAATATAATAGTATTCTAAATCAATTCTAAGTCTAAGATTATATAACTTTTGTAATAAACAGATAACTGATTACATTTTAAACAGCACATAATAAGCCCTGATAATAAGCCCCATTTTTTAATTACATTTGTGAGTTTACAATACAAAAACCCAAACAGCAAAACCACACAATTTCACAAAAGGAAGTAGGGAGTTATGTTTGTGTAAGTGCAATGATTCCTTTATCAGCAAAACATTTAATCTTCTTCTTCTTCTTCTTCTTCTTCTTCTTCTTCTCCTTCTCTTATACTTTCACTACTGATACAGCTCAAGATCATTCTAAAGCTATTCAAGAAAGGTTCATTTCTGTCCTGTGATTTTTTTCATATCATACCTGTTTAAATGAGTATGACCCTAATATGAAGTAGCTTTATTTTTGAAGTAACTGAATTGCTTTTTAGTTGCAATTATTCGACATTTTATTGCATACCATGAACACAGATCATTTTCAAACTTTCTTTCGGTTAAATCAATAATTTTGTGGAGCTGTGTGAGGCCCCTGCTGTTGTGATTTTCGTCTTTACAAAAATAAACTGAACTGAAAACATCTATTTGTATTTTTTCTCTCCCAGGTGACGCATGCTGTGTTGGCTGATAGTCTGATCACTTGTGTTTTTTGTTTTCCATATCCTTAAGCAGATCAGACTCATGTTATTTGGCAGGAGATGTAGTGCAGATGTATGCCAAGCCGAAGCTCATTGATTTGGCCTGAGAGTGTAACTTAGAGGGAGTCCGACTATGTTTGGACAGATAAAAGGCCAGCCAAGCTCTGCAGATTCAACCCCAAGGATCCTTTTAGTTTTTCAGTGTAAGCTAGAGAAATGATGGAAGTTGGATTTCAGTAATAACATACGTCAGGGCTATTTTCTGTGATTAGCGGCGCTAACTATGAGAGCAGGCAGTGTATTACCGTGCAGATGATGAGGGGGATTTGAGATATTGGCTTCGGTTCTTGTGGGATAATCAAGTTTGTGAAGGGTCCAAGAGTCTTTGGCAGCTCCTCTACTTTGTTCCTATGGCAAACATGAAAAGACATAAGTTTACTACACTTTCAACAGCTTTCAGGCATTTCAAATAGGCTTTAGTGGTCGTAGTTTGATCTATTTTGAGCTGTGTAACTTTATAGACAAATAGTAGCAATGTCCAGGTCTACACATTGTACAGAGAAGGCTTGGATCTCCTGCCTTCTGCCACTTTCATCCAATCGCTGCATACAACTTTTGGCTCTGAACCAATCAAGGATTTGTTAAGACAATTGTGGGGTGGGCCAGAACAGAAGACAAATAATGCAATTACCTTGCCTGGAATGTTTCACTATAGGGAATCTAACTAGAGATCGACCAATATGGGTTTTTTTCATGGTCAATGCTGATACCGATGTAGAGCAAACACAGGCCGCTAAGCTCTGCTGATACTTTTGGGCCAATATGTGTGGGTGTTTTTAATTATTTTCCCAAAACTATGTAATTTAAATTTTGTACAAACTCACCCACAGCCCTTTTCTGCCACAAACCTGTAAGAGAGATGTTTAATACAATTATCTCTTCTAATTAAAGTGTTAAAATAAAGCTTTGTGTGTATGTTTATTCAGCGTTTTGACCAAAACAAAATAGCGGCCTGTGCTGGAGATTTAAGGCCAGTAGCTGATACACCAAAAATCCAAATATCGGCCCAGTCTATATCTATATCAAACATATGCGTAAACTCAATTACAAGGTGTTTTATAGCTCAAAAATACCTTGAAAACATGCATTCTTACTGTGCGCGGACTTGCCTCTTCACATGTTTGACTTGGTAAGGTCTCCATGGAGATAAGTTTAATGTTATGGAATATTCTAGGCAAAGCAATGTCATTAGGCCTGTCACGATAACACATTTTGAAACACACATTATTGCTACAGAGAAATACTGCAATAAACAATAATACTGACACTACTTCATTCCACTGACACAATAACAATAAAGCAGAATAATCGCAGTAAACCATGTTTTTAAATAGACAGTTTCATTAAAATACATGAGCTGCAACAAATATAAAACAGAATGAATCAATAATTAGCTCTAGTAGTTATTCAACCCTCTACGTCTCAGATCTTATTTTATTACAACAAAAATACCCCAAATCTTCCCACTTTTACAATGAAAATGTAAATGTACCTCAGGCCTGTCTGGACAGTGGCCCGGTTTCTATTTCCTCCTCCTCACAGTGATGAGAGCGTGAGGTTTGACAGATACATGACCTGTGCCTCTACAACAGCTGGGACGTGATGACCTCACAGGAAATGATCAGAAACAAAAAAAAACAGTAAGGAAGAGAGAAAGGGAGGCCACTGAGGGAGTTCTCTCTTTGGGTGACTCAGCTTTAGACTTGACCAGACTGGCCTTTTAATATAATGTAGTTGTACAAGATAGATAGAAAGATGTTATCCTACATATAATAAAGGATCAATAGACACAACCTGGTCATCGCATTTTGATTGAAAGATTTCAGGGTAAGAATAAACACATAGAATCAGTAGAATAAAATATCTTCCTATTGTATTATACATTTATTTAAATAAAAAAATAAAATAAAAGCATTCATTTATGGATGTTTTTTATTGCACTGAAAAGTATACAGTAATCCCTGGTTTATCGCGGGGGTTAGGTTCCAGAAATAACCCGCAATACGTGAAATCTGCGAAGTAGGACAACTTTATATTTTACAATTATTACACATGTTTTAAGGCTGTAAACGCCTCACCACACACATTATACGCTTTTCTCAGAATGGAATTAACATTTTCTCACATTTCTCTCTAGTTTAAACACTCAAACCTTCATAGATTTACAACAAAATGTATTAATAGTGAAGCGTGGAGGGGGGGGGGGGGGGCGCGCACGGACACGTGCACATGGGTATGCGTTGTTTTGTAACAACATATCCATGCCATGTGCGAAAGTCGAGTGGAAAGCGACCTGGATATCATTTTGGGCAAGACTCAGGCCACCGCTAACAGTGCCGAACTGGCTGACATGGTTCACTGCTCCGAAGATGCCTCTGAGCACCAGCCCTCACCACCCTTCAGCGAGGGGCTTGGTCTAAAGCCCCGATCAGCTCTACCATGAGGATTTTCCCCCATTAACCTGCACTCACAAGGGTTGGTTGCATTTCACCCCGGCTCCAAAATCAGACCGCCCCGGAGTTCGGGGCATGGCTATCAATGCGTCGCCAATACTCCACAGCTCTCTAGGACGGGGTCGGGTTCGTCCACTAGGCGTGAGGGGGGAAGACCCACTGTCCCCTCTATGCGCGCGAGTGTCCCCCGCTGCGGCTCCCTCGAATGCGGCTCTCCCCGCTGCAGCTCGCGGCCGGGGGGATTCTTGGCTCTTCCATGGTCCGGCTCATGCAAGTAAACAAAGGCCACACCTCCTGTCACCCAGGCGCCCTCGTGAAGGACATCAGAGACTCTGTCCCTACCACCCTGCGTGACCATCCCTGGTTTAGTCCTGGTTTAGTCCTGGTGTAGTCCACGTTCAGTCCTGGTCTAGTCTCTTAGCCAATCAGGACGCAGGACACAATGTTACACTGTAAAAAAAATGTTACACTATAAAAAAAAATTGGAAAAAAAAAAATCCGCGAAACAGCGAGGCCGCGAACAGTGAACCGCGATAGAGCGAGGGTTCACTGTACAAAAATGCATCCTTACTCTGTGTGGGCTTGCATCTCCACAAACCTGACTCTTACTTGGCCTGTAGGAGGGCTTCTTCTGTTTCCATGGACATGTTGGTCTTTTGGTTATAATATTCCACAGTCTGGCATAAAACGTAACCATCTCCATAGAGAATGCTCCTAAGTATGGCTTTAATGGGTTTTTGTTTCCATTGGAATCATGCAGTTTACTTTCCACCCCCAGAAAGTTACATATTATGACTTTAAACATAAAATCAATATGATGGTTTTGTAACTAGTAGGCTACACATAAGGAATGTTAAGAAGTGTGCAAAGAGACAGACGCTTTGCTCAGTGAATCAATTTCTTAGTTTCTACCTAATAATAATACTCATAATTTAGGCACTGTGTAATTTCTAAGGTGGAGGGTCTGTTACCTTTTTGTCTCCATGGTGATATCTCTTTGTCTGGAATGTTCCACTGTAGGGCATTAAACATATCTCCCATGCATTTGTTCAATTACAGGTGTTTTATAGCTCAAAAACACCTTAAAAAACATGAATTCTGACCATGTGCAGGTTTGCTCCTCCACAGATCTGAACATTAACCTGTCTCCATTGTGATTATCGAGTTTATTTCCATACTGTAGAATGATTAAGGCAAAACAGTAAAATCTCCATGGAGACAAGCAGATGGCAAGCCCTCCAAGAGAAAAAGTTACACAGTGCACCTTTAACGTACCATCAGATGCCAAATGTATTAAATTAAAGCAGAATTGACGTTTTTTACAATCTGAGCCTTATTTCGGTAATAAAACAAGTTGTTTTACTCACCCATAGCACTTTGGTGTCATATGGAGCACTTCCGGAGATGTTTATATCCGTAACGCAATATAATATATGCCCCGGGCGGTCTCCAAATAACACAAACTTTAGCACTTTTCAAATCATAGAAGCTCAATGTCTTAGTCTACACTTTCGTTTGAGTCAAAAGTGGCCTGTAATCCGAGATTTATCCATAATTTACAGCTTTGCGTTTCATGTTTGCGTCCCGAGAGCTGAGAGCGAAATAAGCTGTGACTCCGCACATGTGCACTGGCCTCCTCATCTACTCGAAACTATGGCTAAATTTCGGATTACAGGCCGCTTTTGACTCAAACGAAAGCGTAGACTAAGACATTGAGCGTCTATTATTTGAAAAGTGCTAAAATTTGTGTTATTTGGAGACCGCAAACATGTGCCCCGAGAACTCACATTATGGAGATCGCAAATCTATAATATCTCTGGAAGTGCTCCATATGACACCAAAGTGCTGTGGGTGAGTAAAACAACTTTTTTTATTTCCAAAATAAGGCTCAGATTGTAAAAAAAAAACATTCTCCTTTAAAAGAGATGTTGAAGTGAAAGTGACATCACAAATACTCGTCGACAAGATCAGTTCTTTAGAGAAAAAACGGCTTTACAATGTCATAGGGACAAGTGGAGTGGTTGGACTTTCCAGCGCACGTCCATATTTATATATTTGTAATACACACCTTTAATCCACGTTGTGCAGGTGTGTGCTCCTGGTACAAAGTGAGAGGATAAAAGCGTCATTATGGCCATTACACTGAAAGGGCTCCTCTCCTTATGCATGCAGTGCGCCTTATAGAATGCGATGCTGTAACACAGTGGAAAAGATTGACACCATCTGCTCTATGCAAGATGAATAAAAACTACACCTATTTGACACAATTAGGATGATGATGTGCTAATGTAATGTCATGTAATGTGCATATGTGTTAAAATTGTCATAAAAGTATCCTATAGTGTAGTGAAGAATCATAATAGGCTGCTCATTTCATCATCGCAAGGTTAGCTGCGCTGTTATATGGTTGATTTTATGCCCAGATGACCTTCCAGATGCCAGTGTTGTCGAAATATTTTGTGTGCATGGTCGGGATTCAAACCAGCAACCCCCCCTCCCAGCTTCACTGCTTAACCCCACAACTGTGCTTATAATATAAATATAAACACAGCACTTTTGTTTTTGCTCCCATTTTTCCTGAGATGGACCCAAAGATCCAAAATTCACTCCATATACACAACACTACCATTTCTCTCAAACATTGTTCACAAATCTGTCCAAATGTGTGACAGCGAGCAACTCTGCCCCGCCGAGACAATCCACCCCACCTCACAGGTGCGCCACATCAAGATGCCAATCCGACATCATGACCAGTGCACAGGTGCGCCCCAGACTGCCCACAATAAAAGGCCACCCCGAAATGTGCATTTTTTGCTTTATTGGGGGTCTGGGGACTCAGAACCAGTCAGTATCTGGTGTGACCACCATTTGCCTCATGCAGTGCAACACATCTTCTTCGCATAGAGTTTATCAGATTGTCAGTTGTGGCCTGTGGAATGTTGGTCCACTCCTCTTCAAAGGCTGTTATGGACGAAGAACACAGGTGCATGTTATTGATGGCATTTTGAATGCACAGAGATACCGTGATGAGATCCTGAGGCCCATTGTTGTGCCATACATCCATGAACATCACCTCATGTTTCAGCAAGATAATGCACAGCCCCATGTTGCAAGGATCTGTACACAATTCTTGGAAGCTGAAAATGTCCCAGTTCTTGCATGGCCAGCATACTCACCGGACATGTCACCCATTGAGCATGTTTGGGATGTGCTTGACCGGCGTATACGACAGCGTGTACCAGCTCCCACTAATATCCAGCAACTTCGCGCAGCCATTGAAGAGGAGTGGACCAACATTCCACAGGCCACAACTGACAATCTGATAAACTCTATGCGAAGAAGATGTGTTGCACTGCATGAGGCAAATGGTGGTCGCACCAGATACTGACTGGTTCTGAATCCCCAGACCCCCAATAAAGCAAAAAAAAAAAATGCACATTTCGGGGTGTCCTTTTATTGTGGGCAGTCTGGGGTGCACCTGTGCACTGGTCATGATGTCGGATCAGCATCTTGATGTGGCGCACCTGTGAGGTGGGGTGGATTGTCTCAGCGGGGCAGAGGTGCTCGCTGTCACACATTTGGACAGATTTGTGAACAAAGTTTGAGAGAAATGGTAGTGTTGTGTATCTGGAGTGAATTTTGGATCTTTGGGTCCATCTCAGGAAAAATGGGAGCAAAAACAAAAGTGTTGCGTTTATATTTTTGTTGAGTATATATTTGAAAAGCCGTCTGTAAGAACCGTGATTTGCTGGGTGGGTGTCTTGCCCAATGACACAACTCTATGAAGCAATGATAGCAGCAGGGATCTAGCTACCACCTATGTGTAAATATTGTACTAACGCTTCTTTTCAACTTGGAGGTTGCGGGTTCAATTCCCAGGATAACTGAATCACATGGTGTTTTTTAGGTTTTTGGTGTAATTATTATGAATGTATTATGATTATGGTTGTCAAAATACTGAAAATCAGATACGAATTGAAACTAAAACTAGTATCAAAACTAGATACTCATTTGAGCAGGTATCGATACTAAAAGAGTCCCACTCACAGAACAGAAATTAACCACCTCCTGAATAGCTTTAAAATAATCTTAAGCTGTATCAGGACAAGTTATACCTAAAGAAACAAAACAACCCCTGCGTTTTTCCAGTATACTCCATCAATCTGCAACCCCAAAGACAATACGCAGTAGACAGTGAATGAATTTTGCACAAATTTGCCAGTATTATTTATTCCACAATTGCGCAAAGCATAAATCTTATGGAGGAATTTACAGTGCATTATCTCGTACAGAGGAACGCTTGTTCAAAGACGCATCTATTAGGTTCCATCTTTATTATCTCCTCTGTGACACATAGCGCAGACGTTATTGTATGCAAATCTCCCTCCTCCCCAGTCGTATTAATCATTATAAGGCAGAGAACAGCAAGGTGTAGGAAGTCGAGGAAACTTGAGAGAAACGAAGAATTGAGTGATATGTTTTTAAAGCTGGGCCAATTTGTCTTGGTCGTCGTCTGAGACATTTATTGAGCTAGTCTGATGCAGGGTTTTTTTGTTTTTCTGTTTTTTATATATACTTTTTCAGTCTTTCTGTGCTTTGAGGAGGTAAAGAGACTATCGGGATTTCACTCCAAAGTGCTCCACTGTGTTTTTCAACTCCATACATCTTCGCTATGGATGATTCCGGCCCTAGAATTGCCAATCTCTACTGAACTAAAGGTAAACGGTAGCTTGAAAACTACCACTTCATGACATCACAAGGTGGAACAGAGCATTTTGAGCTTTGGAGATGTAGACAGACTAATAAAAAAGGGTTAATCAAACTTGTGAATGAAACAAAGCACCACTCCAGGTATGTTTTTGATGATGGAACAACATTCTAACATGACTTAAACATCCCATGACATGGTACTTCTTGATGCTTTTATATGGCTCCTTAATGGTTCCCTAATACTGTAAATGAATCCTTCTTCAAAATCAACACTCAGTGCATGAGAAACAGAGATAAGATGAGAAAGAGTAATTTTTCTCTCTCTGAACACTCCATAATGGGCGTTGTTGGTTGAATGCAAATGAGGAGAAAAGAGCTGGCCTATAGTAGAGGGTGGGGGCGTGGCCAAACTCTCCGCTCTCAGCTCTCAGCTGATTAATTTCCGTGTTTTTGCACGGGGGGAGAGATTTGAAACGTTCCATTGAAAAATAAACACATTTCCACAGAAAATAAAATGAAACCACTGCTGTTCAAAGGTCCAGAGGCTCAGATAAAGGACTTCCGAGCCTAGAAACACTCGGACGTGCCTCCAGGCAAATAAAAAAACGCATTTCGCATTGTCTAGCGCATTCGCGGTCCAAACTCTCTGGGCGTGATTTACAGAGACGCTGAGTACAGACAGACGGGGGTGGAACTGCATTTGCATTTCTTTTTTCGATCTGACGTCAATAAAGTGCCTTGTTCAAAATCGCCCGTTTGAGCTCTGATTTTTGTAACGCAGAAAAGGATCGCAAATGCTCAGTTTAGACATTTCGCAACTTTTAACCATGGGGGGGGGGGGGACCCTAAACAGGGTAGAGGAGCTCACATTAACGTTCAAAAACCTCAGAAAGTGAAAATTTCATGCCATGGGACCTTTAAAGCTCTCAATAATCTTTTTTTTTTCTGTAATATAGGACCTTTAGCACCGCCCACTGATAGAGAAGACTGGGATAGTCCAGTTGTTTCCATGTGTGTCTTGTACTACAGAGTGTCTGATTGGACAAAAATAGTGTCCTAGTTATTTCACAACATGCTGTCTATAGTAAAAGGCTTTGAACTAAAAGGCTACAAGTTTCCAGTAAACAATAGCAGTAATCGCAAATACAGCTGTAATGGACTGGAGAGATCTTACGTATTTGGTTTAAGGCTAGACAATCGTATTACAATTAAGATTGAGGTTCAGTCATGTCTAATTATCACTTATTTGCTTGGGTGATTTTTACTGAGAGGTCTGTAGCCAGGCCGTCAGTAAAAAACATTTGGTAGGGAGCGAAGTTCAGCCTTTGAAGGAAGAAATATTTGGTGTTAAATGGCGCTGATGAAAAGTCTTTCTTGTTTTATTTTCATGAAATCAATATTGAGAGATTTTTTGTTGTTTTTGAAAAGAGTAAATGAAATTATAACAAAAATCGAAAATGCCCCAGTTGGATGATTTATGTCTAACAGTTAGGGTTAGAAGCCAAAAGCTCATTTCTCAATTAACAGTATGAAAGTTCTTTAAAGATGCACTGTTTAAAGGAAAAGTAACATTTTTTTTTACAATCTGAGCCTTCTTTCGGCAATAAAACAAGTAGTTTTACTCACCCATAGCAGTTTGGTGTCAATTGGAGCAGTATCGCAGAACTTATGTTGAGCCGTTCTGTTCTACTAATGATCCCGTATCCGTTAGCGTGAGTGCTCGGGGCATTACTTTGCGCTCTCCAAATAACACAAACTTTCGCTGTGTCAGGGTAGACTTTTAGTGGATTCCAAAACGGCCTGAAACCCGATATCCAGCTATAGTTTCATTTGATGATGTCATCAGAGAGGACAGTGCGCATGCGTGAACTCAGCTGTTTTGTAAACACCGCTAGTCCGAAAGAAGCTAACACCGCTCTGAACTTTACTTTTCTGTTGCGATATCGGGTTTCAGGCCGTTTTGGAATCTACTAAAAGTCTAGCCTGACACAGCGATCTTCTGTGATTTGAAAAGTGCTAAAGTTTGTGTTATTTGGAGAGCGCAAAGTAATGCCCCGAGCACTCACGCTAACGGATACGGGATCATTAGTAGAACAGAACGGCTCAACATAAGTTCTGCGATACTGCTCCAATTGACACCAAACTGCTATGGGTGAGTAAAACTACTTGTTTTATTGCCGAAAGAAGGCTCAGATTGTAAAAAAACATTACTTTTCCTTTAACTTTTTTTTTTTTCCTGGCATTTAATTTAACTAGTATCTCCGTGAAGACAAGCAAGCCACATCACCAGGCCAAGTTACAGGTAAGATCTGTGGAGAAGTGGACCTGCTCACAGTAAGAATGCCTGTCTGTGTGGTAGTTTTGAGAATAAAAAAGACAGGTAATTGAATAAATACATGGTATATTTGATTAATGCCATACTGTGGAACATGTGCAATTTTTTTTTTTCTTCCCAAATATGTAAAAGAGAACAAACGTCTGCTTTGCCCCACTGTTATTTGGATTGCATTTGTCCATTCATTGCCAGGCCAATCACACAAGCCTATTACGAAACGTTAGCTACATGTATTTGCTAATGGGCTGTTTCCTGATCATTATCCGCAGGTATCCTTCGAGAGGCAAACACATATTAATCAAGCTGTAATTGCTATTTTCTCCATTAGTTTACCTTGGTTTGGGAGTCTGACGCAAGCACACACACAGACACATGCCCGCACGGTCTCCCCCATGTTAGCAGATCACCACTCGTGTGCCCATTCTCATATCTCTGCTCCATTTCAATTAATCTATCCATTTCCCCATGAAGGCACCAGTTGTCTGTCCATATGCCAGCCACTTACAGCCTGAGCAAGGCCTGGCATAGCTAATACCTGCACTATACACCAGAATGTTTCTATCTTTATGGTCACTGGTTAACACACATGGATACAGAACAATGATGAAACTTGTGAGGTTAACATACAGGGAAGAGAAATTTGTGATCCAAATTTTACAGTGGGTTGGGATTCATGGTTTAGCTTCGAAAGTGGTTTCTGTTTGGCTCAGTTTTGATTCAATCTCTTCAGCAAATCTGGCATTTGGGGTTCCCCAAGAGTCTATTTTGTTTGAAATAATTGCTTGAGTGTTTGATAGATAAATATAACTCCAGGTGTCTTGAAAATAAACACATTTGAAAATGAACTAAATAAATAAATAAATACATTTTTGATTACGGGAAAAGTCCCTCAGTCGTCCAGGTAGAATCCATGATCAAAGGAGAAGTTCAATTTGTCAACTGGACAAAGTTTGTTTGGTTGAAGACGTTTCGCTGCTCATCCGAGAGGCTTCTTCAGTTCTGGTTCTAGTGCTGGTTAGTCCCTGTTTATATCTAGCTGTAGGGAGGAGCTCACTACCCTGGAATCATTCTGAAACTATCTCAACTAATTTGTATCTTTTGTTTCCCTTGTCCAGTTGACAAATTGAACTTCTCCTTTTATAATTTTTGATTACGCCTCACATCAGACTTTGCACACCTTTTTGTAACATCAACTTTTACACTTTATGAAGCCCCTGAAGGCAGTTGTTTCACAGATAGTCGTAACGAACAACGAATACAACCTCACAGTCAACGAAGAAGACAATGAACAAGGACATACAGATAAAAACAAAGTTTAAAAAAAGAGAAGATAAATAAGTGCAAAGACAGTATGCAGCAGCCTTGGCTAAGAGTGATGCGCAATTACATTATAGACCTCAGCATCCTTCTCTCTTCCTCTGTACTTGTCCAAAACATCTCAATATTGAAAATGGCCCTAAGAAAATCTACACTTGAGCTAACTAAGTAATTAAATGCCTGAATGACTGAATACATTTTAAAAATCAAATAAATACAATACAAAATACATAATAAAAAGTGCTTCCTGTATGCTCTTTAATGCCACTGTCTTCAAACTAGTTTCGACAATACTACCTGGTACGCCACATATTTTTTACCGGATTGCAATGGCTTTCTTTCATTGCAACTAGACACTGCAATTTGAGTTGAAAATGAAAGGAAAAGTGGACCAAGTAGTACTTTGTTTGTCCACCCAACTAGTTTTACTCAGCGGATGCACTTTTTGTCATTTTGCCATATTACATTTGAAAGCATACAACTCAGTCTGCCTGAATGGAGACAAGGTTTTTCCTCACCACAAGGGATAGGCGTACATGTGTTATTTTCCTTTGATTATTGTTGCATTACTTTCCCCATCCCTAAAAGTTACCTGAGTAGAACACGCTTTCTTGCCTTGCCATTTTAGTCGGCCCATCTCCCGGCATTACGGCTAATTTGCTTGGATGCATTCTGAATTACTATAAGGACTCTAAAAGCTACATTGTTGTTTTGATGTTGCTTTTTTTTTTTACTTATTATTCTCCTTGAAACGTACTGAAATTTTCATGGCAAGAGACAAATTATGCATTGGTAGAACCCAGCCGCTGTCCTTGGTGCTGAAATAAGCCAACGCTACTCAGCAAAACAGAAAAGGCAGCAGCAGTGGTGTGCTGGCTGGAGTTATCCATGGTCCTGAAAGATTTATCTGTTTTTCTGGTTTGCATTAGGGTTGCAAGAGTAATCACAGTCAAATCTATCTTTGAATGGATGAAATTAGCAAATCGCAAAGGCAGCAATTTTTTTAAGCACCACCATTTCCTCCATAAACCACAAAATATATGTATTATTCTGCATAAAAACTGCTAACTGTTGTAGTTTAGATCTGTACAAATTAAGATTAATCTTAGGCTTAAGCCTTTATTGGTCTCACACACAATGACACACAGTGACACACGGGAGAAATTTGACTTCTGCATTTGACCCATCCTTTTCAGGAGCAGTGAGCAGCCATCTTTTTTTCAGCGCCCGGGGGGCAGTACCGTGAAGGGTCTTGCCCAAGGACCCACACTGGTTAGCTCATTGTCCGGGGGGGATTTGAACCCACAACCCCCAGGGGGAAAGTCCATGACTTACCAGTTGAGCTAACCAGCTCGGTACAATATAAATATGTTCAAAGATGTGATTCTTGCATTAGTTTGTCCATTTATATTTCAGTCTTTAAAATAAATGTGAACAGAACCCTATAATTAAAACACAAAATGCTAATTTTATCACAGTGGTTGTCAAACATCTCAGTTTTATGCGTGAAAAGTCCCTCAGTCGTCCAGGTAGAATCCATGATAAAAGGAGAAATTCAATTTGTCAACTGGACAATGTTTGTTTGGTCAAAAACGTTTCGCCGCTCATCCGAGAGGCTTCGTCAGCTCTGGTTCTAGTGCTGGTTAGACCCTGTTTATATCTAGCTGCAGGGAGGAGCTCCCTACACTGAAATAGCTCTGAAACTATCTCCACTAATCTGTCTCTTTGTTTTTCAAATTACTCTGGCGACTAGTTTAGCCTCCCTATTCAAGCCTAACGACCCTCTCCACCCCTCTGCCCTGGATTGTCTGCCCTCATGTTTCTTTGTCTGTTTTTGTTCAAGTCAAGTTCAAGTCAAAAACAGACAAAGAAACATTAGGGCAGACAATCCAGGGCAGAGGGGCGGAGAGGGTCGTTAGGCTTGAATAGGGAGGCTAAACTAGTCGCCAGAGTAATTTGAAAAACAAAGAGACAGATTAGTTGAGATAGTTTCAGAGCTATTTCAGTGTAGGAGCTCCTCCCTGCAGCTAGATATAAACAGGGTCTAACCAGCACTAGAACCAGAGCTGACGAAGCCTCTCGGATGAGCGGCGAAACGTTTTCGACCAAACAAACTTTGTCCAGTTGACAAATTGAAATTCTCCTTTTATCATCTCAGTTTTATATTTTTCTAAGCCTCAATCCATGGTCCTGAAAGAAGAGAGAAAAATATGTCCATTATTCTGGTTTGCATTAAGACTGCAAGATTAATTGCAATTAGTTCTCAGTTCTCAACAAACAAACAAACAAACAAAATCCTGTATTATTCCTGTATTATTCCTTATATCTGTACGAACATGTTCTGAAATGTGATTCTTGTATTTGTTTGTCCATTTATATTTCAGTCTTTTTCTCGTTTGTCTTTAGTTGTCCTTTAAAATGTGAACTTTGAACAGAATACAAATCATAAATCTATAAAGTATCAATAAATTAACAAACTTGTCAGAATCGAGTTTATTGATACTTTATTTCCATTACCATTACCATTTTTTCCATTATAATTATTTCCTTCACATTAACACAATCTGTATTATTCTGTATAAAAAACCTGTACAAACATGTTCTGAAATATGATTCTTGTATTTGTATTTGTCATTTTGTTAATCCTACTCAAAATCTGAACTTTGAACAGTCCAAAACATGTCAATTTTCCAATCCATGGTCCTTTTTGTCCATTATCCAGTTTCCATTTGCATGAACAAGGATGTGGGCTTTTTTGCGGGGTGGTAGATTGGAGAGAACACGCCAGGGGAGATAGACAGACCGCCGTGAACATGATAAGGCTGAGCAGTGATTGATGAGTGACATATGGACAGGGGAAAATAGCCGTGGAGTGTGTAGCATGCTAACGACTAGCGTAAGCAACACTCAGGCTATACACAAGGAGAGATAATGCTAATGTCAGTATCCATTATGTGATGAAGACGCCCAGGAAATTACAGTGTTTGAACGGATGATTGCTGCATACCATGTCATTTCTGCTCTAGAGGAACACAAAAAAGAAGGTGAAATGATAAAATGATGATGGGTGAGGATTAAACTGCATTGTACAGCTATTGTAGGTGACAATAATGAATGAATGGACAATACATTTTTGAGGAATTAAACCTAACTGCACTACTTACAAATTTAAAAACATTTTACAGGGTAGATCTTGATTTCTTAATAAAATCTGTGGTGAGTGGGGCCACTGTATTTGACCTTTCCTAATATTTCTGGTTTGAATAGCGTTTTGTTTAGTTTTCCACAGTTCATGGGACTTCATTGAGGTAAAAATGTAGGAAATTGTTTTAAAAAGGCCAGAAATACAATGTTTCATACACTTATTAAAGGAAAAGTAACGTGTTTTTTTTTACAATTTTGGTAATAAAACAAGTTGTTTTACTCACCCATATCACTTTGGTGTCATATGGAGCATTTCCGGAGATGTTTTAGATTAGCGTTAGGCTAACGCCGTTAGCCTAGCGCGACTTATAGCCATAGCTTGGGGCATTCCCCGAGCATGTAATATGCCGGCTGGTTAGCTCAACTGGTAAGTCACTGACTTTCCCCCCCCCGGGGGTTGTGGGTTCAAATCCCCCCCGGGCAATGCGCTAACCAGTGTGGGTCCTTGGGCAAGACCCTTCACGGTAAAAAGCCCCCCGGGCGCCGAAAAAAGATGGCTGCTCACTGCTGAAAAGGATGGGTCAAATGCAGAAGTCAAATTTCTCCCGTGTGTCACTGTGTGTCATTGTGTGTGAGACCAATAAAGGCTTAATCTTAATCTTAATCTTAATGCCCCGTGCGGGCTCCAAATAACACAAACTTTAGCACTTTTCAAATCATAGAAGCTCAATGTCTTTAGTCTACGATTTTGTTTGAATCAAAAGTGGCCTGTAATCCGAGATTTATCCATAGTTTACAGCTTTGCGTTCCATGTTTGGGTCCCGGGAGCTGAGAGCACACTCCGCGCATGCGCACTGGCGTCCTCATCTACTCAAAACTATGGCTAAATCTCGGATTACAGGCCACTTTTGACCAAACGAAATCGTAGACTAAGACATCGATCTTCTATGATTTGAAAAGTGCTAAAGTTTGTGTTATTTGGAGCCCGCACAGGGCATATTACATGCTCGGGGAATGCCCCGAGCTATGGCTATAAGTCGCGCTAGGCTAACGGCGTTAGCCTAACGCTAATCTAAAACATCTCCGGAAATGCTCCATATGACACCAAAGTGATATGGGTGAGTAAAACAACTTGTTTTATTACCGAAATAAGGCTCAAATTGTAAAAAAAAAAGTTACTTTTCCTTTAAGTTTCCAATTTTTGAAAATCCACCCAAATTTCCACAATAAAGTCACCTTGTTAAATGTTCTGCCTCCCTAGTTGACTTTCATCTATAACCCAACCCTCTCCTCATCTGCTCAATCCATCTCTGCCTCCTTCACTTCCCACGTTCTCCTCTTCCAAGCCTGTACATTCCCCCTCTCGCCACTGACTGATAGCTCCTAGTTTGTGTAGAAATCAACCTCTCTCAGTGAATCCACACCTCATTCAATCTCTCCACCATCAGGGCTGCAGTGCCAGGTATCATAAAGCATCTCCAGAACTAGCCCGTAGAGCAGTGTGCATTGAGTTGTGGCCAGCTATTCTCCTGAACCATCTGCGGCGCCATACTTCCCTCCTGCCATAGAAATGTGCTAGAATGACCCATGTTTTGTGTAGGTTTGAGAGTGGATGGGAGTCTTTGAAAAGGCCAGTCCATTGTGGTGTTGTTCGTTCTTAGATATTATTTCCCCTGCTCCCGATGGCCCTGGAGCAGTTGGGAGAGGTGAAGTGAGCAGGTTGACATCTTTTGTGAACTGTCAGCAATAGTGCGTCTGTTTCTTTTTACGGTCACTGGGGCTTTCAAACAAGCTGGTCCAAACTTTGCATTTATTTATTCAAGTACAGGACTGGTGCATGGTGACGAACAGTGTTTTTAAATAATAATATTGGTTTTATAATAATGTGGGTGGATTATTTGAAGATCACAGTTTGTAAATGAACTAATTAAGTGCTTAAATGTAGCCTATTGTATAAAATTACATGAACATGAACTTATGCAACTTTTCATAGCTCAGAAATACTTTGAAAACATGCTTTATATTTTTACTGTGGCATGCCCTGCTAGTTTAATGCAGCAGGCCAAGTGTTTTGCCCAAGAGCACAGCAACAGTATGCCATGATTGCTGGGATTCAACCACCAACCTCCTATTTAAGACAAGTGCATTTAGGGCTGCCACGTCAGTCAAAATTGTATTGATATACTGTACAGTAGTATCAAAATCGTATGGAAACATGATACAAAAACATGCTGTTTAAAGGTCCCATGGCATGAAATTTTCACTTTCTGAGGTTTTTGAACGTTAATGTGAGCTCCCCTACCCTGTTTAGCCCCCCCATGGTTAAAAGTTGCGAAATGTCAAAACTGAGCATTTGTGATCCTTTTCTGCGTTAGAAAAAATCGGAGCTCAAACGGGCGATTTTGAACAAGGCACCTTATTGACGTCAGATCGAAAAAAGAAATGCAAATGCAGTTCCACCCCCGTCTGTCTGTACTCAGCGTCTCTGTAAATCACGCCCAGAGAGTTTGGACTGCGAATGCGCTAGGCAATGCAAAATGCGTTTTTTTATTTGCCTGGAGGCACGTCCGAGTGTTTCTAGGCTCGGAAGTCCTTTATCTGAGCCTCTGGACCTTTGAACAGCAGTGGTTTAATTTTATTTTCTGTGGAAATGTGTTTATTTTTCAATGGAACGCTTC
Organism: Paratrypauchen microcephalus; assembly: GCA_036785185.1. Classification (NCBI taxonomy): domain Eukaryota; kingdom Metazoa; phylum Chordata; class Actinopteri; order Gobiiformes; family Gobiidae; genus Paratrypauchen; species Paratrypauchen microcephalus. The sequence continues at coordinate 641,001 of JAVJIX010000163.1, read as the reverse complement.
AAATCTCTGCCCCCGTGCAAAAACACGGAAATGGATCAGCTGAGAGCAGAGAGCGGAGAGTTTGGCCACGCCCCCACCCTCTACTATTGGCCAGCTCTTTTCTCCTTATTTGCATTCAAGCAACAACGCCCATTATGGAGTGTTTAGAGAGAGAAAAATTACTCTTTCTCATCTTATCTCTGTTTCTCATGCACTGAGTGTTGATTTTGAAGAAGGATTCATTTACAGTATTAGGGAACCATTAAGGAGCCATATAAAAGCATCAAGAAGTACCATGTCATGGGATCTTTAAATCCAAACTTGTGTACTTTTTCTTGAACTTTCAAACGATCCTAAACCTTTTTTGGCAATGTTTACTAATATGTGTTCTGTGTCACCATGGTAACTGCTGAACATTCCACCATAGCCATACATGTAGAACACCCCAGCATGATGATAAAAGGAGAAGTTCAATTTGTCAACTGGACAAAGTTTGTTTGGTTGAAAACGTTTCGCCGCTCATCCGAGAGGCTTCGTCAGCTCTGGTTCTAGTGCTGATTAGACACTGCTTATATCTCGCTGCCAGGAGGCGCTCCCTACACTGAAAAAACTCTGAAAACTATCCCCCCTAATCTGTCTCTTTGTTTTTCAAATTACTCTGGCGACTAGTTTCGCCCCCCTATTCAACGTCTAACGACCCTCTCCACCCCTCTGCCCTGGCTCGTCTGCCCTAATGTTTCTTTGTCTGTTTTGACTTGGTTTAAGAATCGAATTATAAATGGGAGACAAGTTATGTCTAACTCCCCCATTTCTGTTTAACGACGGATTCTCTTTTTTGACAAAAATAGCCTCTTTAACCCCCCTCTCAAACCAGTTCTTTTCCCTGGCTAAGATCTGAACCTCACTGTCCTCAAAAGAATGGCCCGTGGCTTCTAGGTGAAGATGTACGGCAGATGAAGGTCCACTCTGGCACGACCGTCTGTGTTGGTACATCCTCTTGTGGCTGTTTGGTTTCCTCAATGTAGCGCTCACTGCAGTCTTCACTACACTGAATGGAGTAGACCACATTGCTTTGTTTGTGGCTCGGTGTTTTGTCCTTTGGGTGGACGAGTTTTTGTCTTAAAGTGTTTGTGGGTTTGAAATAGACTGGAATTTCATATTGTCTGAAAATCCTCTGTAGTTTTTCCAAAACGCCGGCCACGTACGGACCAGCACAAGAACCAGAGCTGACGAAGCCTCTCGGATGAGCGGCGAAACGTTTTCAACCAAACAAACTTTGTCCAGTTGACAAATTGAACTTCTTTTATCATGGATTCTACCTGGACGACTGAGGGACTTTTCACGCACCCCAGCATGATGTCACTGCAAAGTATCCAAGTTGCAGATATCTGGCTGTTTTTCTAATTCATGTCGCAAACCCCCCTCTTCAAACGATTATTACTGGATGCGTGCACTCACAGTGGCATTATGAGCGTGCAATAATGAGCCTTTCAAAGATCTGTGCTTAAAATGTGACCTGTATTCGCTCTCCCTTCATTCTTCCACACGTCTTTCTGCTCTGTCGCTTGGGAGCAGGTGGGACGTTTGAAGAGAACAGGTGCGACTGCCTTTGTGGAAGGACCTGTCATGGACGCTGCAATGTTATTCTTCCACTCTAACTGGGACATTCTCTCTCTCTCTCTCTCTTTCTCACTCTGGCTCTCCTCTCTCTCTCTTTCTCTCTCTCTTGCTCTCGCTCTGGCGCTCACTCTTATCCTGTCTGTCTCATGCTCTTTCTCTTACCCTGTTAACCTTTCTATCTTTCTCTTTCTCTTAGCCTGCCTTGCTCTTTCTTTCTCTCTCTCTTCCTCTCTCTCTTTCCTCTCCCTCTGTCTTACCCTTGTCTCTTTCTTTCTTGCTCCTCACTTTTTCTCTCTCTCTTACCCCGTCTCACTCACTTTCTTTCTTTCTCTCCCTCTCCTTTCCCTCTCTTTCCTCTCTCTCGCCCTTCTCTTCTCTCCTTCTCTTCTCTCCTCCTCTTCCTCTTCTCTGATAGAGGTGCTCCCCTTTGGCTCCAGACCTATAATTGCGCTCATGTTTGTGTGGCTGTTTACCCAGGTCAAATCCAGCGAGATGTGAATTCTCGACAGGCATGTTTCATTTTTAACAGGATGCAGAGAGCTTCATTTCATCAACATGACTAGTAAGAGATGAAAGAGGGAGACGAAAGACAATGAATAGAGAGACAAAAATGAAACTGAATGAATAGTGAGAGGAACAGAGAGAGAAAACGGAAAAAAGACAGAATGAACAGAGAAAGACAGAAGAAAGAGAATCAATACAAAGAAAGAGAGAGTGAGAGGACAGAGAGAGGTGCCGTGTTGCGTTTTCAGGTCGGGATGTAGGTCAAGGTGGTTTTCTATTACCTCTCATTAACTTACTGTCTATGGGAGAACATGTGCATTTCCACCAGAAAAGTTACACCTTTAACATCCACTGTAAACTAAACTATTGGCCCAAAATGAAACAGACCCAGTGACTTCCTGTTCAAATCTGCAGACATGAAAATGGCTATGTGACATTTTTAAACCCCACATTTACGACTGCATATCTGATTTTTTTTCTTGCAAGTACAGAGCAGTTGCCAGGAAAGGGGATAGGTAAAAACAGGAATTTTCTGAGCACTGCTGCCCAAAATAGGGTTACTGTGCATAAAACTTGAAGTTGATGCACCTTCTATAGGTTGTACTTATTTCCCATTTAAAAATACTAGTAACTTCATAATGAAACCATATTAACAAAAGAAAATTGAATTACAAAATTTAAAATCACAGAATTGTGTTTTTTTGGCACAAAAATCTGATTGAAGGACCAGATACTGCAGCAGGGTTAAGCTCTCATACCTCACAGTCAGTTGGTTTTGTGTTCTGTCTGAAGGTGCCCGTTTGAGGACTATTAACCATTCAATATCTCTTTTCTTAGGGTGTATTCACACCAGGAAAGTCCGATAATTCACTTGCTTTCGGCTGGACCAAATTATTTTTTTAAATTTAATTTTGGTGCGGTTCACTTTCACACTGTACTTTTCTTGTAAGCGGACCAACGTCTGTAAACAAAACCACGTGTGCTGAGGTCGTTCAGCCATTGGACAGAAATGAGCAGCGTCAAAGCGCCGTGTCCAAACACATGAAGGAGGAGAATCATGGTGTTACGTGCTGTTTTCAATGTTGTCATAGCGATATGGTTTGCTCAGTTTTTACAGTTCGCACAAATGTTTGAGCAGCATCGTGAGGTTTACACTATTTTACAATCAATTTCCAAACGATGAAAACACAGGGAAAGATGACTACGGAGGACAGCGCTCATGTGAGCATCAAGTTCTGACTCTTGCTCTTCATGCAAAACGTAAGTAAGCCTTGTTTCGTTTCGTAAGCCTCAGTTTCCCATAATGCTCGACATACGACGGGAGCTCGTTAAGTACAAAAAGCCAACTTGTGTCGGATCGAGTCCGGTCTGCATTCTCACCTCAAATGAACCGCACCAGGATTCGAATGGTACTGTGCCGAGACTGAGCTTTTTAAGTGGTCTCGGTTCGCTTGTTTACTCCGGATCGACATTTTTGGGTTTTATTCACACCAGCCCAAAGGTCCAAATCAAAGGAACAAACAAACTCTGGTTCACTTTAAACTAACCAAACAAGGCAGGTGTGAATACCTTATTTGCTGGCAACTATCCAGAATTTCATGAGCCATTTTTGTGTTGGCATGTTCTCTCTGTGTCCCCACTAACACTTGGTGCTTCCTCATTACTGCTACAGAGTTGGATTTCTGTGGTTAAAGCTAATAAATAATCATGATGTTATGGTTGATCAGTGCAGAAAATGGCCTAGCACCAGTGTGTCATGGCTGTGTGGATCTGGGTCACTGTGTACCTGTTCCTCTCATGAATTACTCCACTCTGCGCCCTCTTTCTCCCCATCTTTCCTCCTCTTTCTCCTCCTAGCCCTCTTCTTCTCCCCCTCTATGTCCTCCCCTTGTCCGCCTTTGTCTAATCCTTGAGCCGTAAGTATCATGAGTCCGATCTGTTTTGCTTTTATGTCATGTTTTCATTATCTTTTGTCCCCATCTTTTGCCCGTCCCGAGACATCGCGTTAGCATTAGCGCTGGAGGTAATTACCGGCGGTGAAGCTTAGGCCGGTCTTATCGCGTTGTGCTCTTCCTCCCTCCGGATCTCTCTCTCATTTTTCTCCCTCACTGACCCTTTTTAGCGTCCTCTCTGCAAAGGCAATGGGTTAAGGGCGATGTTTCCGTTGGTTTCTATTAAAGGTGTACTATAACTGTTATTACTTTAGCTGGAATGTTCTGCTGTGTAATCTCACAGTTATTCATTTACAGTTGTTTTTACTGCTCAAAAATGTTTTGAAAACAAGAATTTCAGCTGGGTGCAGTATAGGGTTGTCAAAAGTGTAGAAAATATGATATTAATTGATACTAAAACTAGCATCGAAACTAGATACTCATTTGAGCAGGTATTGATGCTAAAAAGTCACATTCACAGGACAGAAACGAACCTTCCCTGAAGCTTTAGAAGGATCTTAAGATGTATCAGAACAAGTGTAAGAGCACATAGACGAGTATACACACTGAGGGACTGAGGGATTACACAGACCAGAAAGTACTATTGTTTAATGTTGAAAATTATATTGTCTAAAGAAAGAATAGTATTTATCATCCTGGACTAGATCAAGACTAAATCAAAACTATACCATGTCTAAATCAGTTCTAAACCAGGACTCTGCCAGAACTACACTAGGACTAAACAAGTAGTTAACCAGAACTATACCAGGCCTAAATCAGGCCTAAATCAGGTCTAAACCAGGACTAGATCAGGTCTAGACCAGGACTATACCATGTCTAAATCAGGTCTAAACCAGGATTCTGCCAGGACTACACTAGGTCTAAACAATAAGTAAACCAGAACTATACCAGGCCTAAATCAGGTCTAAACCAGGACTAGACCAGGACTAGACCAGGACTAGACCAGGTCTAGACCAGGACTACTAAACCAGAACTATACCAGGTCTAAATCAGGACTAGACCAGGACTAGACAAGGACTAAACCAGAACTATACCATGTCTAAATCAGGTCTAAACCAGGATTCTGCCAGGACTACACTAGGTCTAAACAATAAGCAAACCAGAACTATAGCAGGTCTAAAGCAGGTCTAAACCAGGACTCTGCCAGCACTACACTAGGACTAAACAAGTAGTAAACCAGAACTATACCAGGCCTAAATCAGGTCTAAACCAGGACTAGACCAGGACTAGACCAGGACTAGACCAGGACTAGACCAGGTCTAGACCAGGACTACTAAACCAGAACTATACCAGATCTAAATCAGGACTAGACCAGTACTAACATAAGATAAGATAAGATAAAATAAGACTTTATTGATCTCACACAGGAGAAATTTACTTGCCACAGTAGCTCCAGGACATTTGGACAAGAAAGAAAGTGCATGCAGGCAGGGAGGGGATAAGGTAAGTAATAATAAAAATAGTAATAAGTAATAATAATGGAAATAGTAATAATAATAATAGTCACCAGGACTACTAAACCAGAACTATACTATGTCTAAATCAGGACTAGACCAGGACTATACCAGGACTACACCAGGACCGGACCAGAACTAGACAAGGAATAAACCAGAACTATACCAGGTCTAAACCAGGACTAGACCAGGAGTAGACCAGGACTAGACCAGGACTAAACCAGGACTAAACCAGGCCTAAACCAGGACTACACCAGGACTACACCAGGACTACACAGGACTAGACCAGGACTATTCCACAACTATACCATATCTAAAGTCTAAACCAGACCTAAACCATAATACCAGTGTTTTCATTACCATTATGGTATCAGAAATGGTATCAAGTATCCAGTCTAGTCCTTAGTATCAAAATCAAAAAAGAAAGATAAAGTGTCTTGCCCAAAAACACAGCACCAGATGATTACTGATTGCTTAGAAATGTATTCCCTCCCTATACTTTGTCCCTCATTAGTATTTGAGGTTAAATTAATTCTGTCAGAAATCGGTGAAACAAGCGGTGTCCAGTGTATAAAAGCATGAAGAACAGCTCAGGGCGTTTGGAGTTTGGTGTGACTGAAAACATATGCAAATGTGTTTGAGCTCCCAAGGCTAGCAGCAAATAATGAGGAATAATTAACACTCTACACAAATCCATTATGCTCAGAAATCCTTCATGTGCCCCCTGCCCGCTATTTAAACACAGGGACTAAACCAGGCCAGAACCAGGGCTGAACCAGGGTTGTACAGGACTAAACTAGGACTGAACCAGGGCTATACTAGGGCTGAGCCAGGGCTGAACCAGAACTGAACCAGGGCTAGATCAGGACTAGACCAGGACTAAACCGGAACTATAACAAGGTTCAATCACATACCAGTACCACTTTAGGACTAAGCAATGACTGAGCAAGAACTGTTCCAAGAACTAAACCAGGACTAAATATATGACTAAGCCAGTAGTATACCAGAACTATATCAGGATTACCAGTGCTACACTAGGACTAACCCTGAACTATATCAGTTCTAAACCAGGACTAAACCAGGCCTTTACCAAGACTAAACCAGGATTACTGTATAAACCAGAATTATAGGACTATTGTTGGACTAAACCAGGACTATGCAAAGACTAACCCAAGACTATGTAAGGACTAAACCAGGACTATGCAAGGACTAACTCAAGACTTTGTAAGGACTAAACCAGGACTATGCAAAGACTAACTCAAGACTTTGTAAGGACTAAACCAGGACTATGCAAGGACTAACTCAAGACTATGTAAGGCTAAACCAGGACTATGCAAGGACTAACTCAAGACTATGTAAGGACTAAACCAGGACTATGCAAAGACTAACTCAAGACTATGTAAGGACTAAACCAGGACTATGCAAAGACTAACTCAAGACTATGTAAGGCTAAACCAGGACTATGCAAGGACTACACCAGGACTATGCAAGGACTAAACCAGGACTATATAAGGACTAAAGCAAGACTATAGCACTAAACTGGGAGTACTATACATAATGATGCCTTAATGAGGAGTAAATCAGTATTAATTGGAAGTAAAGCCGGGCTCTCCCCCTGCCCCCTGCCCTCTATTTAAATGTGCTGTCACTTGCATATGTCCGTGTGTGCCTGGGGTTGTTTGAAGGTCACTGTTTATTCTCAGTGGTGTGTCCATATAAATTCATGAATCTGCGTCTCCTCTTTCCATATCTGCACTCTGGGCTACACACAAAGCTGCGCCGGGAGATGGTCTATTTGTGTTTGTGATTCACTTTAAAGTACACCACAGATCTAACCACCAGTGTCTGGTGTTGTCTAAATAACAAGGTTTTGGATCATTTTTTCAAAGGCTATAGTAATACAATGCAGAAACGTAATAACTGAAGAAGTAGTAGTAGTAGCTGTAGTTCTTGTAGTAGAGGCAGTTGTAGTTTTTGAAGTAGTAGTAGTAGTAGTAGTAGTAGCAGTAGTAGTAGTAGGGGGGGTGCGAGTGAACAGTTTTTCCCGTCGTGCTCTGAGTGCCTTTAAACAAATAAAACATTCTATTATTTTTACATACGTGAAAAGTCCATGAGGAACTTCAATAAATGTGTCAATTTAAACAGGAAATATCCGTTATTGGCTACAGCTGTAGGCCAAATATCGAATACCGATTGATTACACAAATTCATCTACATAGAATACCAAGACTAAACCAGGACTAAACCAAGACTAAACCAGGACTAAACCAAGACTAAACCAGGACTAAACCAAGACTAAACCAGGACTAAACAAAGACTGAACCAGGACTAAACCAAACCAAGACTAAACCAGGACTAGACCAAGACTAAACCAGGACTAAACAAGGACTAAACCAGGACTAGATCAGGACCAAACCAGGACCGGTCCGGTGAGTGACTCACCTGTTCGGAGCTGCAGGTCGCTCCGTGTGTCCGCAGCACAGCCAGTACAGTACACCGGGCTCCGAGCGCCTTTCCCGGCTCACCGCGGGCTGAGGGTCCGCTGACAGACCGGGGGAGAGGAGGAGACGGCGGGGGAGACAGAGGAGGAGACACAGGGACACCCGCTAACTGAGGTTTTTTTCCGGGGAGCGGGGCGGGGAGGAGGAGGGGGTGGGGGGGGCGTGAGAAATGCCATGTGTGGCGTGTGTGCGTGTGAACACGTTGAATTGCGTGTGTCACACTCTCAAAGCGTGAGACTTGAGAGCCCTGCTTTAACATCAAGTTGTATTTCAAGTATGATTTAAAGATGCAATATAGGATTAAAAATAGCTTTTTTCTTGTTTCACCTTTTTTGTAAACATTTCCTGTCACTAATTGGGGATGGAAAAATTAACACACGCACAAGAGCTGTGTTTTCTATTTTTGTGTGCAGTTTGAATTACATGATCTTAAATACTGTAATGCAGGGGTCTTCAATGTTTTTCAGGCCAGGGACCCCCAAACAGATGGCGAACTGGGCCAGGGACCCCCTACTATATATACGGCATAGAATTGTGTTTTATATTAAATTGAGTTTAGTGTCATGTATAAACATTGCTACTCTGTTATGGTACATCCAATACAAGGAAATAATACACAGGTTAATACTGTATTTTCATGTTTTTTTATTTTAAAGATGGGCCAGATAGGCCCTACGGGGTGGATGTGCTACTGCAATTTTTAAACACAACTTGCATATAACACAGGCCTATTAAGATCGTTCATTGATTCAACCAAAAAACAAGTGCAAGGGAGAGAGTGGCTGTGCATTTTAAGACATCAAATCATAAAAATATTAAAATATAAAATTATATTATTTTAAAGTGAAATCAAAAGATTTCGCGACCCCCCCTGCAGTACCTCTGCGACCCCCCTAGGGGTCGCGACCCCCCTGCTGAAGACCTCTGCTGTAATATATTCCTTAAAGATCCCATGACATGGTACTTCTTGATGCCTTTATCTGGCTCCTTAATGGTTCCCTAATACTGTAAATGAATCCTTCTTCAAAATCAACACTCAGTGCATGAGAAACAGAGATAAGATGAGAAAGAGTCATAAATATCTCTCTCAAACTCTTTATTCTGGGCGTTGTTGCTTGAATGCAAATGAGGAGAAAAGAGATGGCCAATAGTAGAGGGTGGGGGTGTGGCCAAACTCTCCGCTCAGAGCCCACAGCTGATCCATTTCCTTGTTTTTGCACGGGGGGAGAGATTTGAAGCGTTCCATTGAAAAATAAACACATTTCCGCATAAAATAAAATTAAACCACTGCTGTTCAAAGGTCCAGAGGCTCAGATAAAGGACTTCCGAGCCTAGAAACACTCGGACGTGCCTCCAGGCAAATAAAAAAACGCATTTCGCATTGCCTAGCACATTCGCAGTCCAAACTCTCTGGGCGTGATTTACACAGACGCTGAGTACAAACAGACGGGGGTGGAACTGCATTTGCATTTCTTTTTTCGATCTGACGTCAATCAGGTGCCTTGTTCAAAATCGCCCGGTTGAGCTCCGATTTTTTGTAACGCAGAAAAGGATCGCAAATGCTCAGTTTAGACATTTCACAACTTTTAACCATGGGGGGGGGGGGGCTAAACAGGGTAGGGGAGCTCACATTAACGTTCAAAAACCTCAGAAAGTGAAAATTTCATGCCATGGGACCTTTAAGTAACTGTACTGAAATAGTTACTCCAAATTAGTATTCCAAATATTTATTTCCAGTGCATGTATTCAGTTACTTCCTAACTTTTTATTGTAGTAATTCAAAGATTCAAAGACATAACGATGTACACAGTGAAAACATTTACTATGCAATGAAATTCTAATTAGCTTGCTTCGCTTGATGAATAGCGTAGTTACCATCTGAAAAAGTCATAGACCACAGTGTATAATACCAACTGCACTAATTACACTCCCTGATTAATTACACTGTTGATCATGTGTGGGGCTAATATTAACGTGCACCATTTTCAATTTAAGTCTTTTCTGTGAAGCGATTTGGGGATCTACACACGTGGCCAGTTTTATTTCTATATTTATGACCTTGGAGTGTTACTGGCAGGTATCCCTTCTGTATATGTGTGTGTGTGTGTGTGCATGTGTGTGTGTGTGTGTGTGGTGTGGCTCCCCCTGAGTTCTCATTACAGTGAAAGTGGATGGCGCTGCTCGGCCCTAACATCTGTCCGAGAGAGCAGAGGCCCCCACGCAGAGCTCTGAGCCAGCCACCACTTCCACAGCGGAGAGCCATATTTCCTGGACATACGATGTGGAGTAACTTCTCATAGGAAATAAAGTGTGTAAACAACAGGATTTAAAGGCGCATTGTGGAACTTTAATGCGCGAGGGGCCACCACATGTCTGTCACTATGGAGATGGAGATAAAATTGAATGACCTTGTAAAATATTATACAGTGGTTATGCTTTTTAAAGCATTCAATAAACATTTGCCAAAAAATCTGCAAAAATGTTTTGCTCTTAAAGAGAACATTTATCATTTGAGAAGTTATGGAAACTTCATTTTGCCTAATGTTAGAACCACTCATAAAAGTTTCTGTGTGACTGTATGTGGGGTAAACATGTGGAATGCTCTGGATTTACAGCAAAAGCTCTGCCATAATATTCACAAATTTAAGTTCTTGTATAAAGACATGGTCTGGTCTGAATACAGAGAGAGATGAATTTGAATGAATCGTCAAATGGCACTTTTCTGTATCAGTTTTGTTTTGTTTGTTTGTTTTTTTTGTACAAGAATGGAATTTGCCTTTTTTGTGTGTTTCTTTCGACTGAACTGACAAGGAAGCCAACACCGCTATGCATTTGAAAAATATTTTTCAGATGTCTCTACTTCTAAAAGTTATTTCACATAACTTTAACATGCTGATTTCAAATATATAAAAGGAATTTGGCCATCATGTCAGAATTTTTAATCACATAATAAGTTTAGTCGGTTTCTAAGAACTACGGTCGCAAATCACTTACATGTCTCGCACTTTGTTAAATGAAAAATTAAATTCTTAGATCCCTAATCTTACAAATAATATTATGTTACCATGTTCTGATATAACAACAATAAACAAACGATTCTATCAGACTTCAGTTGTTCCAGATCACCAGTTAATCACAGTTTAAAGGAGCAACGGTCTCGACTTCAATTTTATAATTGTCTCTATGGACAAAATCGTCTTTTCTTAGACTTTCTTTCATGTTTTACGCAAGCTGGTGAATCTCTTTTTAGTGTCCAGCAGTAGTCTGCCATCATATTGACATCCCATCGTCCCTGATAACGAGTCTCCATAGTTTTGATGTCTTGGTGAAACCGTTCTCCCATTTCTTCGCTGTAATCACCCAAATTGTCTGGAAAGTAATCCAGATGTGAAAACAGGAAATGAACATTCAAACTCTGGCCGTTTCCCAATTCAGCGACGGCACACTTGTGAGCGTCCTTGGAACGGGATATGCATCATATCCCGTGCGACAAGCGCCGTTCCATTCGTTTTTTTCCCCCTGCACCGTCAAGACGAGCCCTGTTTCCATGGAAATCGGGGCGTGGACCAAGCGTGCAAACATGCACGCTTCGCACACTTAAAAGCCCCAGCATGCACAGCGCGGGACTACAAAGACCGTCTCACCAGCGACATCCACAAGTGAGAGTTGCGACGTCACTATAAAATATACGTACTGGTTCACCTCACCTACAACTATGCTACATGAAACTCTTCATAAACTATGCTAAACATGTGTGACGGTGGCCGTAACGGCATAGATCACGGCACCTGTATTACCGTTCACATGCTTTTCCCCTTACACTTCTATATTTCCTTTGCTGTTGTAATGCTGGATATTCTACAGTGTCGCCATGTCCAGCGTTTACTCTAAGCTGTGCACTGCTCGCACATTCTCAGCGCACAAGAAAACTTGTGCAGTGCACTGTAAATCAGGGATGAAAGAGCTTTTAGCGGATCTCCGCTTTTTATTCAGCCGCGGGGTCATTTTTTAAATATCTGCAAAGTGCGAGCCGCGCGCGGGGGGGTGCATTTTCGATGTGGAGTTAGTGTGTTTGCTCAGACACATTAAAAATTAGGGGGAACATTGGCCATGTCCCAGTTCCAAGTATTACTAGTCGCAATAGTATAATATTTTTGTCTTTAGGGAACAAGGAGCAGACCACCCGGCTCATTGAGCTGAGGCGGGACCTGTTCCATTTAGCAGACGCCCATGTGAGAAACGTAGTGCACTAAGGACAGAGCGAGTGTGCGCCGTCTCGACGACAGACCGAGTGCACACTCACAAGCGTGCCGTCGCTGAATTGGGGAAACGGCCTCTATCTCTATTAGGCCCTTTTCAGCCAATCAGAAAATAGATTGTTCTGTTGTTGGGCAGACTGTGGGCAGGTTTCAGCTGCTAAGCGCGCACTGCCCTGTCAGTGATAACGACAGCGACTGAACACGAGGAACGACAAAATGATAAAACAAACTGAGAACCATCAGGTAATAACTTCATTTATATCACTCATTAGTTGCTTTGTAGTTTAAGTTTGCTCTTTAGACAAACATTTACAGTCAGGGCTCTCAAGTCTCACGCATTGAGAGTCTGACACACGCTCACACTGCATTTCTCACCCAATTCATGCCCCCCCGCTCCTCGGAAATTACGCAGTCTCACGCATGACCCCACTCAAAACTTGAGAGCCCTGCAATTTAAACTACAACCACTATTAGTGCCAATAGTGCAGGTAAAACTACAACAAAAGTCAGCAACTCATCAAAGTTACCCTGCTTGAACACATTACCGATATGTCATGTGTGAACTCAAGATTCTGTCAAATACCTGGAAAACCATACGTGTTAGAGAAAAATTGACACTATTTTCGAAATTTGCAGGTCAAAATTAATGAATAAAACCTGTTTATTAAAAACATCACATATCATGCATATTTGTGTAATTGATAATTTAAGTTATCCAATGTTTTGGAAGACAGGGGTGGTATTTAATAAGTTTTCTTCTTCCCACTCCTTTTCGAGCAAAAAGAAAAGACAAATGTATTTCACTGTAGATTGGTTACCTGTATATATTTCCTTGTGTTGACCTGCTCGAAATGAATAAATTAAATGAAACGAAAAAATGAAAATGATGTTTTGGTTTTACCTGGAATGTTCCACAGTATGTCATTAAACGTATCTATTATATGGAGAGAAGCATGCGACGTCACCAGGCCAAGTTCCAGGTCAGATCTGTGGAGGTGATCCTGCTCATAGTCAGAATGTTTTTCATTTGCATTTCTAAGCTATAAAAATACCCATAATTGAAAATTGCATGATAGATTTAATAACACACTGTGGAACATTTCAGGCAAGCAAATAAAGGCAAAGCCCCCATCAGAAAAGTTATATAGTGCCCCTTTAAAGGTCCCATGGCATGAAATTTTCACTTTCTGAGGTTTTTGAACGTTAATGTGAGCTCCCCTACCCTGTTTAGCCCCCCCACTCCCATGGTTAAAAGTTGCGAAATGTCTAAACTGAGCATTTGCGATCCTTTTCTGCGTTAGAAAAAATCGGAGCTCAAACGGGCGATTTTGAACAAGGCACCTTATTGACGTCAGATCGAAAAAAGAAATGCAAATGCAGTTCCACCCCCGTCTGTCTGTACTCAGCGTCTCTGTAAATCACGCCCAGAGAGTTTGGACTGCGAATGCGCTAGGCAATGCGAAATGCGTTTTTTCATTTGCCTGGAGGCACGTCCGAGTGTTTCTAGGCTCGGAAGTCCTTTATCTGAGCCTCTGGACCTTTGAACAGCAGTGGTTTAATTTTATTTTCTGTGGAAATGTGTTTATTTTTCAATGGAACGCTTCAAATCTCTCCCCCATGCAAAAACACGGAAATGGATCAGCTGAGAGCGGAGAGCGGAGAGTTTGGCCACGCCCCCACCCTCTACTATAGGCCAGCTCTTTTCTCCTCATTTGCATTCAAGCAACAACACCCAGAATAAAGTGTTTGAGAGAGATATTTATGACTCTTTCTCATCTTATCTCTGTTTCTCATGCACTGAGTGTTCATTTGGAAGAAGGATTCATTTACAGTATTAGGGAACCATTAAGGAGCCAGATAAAAGCATCAAGAAGTACCATGTCATGGGAGCTTTAATTTGCACTTTGCAGCGGATGTCATCAACGTTCCATGGGGGTGTGATGCTAACTGTAGGCACTGCTCTTTATGAGGCTTTGTTAGACTTTAATCTGAGCTTTATTTGAACACAATCTCACCAGAAAGAACTGACTTAGCAGGTGAGCTGATTTGTGCTGTTTTGAGTTTTTAGACAATCTTAGAACTTCTTTGGCAGTGTTTGCTAATGCGCCCTTTGTCACCATGGAAACTGGTAACATTTGGCCATAGTAGAACACCCCCAGCATGATGTCACAGCAAAATATCAATATTACCATGTGGTGTTATAGTCCATTTTTGTCCAGATAGTACTGATCAGTGGCTATCCATTTTTGCTACACGCTCAACATAACAGCAAAATGAAAAATTCTGTTGCAAAAACATATTTCTCCCTTGTGCTATTTTTGACTAAGCAAGTTCATAAATATTTAGCAAAATCTGCACAAACAAAGTCGGAGCAGGGGTCCGGTTTCTTTTGGCTGTTCAGAGACAGATGGTGCAGTGGTTGAAAGGCCAGGGCCAGAATATGTCCACTGCTTTCTTTGTCCTCTGGGATAAAAACAATAAGGACATGAATACACACTGTCTGACATTGTATCAAAAACAAAGTCTCATTATGATGATTTGTTTTTCCGCCAAAAAAACTTTATTGAAAATATCATCATCACAGTTAAAAGCCAAGTAAGTGCAGGCCAATATGAATATGTGTTCAGAAGAGTTATTTATTTAAACCAATCCAAAGTCTACACTGGGCTACAAGCTCAAAGCAAGACTGAACCAGGACTAAACCAGGACTGATCCAGGACTAAACCAGGACTAGACCAGGGCTAAACCAGGACTGATCCAGGACTAAACCAGGACTGAACCAGGACTAAACCAGGACTGATCCAGGACTAAACCAGGACTGATCCAGGACTAAACCAGGACTAGACCAGGGCTAAACCAGGACTAGACCAGGGCTAAACCAGGACTAAACCAGGACTAAACCATGACTGAACCAGGACTAAACCAGGACTGATCCAGGGCTAAACCAGGACTGATCCAGGACTAAACCAGGACTGAACCAGGACTGATCCAGGGCTAAACCAGGACTAAACCAGGACTGATCCAGGACTAAACCAGGACTGAACCAGGACTAAACCAGGACTGATCCAGGACTAAACCAGGACTAGACCAGGGCTAAACCAGGACTGATCCAGGACTAAACCAGGACTAGACCAGGGCTAAACCAGGACTGAACCAGGACTAAACCATGACTGAACCAGGACTAAACCAGGACTGATCCAGGGCTAAACCAGGACTGATCCAGGACTAAACCAGGACTGAACCAGGACTAAACCAGGACTGAACCAGGACTAAACCAGGACTGATCCAGGACTAAACCAGGACTAGACCAGGGCTAAACCAGGACTAAACCAGGTCTAAACCATGACAAAACCAGATCTACAGCAGGTCTAAACCAGGTTGAAACCAGGACCAACCAGGAATGTAGCATGCATTATTTTGGACTAAAAAATAACTAAATGCTTAACTAAATTTCAGCGTGAGAAATACCATGTGTGGCGTGTGAACGTCGAATTACGTGTGTCACACTCTCAAAGCGTGAGACTTGAGAGCCCTGTTTATGAGGTTGCTCAGAGTTATATCACACAGTCTAAAATAGCAGAGGTAGAAGTAGTTGGGAGTTATGGTCCTCTCACTGTGAGTCAGTCCACACCGATTTGGCATACAGTATGTACACAAGATGGTGGTGCAGAGGATTAACTGATGTTGCTGATGCTTCTGCTGCTGGGGTGGAGATGGGGTAGAGGAGAGAGTGCATTTATCTGAATTAGGACAGGTAATATACAAAAGTAGCTGTGACTGGTTGACATAGGAACAGCCTTCTTGTTTGAAATGACGAGATTTACTAACTCAGCTAATTAAAAAGCATATGAACTCTACATACATATCAAAAATGCACTATACTTGAACTCGAGGATCTGAAGCACTACTGTACCATACTTCCATGCGTGTATTAATAAGAATGATTAAAGGTCCCATGGCATGAAATTTTCACTTTCTGAGCTTTTTGAACGTTAATGTGAGCTCCCCTACCCTGTTTAGCCCCCCCCCATTGTTAAAAGTTGCGAAATGTCTAAACTGAGCATTTGCGATCCTTTTCTGCGTTACAAAAAATCGGAGCTCAAACGGGCGATTTTGAACAAGGCACCTTATTGACGTCAGATCGAAAAAAGAAATGCAAATGCAGTTCCACCCCCGTCTGTCTGTACTCAGCGTCTCTGTAAATCACGCCCAGAGAGTTTGGACTGCGAATGCGCTAGGCAATGCGAAATGCATTTTTTTATTTGCCTGGAGGCACGTCCGAGTGTTTCTAGGCTCGGAAGTCCTTTATCTGAGCCTCTGGACCTTTGAACAGCAGTGGTTTAATTTTATTTTCTGTGGAAATGTGTTTATTTTTCAATGGAACGCTTCAAATCTCTCCCCCCATGCAAAAACAAGGAAATGGATCAGCTGAGAGCTCAGAGCCGAGAGGGGAGAGTTTGGCCACGCCCCCACCCTCTACTATAGGCCAGCTCTTTTCTCCTCATTTGCATTCAAGCAACAACGCCCATTATGGAGTGTTCAGAGAGAAAAAAATTACTCTTTCTCATCTTATCTCTGTTTCTCATGCACTGAGTGTTGATTTTGAAGAAGGATTCATTTACAGTATTAGGGAACCATTAAGGAGCCATATAAAAGCATCAAGAAGTACCATGTCATGGGATCTTTAAAATAACCGTCAGTAATGGTGCATTCTCACATGTCACCACTAGATGCTATCTAACTTACTGCGGCCTGATAGTGTGTCAGCTTTGGCCAGATAGAAGAAGACCAGGGGGCATAGGTGAGCATATAGACTGTCTATATAAATGGACGTAACTAAACCAGTAGACAACGCTTTCCAAATAGAAAGTGAGAATGGGCACCTTTTCAGTTCCATCGACTCTGACTCCAATTCACTTTCTATTCAAAAAACTACCGCCCCTCTCTCTGCAACTGTTGCTGCCAGGCTTGTCATTTTGGTCGTAAGATGTTCATATTAACCCACTCTACATATCAGCCTTGGCTCCAAATTTGACCCCATAACTGCAGGCCTTGATGAGCTTCATTTGACTGAAGCTGAATGCTATGGGTGTCACACTCACTTAGGGTTAGGAGTTAGAGTAATAAGTAGTTAGCAGTGACGTGCATGGCCTCACCTGTCAACACAGAGAAAAAAAAAGTAAAATAAATTAAATGGTTATATTTATCCAATAATTTGTACTATAAAGTTATTTTCTATTTAACCATTTTAATTCTTTTTTTATTCAAAATCGCTGAATTTTCACATTTACAGTTCAAATACTGGTGCGGAGAGGCACCAGCCGTTCCTGCCTCACATGGACTGACTGTGCTGTAGCTCAGCAGTGACAGATACTGTGCTAAAGGCTGTGAAAAGACGTCGGGTGAGGCACATAGTTACCTGACCTCATGGTAGAGGCACTCGGGGCCTGGGCAGCGGATTAGAATAAGTGACAACAAGCTACAATTTAGAGTTAGCAAGTCAAGTTTAATAATCCGTTCAACTTCACTTTTTTCTTCTTGTCTGGCTCTACTTTTTAAATGGAGGAAGATTTCATATTAAAGCTCAAGCAGTTTTCTAAACTGGACTTTCGGTCGAAGCTGAAGTTTATAATTAAAGGAAGACCAATACAGGAGCTAAAGGGTTGAAAGACTCGCTCTTTTCAAACAGCGTGGTGAGAAATCATCTTTTCTGCTTTTCTTACTGTCTTTTCTCAACCTGCTGTGACAATGTCTGGACTCAGATGGGATATTTTAACCTGAAACATTTGCAAAGAAGCCTCATTAAATGTGAGCGGTCCACCACTCACATTCAATGCCAGATCGTGCTAAAAACATTGCTATTTTAATTTATGACCCTACTCTGTGCACTCTGGAAAACGCACTGAACAATAATAATACATTTTTAGCTTCACATCAAAAATATTATGAGCTCCCGTCACTTACAGGGAGAGAAATTGGCCCGGGCCCAAATTTACCTGCTGACACCTGGTGACATCACTGATGACGTCAGTGCCTCACCAGCCATGACCCTCACCGCACGTCACTAGTAGCTATTTACCCTGAATCATTCTTAATAAACTATTTGTTCATTATGATTTAAGTCTTTTTTTGCTTTATTTAGGCTAATTAAAGTGTAGTTATTATAAAGTGGGTCAAATGCAGAGGACAAATTTCCATACGGGGACAATGTACCTTAACTTAACCTTAAAGTGTTTTCATTTTAGAGGTGCACTACTTTTTGGTTGGGGGTCCATCACCTGCTTGTTTCTATGGGTTGCTCTGCCACAGTATGACATTAAACAGCTCTTCCATATATGCATTACAGTTTATAGTTTTATAGTGCAAAAATATCTAGCAAAACAGGCATTCTGACTGTGAGCGGGGTCGCCTCTCCACAGATCTGACCTGTAACTTGGTCTGGTTTTGTCTCCATGAAGATAAAAATGTTTAATACCATACTGTGAAACAATCCAAACAAAGCAATAACGTCTCCATGGAGAAAAGCATTTGACGGACCCTTCACGAGAAAAGTTACACAATGCACTTTCAAGTTTAAGTTCATGGGCAAGTTTTCTCGATAACTCTGACTTCTTTCTTCACAGCTGCTCTAACTCTCGGTGTCCTCAGTTCACACAAAAGAGGTTTAATCTTTAAACAAGTGCATTAAAATACCATGACAAAGCTGTGCTCATTCCGCCTTTGATCCTGCCATGCATTCTGATGGAGAACAAGCCCTATCCCAATAATCACTTTTGACCAGGTCTTAAAATATGGATACTCAGATTTGACACATTTTCACATTTAAAACGGTCTCAAAATCCAAATTCTATGAAACTCGCCACTGCTTTTATTTCAGTATTAATATATTTTGTACTTTAGTTTTAATCCATTCATCCATTTGATTACAGATACATTATAGGTCATTTTCTGCTCCGTGTTCTATCAGCATTAATTTATTGTAATTTAACGAAATGTGAATTGGGAGCTTTTCACGATCATATCAAGATACGTAATCTTCAAACCTTTTTTTTTTATCCTATTTTTGTTCTTATTTGATTTGACTAGTTTTATTGTCTTAAAGGGATATGCCACCCCCAGGTCAAATTTGGGCATCTCCCCACAGTCCAGAGACTAAAATAAGTGGTGGAAAGCGTTTTCCTGCTCACCCAGCCATTGTCCGAGTCTGTCGCCACTGACCGCCACGGTAACTGGTGCTCCTCCGCCTTAGACTGGAGTCTAACGTAGCCAGAGAAAGATTTCGGCCAAAAGGAATTAATTTGCTCGATGCGTTTCCCAATTACTTTGTGTGTAGTGCGCATTCATATCGAGTGCAAATAAATGTGCAAATCAACACGGAGAGCTTGCCTTGGTCATTTTGGGTGGGAACTATTTTCCAGTGCGTAAGAATACAGTCGTATCACGCACCACGTTGTGCAACAGGGGAACTCCCTTCCCGGTGCGTAACTGGGATTCCCCTGGTAGCGTACTGCGTGATACGGCTGTATTCTTACGCACTGGAAAATAGTTCCCACCCAAAATGACCAAGGCAAGCTCTCCGTGTTGATTTGCACATTTATTTGCACTCGATATGAATGCGCACTACACACAAAGTAATTGGGAAACGCATCGAGCAAATTAATTCCTTTTGGCCGAAATCTTTCTCTGGCGACGTTAGACTCCAGTCTAAGGCGGAGGAGCACCAGATACCGCGGCGGTCAGTGGCGACAGACTCGGACAATGGCTGGGTGAGCAGGAAAACGCTTTCCACCACTTATTTTAGTCTCTGGACTGTGGGGAGATGCCCAAATTTGACCTGGGGGTGGCATATCCCTTTAATGTGGACTAGTGGAGTTAAATAGAGCTTAAAGGAAAAGTAACGTTTTTACAATTTTTAGCCTTATTTCGGTAATAAAACAAGTTGTTTTACTCACCCATATCACTTTGGTGTCATATGGAGCATTTCCGGAGATGTTTTAGATTAGCGTTAGGCTAACGCCGTTAGCCTAGCGCGACTTATAGCCATAGCTCGGGGCATTCCCCGAGCATGTAATATGCCCCGTGCGGGCTCCAAATAACACAAACTGGTCTAGTCCTGGTCTAGTCCAGGTTTAGTCCTGGTCTAGTCCTGGTCTAGTCCTGTTCTAGTCCTGTTCTAGTCCTGGTCTAGTCCTGGTCTAGTCCTGGTCTAGTCCTGGTCTAGTCCTGTTCTAGTCCAGGTCTAGTGCTGGTCTAGTCCAGGTCTAGTCCTGGTCTAGTCCTGGTCTAGTCCTGTTCTAGTCCTGGTCTAGTCCTGTTCTAGTCCTGTTCTAGTCCAGGTCTAGTCCAGGTCTAGTCCTGGTCTAGTCCAGGTCTAGTCCAGGTCTAGTCCTGCTTTAGTTCTGTTAGTTAGTTCTGTTTTAGTCCTGGTTTAGCCCCGGTTTAGCGCACAGGCTAATGTTGACACAAGCCGCTGCTTTCTCCTAATATCTCCATTTGATGCAGAAATAATAATAATAATATGACTCACCCCGTGTCGCTCTGTTGTCGGAAAATGTGTGTGTCTCCACGTGTATTTGCGTATTCGCTTATATCCCCGGACTTTCTGCTGTATCCGACCGCACTTTGTACATGTGCTCCGGAGAAACGGACCTGTCCCGAACGTCTCCTGAACGTGTCATGTGTCCAAGTGGAAGTTAAAAGTCAATTTTTATGTCCTTTAGTGTCCTGCAGTGCCGCTTACATATGCACGAGCTGCGTGAAGAGTCCCTCAGTTGTCCAGGTAGAATCCATGATAAAAGGAGAAGTTCAATTTGTCAACTGGACAAAGTTTGTTTGGTTGAAAAACGTTTCGCCGCTCATCCGAGAGGCTTCGTCAGCTCTGGTTATTGTGCTGGTTAGACACTGCTTATATCTAGCTGCCGGGAGGCGCTCCCTACCCTGAAAAAGCTCTGAAAACGATCCCCCCTAATCTGTCTCTTTGTTTTTCAAATTACTCTGGCGACTAGTTTCGCCTCCCTATTCAACGTCTAACGACCCTCTCCACCCCTCTGCCCTGGCTCGTCTGCCCTAATGTTTCTTTGTCTGTTTTGACTTGGTTTAAAGATCCCATGACATGGTACTTCTTGATGCTTTTATATGGCTCCTTAATGGTTCCCTAATACTGTAAATGAATCCTTCTTCAAAATCAACACTTAGTGCATGAGAAAGACACATGTACAGAGTCAGAGTCATAATCTCTCTGTCTGAACAACTCATTCTGGGCCTTGTTGCTTGAATGCAAATGAGAAGGACACAGATTGGTTAGAGGAGTGGGTGGGGGGGGGCCAAATGCGCCGCTGGTTCCTTGTGTTAGCGGTGCGCTGTGCCTGGCCCCACTTCCGCGTGTGTAAGCGCGAAGGAGGAAAGGACAGCCTTTTCAATGAAAAAAAACACATTTTTACAGAAAATAAAATTAAACCACTGCTATTTCAGAGGTCCAGAGGGTCGGGTAAAGGACTTCCGAGCCTAGAAACACTCGCACGTGCCTCCAGGCAAATAAAAAAACGCATTTCGCATTGCGTAGCTCCTCCGCAGTCCAAACTCTCTGGGCGTGATTTCCAGAGACAGGGGGTGGAGATCCAGACGGTGGTGGAACTGAATTTGCATTTCTTTTTTCGATCTGACGTCAATAAGGTGCCTTGTCCAGAATCGCCCATTTGAGCTGTGTTTTTTTCAAACGCAGAAAAGGATCGCAAATGCTCAGTTTAGACATTACGCAACTTTTAGCCATTGGGGGGCCCTAAACAGGGTAGGGGAGCTCACATTAACGTTCAAAAACCTCAGAAAGTGAAAATTTCATGCCATGGGACCTTTAAGAATCAAATTGCACGAGCTCTTCACGGCTGATAAGCGGACAGGGGAAACCCGCAACGGGATTGGCGGGCGCGCGAGCGTGGGAAAATGGGAAAATATGTTGATTTTGTGCGCAATTCGTGCTGGCTGGAATCGTTAAGAGAATCAGATAAACTGCTAATCGATTCCATGGAATTGAAACACACGGAATCGGTTCTCAACAGGAACCAGTTCTCGATTCCCATCCCTATCTGGTACAGGCCCTTATATTTTAATTTCAAGCAAGAATATTTTTCTTTATACTACCCAAACTTTTTTCTCAATTTTTTTTTTTACATGCGTATACGTTTAAGTGTTATGAACCCATTCATCTCTCCCTCGCAAATGCACGAAAATCTCAACTTTTATAATTCTTCACAAAACCCCCTTTTTTTTTGTGCACAGCTGCTTCTCGCCTCCTGTGTCTCCCTCATGCTCACATCGTCATTCACACATGCACCATTTAAATTTCAATGAGCCCCTCTCTGAACGCTCGGCTGCAGGGAACCAAACAAATAGATTAAGTCTGGCTGCGTGGCATTTCCCAGGTGGTCCTTCCGAGCACTCCGCTGGTGGCCACCTGACGCTCCAGTGCATAGGAGATACCTGTGTGTGTTTCTGTACGGGTGGGAGGGATGCGACCTGGCTCCGCGCTGACCTTGGGTGGCTTGTTATAATTGGTTGCTAGTAGGATATCAGCCAATTGACTATAGAAGGAAGTGAACATAAGGGTTTAATTAAAATGTGTTAAAGATGCACTGTGTAGATTTTCTGGTGAGGGGTTGGCCACCATGGAGATATTTGATGTCTGGATTGTTCCACAGTATGACTTTTTGCATTTATTCCATTACAGGTGTTTTTATTGCTCAAATATACACCGAAAAACATGTATTCTTGTATTCATTTATAAAGTCTTATGTGTGAGAAACTTGTTTAACAGCACAAATCAGCTCATTTATTATTATTTCAGCTAAGTTAGCTCTTAAAGATCCCATGACATGGTACTTCTTGATGCTTTTATATGGCTCCTTAATGGTTCCCTAATACTGTAAATGAATCCTTCTTCAAAATCAACACTCAGTGCATGAGAAACAGAGATAAGATGAGAGAGTAATTTTTCTCTCTCTGAACACTCCATAATGGGCGTTGTTGCTTGAATGCAAATGAGGAGAAAAGAGCTGGCCTATAGTAGAGGGTGGGGGCGTGGCCAAACTCTCCGCTCTCGCTCTGAACTCTCAGCTGATCCATTTCCATGTTTTTGCACGGGGGGAGAGATTTGAAGCGTTCCATTGAAAAATAAACACATTTCCACATAAAATAAAATTAAACCACTGCTGTTCAAAGGTCCAGAGGCTCAGATAAAGGACTTCCGAGCCTAGAAACACTCGGACGTGCCTCCAGGCAAATAAAAAAACGCATTTCGCATTGCCTAGCGCATTCGCAGTCCAAACTCTCTGGGCGTGATTTACAGAGACGCTGAGTTCAGACAGACGGGGGTGGAACTGCATTTGCATTTCTTTTTTCGATCTGACGTCAATAAGGTGCCTTGTTCAAAATCGCCCGTTTGAGCTCCGATTTTTTTGTAACGCAGAAAAGGATCGCAAATGCTCAGTTTAGACATTTCGCAACTTTTAACCATGGGGGGGGCTAAACAGGGTAGGGGAGCTCACATTAACGTTCAAAAACCTCAGAAAGTGAAAATTTCATGCCGTGGGACTTTATTACCAAAGCTAATAAAGCCTGAGACAGAGCTGTGCATTCAGTTAGCATCACACCGGCAGGGAATGTTGATGACATAAGATGAAGTATTAATTGTCAACACCCCCTACCCTATTATGTTTTTAAATTGTGATACTTACTTTCAGCGGACTCGCCTCTTCACAGATCTGACCTGTCAAAATGACCTAGTCCTTGCTTGTCTCCAGGGAGGTATATAGGTTTAATACCATATCGTCCATGCTAGAATCTTTCAGGCAATGTAATTGAGGCAAGCAGGTGGTGAACCCTCCTCTAGAATATTTACACAGTGATAGATTTCCTCTATTTTCTCTGCATACTGTTCTGCAGTAGTTGGAGAGCTCATAGGTTGTCACATAGTCCCTTTTAAGTGAACTGAACTGGCCTCTGTAAGTGGACCAAAAAGTGAACCAACAGAAAAAGAACTCAGTTACAAAAAGGACCGGGCTCTCTTTCTGGTCCACTTGAGCTTTGATGGGGCCCCAGTCCCTTTCTGTTCACACCAGGTCCTCTAGAGCTCTCAGACCCCAATGCACTATATTCTGGGTACACTGGGAATTCTGGGTAATTGTCACTTGAAACAAAATTTCTGCTGCAATGTGTTTTTTGAAGAAATTTTCTCGCATTCACTGGGAAAATAGAGCTATTCAGATTACATATGACATATTTGTATTTACGTTGGCATAGCCACGACAACGACCACGGCCAGTAAAGTTTACAGCTGAGTGTTCCCGGTTACATTCATATGACATTTCTACGGAAAGCGAAGGAGGTTACAATACGTTGAAAAAGGCAAAGAGAATCCGGTACACTCTGTGTTCACAATGTGCAGATTAGGCGAACCGTACTGCTGACTTTTAAGCAATACTGAGCCCCGCCTGAGAAAAGTGTCAGTACTGTTCATTTCAGAGGGTCTGGGTACAATTGGAGTGTTCACATATGCGCAAAAAATGCTGAGTCATCGGTCTGTGTTCGCTTAAATGGCTGAAGGGGACCAAGTATGAAAACACCCATAGGCACAGAAAGACAGCCACATTTGGGTTGGTCTCCCCCCGGGTTCACCCCAAGGTGCCACTGACTATATTTTTCCCCTAAAAAGTGTAACTAAAGAGTGAAGGAAAGCTGATTTTGTCTGAAGGTGGAGATATTTTGTGAGGAAATTAATAATATTTCAATAGTTGTTTTGATGAAATAGAAAAATGAAAATAAAATGAACTTGGAGTGTTCAAATTCAAATAACGGTCTGAGGTGATTTGTCTTCACTTCAATCTATTCCCTTTGGAACATTTCAACCTCATCCACAACATTACAAGAATCTTTTTGTACATTTCGGAGGGATTGCCAAAATAGTATCCGGATTTAGATCATGATACTTTGTGGTGACATCATGCTGGTAGTGTTGTACATTTATCTCTAATGGTGGAATGTTTAGGAGTTATGGTGACATAATACACACATTACCAGTTAGCCGCTAAAGAAAGTCCGCTTTTGAGGTCGCTGAAAGAAGAAGAGGAGGGAAGAAGGAGCGAAGCCAAACTAAGGTGATTCTTGGAGATTCCTTCCAGTGATGGTGTTCACTGAAGCAGCGGGTCTAAATACTGACGCATTGGTCACTAAATGACTTCTGGACAGGGAGCTTCAACAGCAATTCGTTCAGCAATTCTGAACGCGCACCAGCTGTAAACAAGCACGATTTCGAGCATAATGAGGAGGCGGGAGGAGGCGTTTCTACTTACGGAGCTGTAGGGGAGGTGGGGTGATGTCACACATGTGCAACATTTGAAAAAAGACTCTTTCCTTGGAAAATCCTCTGTACAACCTTTAAAACAAAGCAGTCTAATAATGCCTCAGACAAAGCAGAGCCTACAGTTAGCATCACACCCTCAGAGAATGTTGACATCAGCCGCAAATTATCAATTGTCAATACCACTTACCCATTATGTAAAAAAAAAGTTTGGACAATGTCATGATGGCAAATTATCATGAAGACCGCAAAGAAGAGTATTTAAGTAAGTCAGATAACTCAAATTAAGAAGGCTGCGTCCCATTACTCTGTCTTACCCCTTCCCCTACCCCTTTAGCTACATCTTTGTCTTGCCCCTCGATAACGAGCTGAAAGGGCTAGGGATACGAATGTTCCCCTAAGAAATGGGACACCACTCGATTACCGTTTGCGTCATCATCCCTTGCCTCTACCTGGCTACAGAGGCGACAACAATTGACGCAAACAAATGTAAACAAATGTCAAGGATTATCGGGTACCTCAGCTCGATAAAAAACTAGCTTGTTTATACATGAAAGTTCGAGGAAAACGATAACGTCGGCTAAACAGACACCGCAACAACAGTTCACTAAAAGTAACTTAGAACATAAGCGTCATAATTGTAAACCATGCTAAACTGCGTGAAAAGTCCCTCAGTCGTCCAGGTAGAATCCATGATAACAGGAGAAGTTCAATTTGTCAACTGGACAAAGTTTGTTTGGTTGAAAATGTTTCGCCGCTCATCCGAGAGGCTTCGTCAGCTCTAATAAGAATACTGGTAAGACACTTGCTTATATCTTGCTGTAGGGAGGAGCTACCTAGCTAACTACTAGCTAACTGCTAAACTGTTAATCGATAATTACAACTGCTGAAAATACATTTATGAGACTCCTTGGCTGGTCAATGTGACGCTGCCATCCTGATCCCAACACCTGCCTGAGCTTGTAGGGGTACCCCTTCGTTTCAAGTCTGGTCGAGAGCTTACTTCGTTTCAAGGGGTATGTAGCCCTCGGTCGTGGCCCTAGCCCTTGATCAAAATTAGAATGGGGACACCCCTTGCCCTCACATGAACGCGCAAAACCAAGGGGTAGGGGTAAGACAAATGGGTAAGACAGAGAAATGGGACGCAGCCTTAAAGGGATATGCCACCCCCAGGTCAAATTTGGGCATCTCCCCACAGTCCAGAGACTAAAACAAGTGATGAAAAGCGTTTTCCTGCTCACCCAGCCATTGTCCGAGTCTGTCGCCACTGACCGCCGCGCGAGCTGCTGCTCCTCCGCCTTAGACTGGAGTCTAACGTCGCCAGAGAAAGATTTCAGCCAAAAGGAATTAATTTGCTCGATGCTTTTCCCAATTACTTTCTGTGTAGTGCGCATTCATATCGAGTGCAAATAAATGTGCAAATCAACACGGAGAGCTTGACTTGGTCATTTTGGGTGGGAACTATTTTTCAGTGCGGAAGGACATGGCCGAATCACGCACCACATTGTGCAACAGGGGAACTCCCTTCCCGGTGCGTAACTGGGATTCCCCTGTCAGCGTGCTGCGTGATTCGGCCATGTCCTTCCGCACTGAAAAATAGTTCCCACCCAAAATGACCAAGTCAAGCTCTCCGTGTTGATTTGCACATTTATTTGCACTCGATATGAATGCGCACTACACAGAAAGTAATTGGGAAAAGCATCGAGCAAATTAATTTCTTTTGGCCGAAATCTTTCTCTGGCGACGTTAGACTCCAGTCTAAGGCGGAGTAGCTGCAGATACCGCGGCGGTCAGTGGCGAAAGACTCGGACAATGGCTGGGTGAGCAGGAAAACGCTTTCCATCACTTATTTTAGTCTCTGGACTGTGGGGAGATGCCCAAATTTGACCTGGGGGTGGCATATCCCTTTAACTTTGAGTAGATTTTGACTTTTTGTCTTTTTTGTTTGTTTTTCTTCAAGGTCCCATGGCATGAAATTTTCACTTTCTGAGGTTTTTGAACATTAATTTGAGCTCCCCTACCCTGTTTAGCCCCCCCCATGGTTAAAAGTTGCGAAATGTCTAAACTGAGCATTTGCGATCCTTTTCTGCATTACAAAAAAATCGGAGCTCAAACGGGCAATTTTGAACAAGGCACCTGATTGACGTCAGATCGAAAAAAGAAATGCAAATGCAGTTCCACCCCCGTTTGTCTGAACTCAGCGTCTCTGTAAATCACGCCCAGAGAGTTTGGACTGCGAATGCGCTAGGCAATGCGAAATGCATTTTTTAATTTGCCTGGAGGCACGTCCGAGTGTTTTTAGGCTCGGAAGTCCTTTATCTGAGCCTCTGGACCTTTGAACAGCAGTGGTTTAATTTTATTTTCTGTGGAAATGTGTTTATTTTTCAATGGAACACTTCAAATCTCTCCCCCCGTGCAAAAACACGGAAATGGATCAGCTGAGAGCGGAGATCGGAGAGTTTGGCCACGCCCCCACCCTCTACTATAGGCCAGCTCTTTTCTCCTCATTTGCATTCAAGCAACAAAGCCCATTATGGCCTGTTCAGAGAGAGAAAAATTACTCTTTCTCATCTTATCTCTGTTTCTCATGCAC
This sequence comes from Paratrypauchen microcephalus, assembly GCA_036785185.1. Lineage (NCBI taxonomy): Eukaryota > Metazoa > Chordata > Actinopteri > Gobiiformes > Gobiidae > Paratrypauchen > Paratrypauchen microcephalus. Next base: position 612,788 of record JAVJIX010000163.1, on the reverse strand, counting down.
TGAGTGTTGATTTTGAAGAAGGATTCATTTACAGTATTAGGGAACCATTAAGGAGCCATATAAAAGCATCAAGAAGTACCATGTCATGGGATCTTTCAGTGTAACTAGGGGAATTTTCCTATTTCAACTACAAAAACTGTTTCAAATCAATATAACGTGTTCTTAAATTCAAGTCATTTTAACTTTGCAAAATTTTAGTATATACGACTCACCCCATATTACATTGTAGCACAGTTGTTGCTTTTCCTCTCATGTTTCTATTATAACCAGCCTCCTGTGATCCTGCTCCCCTCCTCTCCATCTGTCTGAGCAGTGTTCCCTCTGAGCGTCCCTTATGTACGTCCCTCCGGTGTGCTCTGTCTCGTCCCTGTCTCTGTGACGACACTCCCCGAAGCGTCTGGTCTGGTCCACTTCTGTCCTCAGTTGCACCCACGAGACCCGGCCAGCAGGGGGCAGGGCGCCGTTGTCCCACCACCCCCGTCACGCACTATGAATAAATCTCACGTTATCTCTTAATATATGTTAGGGATCACCTTGAGATAAAAAAGAAGCCATTTGTAGTTTTCTGTCAGCCAGACACAGGTGGAAGCAGCTCTGTGTTTTGTGGACTTCTCTCACCTTGCCTGTATGTGCGGATAGTTATCACACTGTAGGGACTAGGGATGCAAATTATCGATTAATTCATTAATCTATAGTTGACTGACCTTATCGATCGACTTACGATTAACTGATAAGCGGTGTTTTTCACCTGAATTTTAGTGTTTCAATAGGGTCTTTAAGAATATAAGCTATAGTAACATAACACTGAGTCAAAAATATATCATAGTATTATTATATTGTATATGCATTATTCCTTAGTAAAAAGCAGACAAATGTATTGATGCTGAATAACAAAATACATTCTTTATTGAAAATAAATTGAGTACTGGCTCAGTTGTTGCACTTGCAGCATGGAAATCTTGAAATTAAAAGGAACAGAAGAAATTAAATAACAGAATGTTATTTAGTCTACATATTATGATGAAACTAGTGAATCCAGGCTATTTTTAGGACATTCTCAACATTTATTTTGAACTAAGGGATCAACAATATTTCTCTCCCTTAATCTGTGAAGGGTTACAGTACAAAATATACATTTCACAGGGCCCCTGGACACAGCATAAAACATTACAGGGCCTCAAACCAGAACAATCAAGAAATTATAAAAGCATGTAAGTTACATGCTTTTATAATTTCAAAAATATATGGTTCTAGGTCCAGCTCTACTGTGAGTTGTACGGCAACATCCAGAGAGGAAAGGGTTACATGATGTAACGCTATGGTCTTTCTCGCGAGTGAGTTCGCATCTCGTGTTCACATTCACAGAGTAGCGCCCTCTAGCGATTAGTTACAATTAATGCATTTTCTTTGGCCAACGTCTTGATCGACAATTAATTGTAAGTCGATTAATTGTTGACATCCCTAGTAGGGACTTAAGTGTGTATACACATGTCTTTATGGGGACAAACCGTAGCATAAATATTTTATTATTAGATCAAGAACATGGTTTAAAGGTGCACTGTGTAACCTTTCTGGTGAATGGTCTGCCACTTGCTTATCTTGATTATTCCACAATATGGAAATAAACTTGGTAATGACAATGGAGACAGGTTAATGGTCAGATCTGTGAAGAAGCAAGGCTGCACGTGTAAGAATTCATGTTTTTAAGGTATTTTGAGCTATAAACCACCTGTCATTGAACAAATGTAAGTGTGAGATGTTTAGTCTCCTACTGTGGAACATTCCAGGGAAAATAACATTTCCATAGAGACAAGCAAGTAGCGGACCCTCAACCTTAAAAGTTACATAGTGCACCTTTAAAGTAATGGATCAGAATGTCAAAAGGTTATGATTAGTTAAGACTATGGATAATGTTGGGGTAATGTTGGGAGATAAATGCAAGTCTGTGTGTGTGTGTGTGTGTGTGTGTGTGTGTGTGTGTGTGTGTGTGTGTGTGTGCGTGTGTGTGTGTGTATGTGTTTGTGTGTGTGTGTGTGTGTGTGCGTGTGTGTGCGGTGATTACAAAGGTTGAAAAATGGCAGTTTTGCTTCTGTCAGTGTTACAATTAAACTGCCCCATCCATCTTGAAGGTCATTATATCCATAGACTTTCTGAAAATGTTAAGTATTAAGAGTTTAAAGGCATGACATGGGGCTAACCAGCTTTGTGCTAATGGATGTCATGATTCTTTTCAGTCCAAAAACACATCAGCACAGTCATCTAACCTTGTGATTTATAACATTTCAGAAATATGGTCTTGAGTTATGACATCGCTGATTAATCCTCAGCAAACTTTCTGATGTGGGTTCTGCCACCATGGAGATTTCATCCACATAATGTTCCACAGTATGAAACCTATCATTTTGTATCTATTCCATCTTATTTATTTCTAAAAACACCACCAGATAAAGTTAATATGACTATATTGTAGCGCTTATGGAGACATATCAAGCTTGAAAACACAATACAAATCAACCGATCTCACCTTATTTGTCCCCGAGAGACAAATTAAGCCCACTGAGCAGTAAAATGCAATAATAATATAAATCTAAAGTCTGTAAAGTGCAGCTCAACAGGTCATCAGATCCAGTGATAGGACTAATGGAGGAGAGTAGCGGCCCTCAGGACAAAAGTGTCTTTCCTCTGTGTATATCTGGGCAGCATCACATTGTAGGAGATAGAATTTAGGAGTACAGTGGTGGTGGTTGTGGCAGTTTAACTCTTAACTTAGATTTAATCCAATTCAATCCATTGTTATCCATTTATTTATTTTGCACATTTCATAAACAAAACTGTTTCCAAAGCATTGCCCAATGGGCTCTATTCACGCTTACGCCACAAAACGAGCAGATGTTTGGAAACATGTGGATGACTACTTCCTTGAGGCTCTATTGGCGATAGGAACTCTGACAAAAGCTGGGAAAACTGAGAAAATTGTCTGGTTTTCTTCATCTAGATGTCATTGTATTCATTGTTTTTCCTTTTGTAAATTGCCTATTCATTTGTCTAACTTAAAGGAAAAGTAATGTTTTTTCTTTTACAATTTGAGCCTTATTTCGGTAATAAAACAAGTTGTTTTACTCACCCATAGCACTTTGGTGTCATATGGAGCACTTCCACAGATGTTTTAGATTTGCGGTTAGCCTAGCGCAACTTCTAGCCATAGCTCGGGGCATATAATATATTCCCCAAGCATGTAATATGCCCCGTGCGGGCTCCAAATAGCACAAATTTTAGCACTTTTCAAATCATAGAAGCCCGATATCTTAGTCTACGATTTCGTGTGAAGCAAAAGTGGCCTGTAATCCGAGATTTATCCATAGTTTACAGCTTTGCGTTTCATGTTTGGGTCCCGGGAGCTGAGAGCACAGTCCGCACATGCGCACTGGTCTCCTCATCTACTCGAAACTATGGCTAGTAATGCCCCGAGTACTCAAGTTAACGGATACGCTACAACATAACTTCTACGAAACTGCTCAAAATGACACCAAACTGCTATGGGTGAGTAAAACTACTTGTTTTATTGCCGAAAGAAGGCTCAGATTGTAAAAAAAAAAAACTTTACTTTTCCATTAATTAAACAAAAATAAATAAAATGTAATTGAAGTGTTCCGTTACATTCGGCAGATCAACAGTTACAACTAGCTGTCTGTAAGTGACAGTGAAGACTCGATTAGAGGCCCATCCCCCATGGAACGCTTTGGCAGGTTGTGAAGACCACTGCTGCTGAATCCACGGTTTTATCACGCCCACGTCACTTCCACCGGGAGTCGTCATACGCATGTTTCCATATGTCTTCTGGTCAGTGTGAATAGCACCTATACAGATAAAACAAGACAATGAAAATATAAAATAAAGCTCTCTTTAACTGCACTAGTCCTTGCAATAAAAGAGCAAAAATACCAATAAATAAAAATGTAAAAAAAAACATAAAAATAAACAAAATAGACAAACTTATACAGCGTTTTCACGGACTCGAAAAATCTGACCATGACCTGGATGTGTGGCCATGTTGGAGATATCGCTCACTCAAATTAAACACGCTTATAAAGCAACCGTGCAGAAAAACTCAAAATTTTGCGATTAACCTTCCACATCGGAATCCAAAACTTCTGATACAGCTGACCAGTTGTACAGAGATAAGTTGGATGATGAAGAAAAGGAGCGTTATATGAACAAACTCAAATTAATTGTGCAAGATCCATGTGAGATGGATTCAAGTTTGTTCAGTGACAGTGGCGATTTGTCGCTTCTGCTGCTGTAAGTGATCCCGATATTGTCAACTACCTGCTTTTTTCCCCCAACCCTTATACAGCACAAGACCCTCAGAGCTCTAAAGGTCTAGAGGCAGCAACCAGTTTGTCTGTGGCTGGTACGAGAGCGTAAAGTGCGGAAAATTGGAGACAAGCGTATTGCGATGGCAAAGGTCAGCATACTTGTATTACATGTGTAACGTGTTTTAAGTACTAGTATATTGCTTTTTATTATTTACATTTTGCAAAGATTAAAATATTAACATTGTAATACAATTTACTGTAGGGGCTAATGAAGCAAATGAACATGCACATGTACAAGTATTTACAACTGACAAAGTTTAATAAGTTACTGAGGCATGGACCTAAAAAAAATGACAAAAAAAAAAAAGACAAATAAAAAATGACGATAGCAATCACAATGCACAATATGAAATACCTACCGGCTGCGAAATGAGCTGAGCATATGTGAATGTTGTCATGGTTTTTCCCATCCAAGTCCTGTTTGAGACTGGCGATCCACAATCTCCTCCTTTCCTTTGATAATCGTTCTGTCTGTTCACCCTGGCTGGTCACTACTTTTTTTTTTTTTTTACTTTGTGGCATTAGTGCAATGTTCACTTTATTTCAAATATCTCCAACATGGCCGACTTCCGGATTATGACGTCACGTGAAAACGCTCTATTAATTACTTAGACACAGTAAATATGAAGTCAATAGAATAGAATATTTATTTATTGTCATTGTCACGAGTACAACGAAATTGGTCCTCTGCATTTAACCCATCCTGTCATCAGGAGCAGTGGGCAGCACATTATTGCGCCCGGGGACCATCTCCAGGATCTTCTTGTTTCAGCTTGGTCAGGACCTCAGCTGAAGAATCCTCCCATAGGTGGCTCACGTCACAACGGGCCTTGATTTATCTTCTGCCATGGGGGCTACCAGTGTCCGCAGACACTGGGGGCGAGGTGGGGTTAAGTGTCTTGCCCAAGGACACAAGGGCAGCGCTCATCTGTGGGAGCTGGGACACGCGGTCCACCCGTCAAGAGCAAGAGACCCCTGGATCACCAGGCAAGCGCTCTACCAACTGAGCTACTGCCGCTACTGTCAACATAGTAAAATACCAAAACATCAAAAACATATCAGTTCACAGCTTTGACCCATATTTGTTTTTGTTCCATTAAAAATCCTTACCTCGTCTGTTGACACTGTGCTCCTGACTTTACCCTGTGCAGTCTGCCCCATCCCTCAGTATGTGTGTGTGTGTGTGTGTGTGTGTGTTCTCTCTGTACAATGTGTCTCGGCTTATTTTCCAGTGTCACCGGAGCTTTCAACCGTATTACCTCTCGGGGCTTCGCGACTATGAATTGGCATCATAATCACGCCTTTGCTACTTCCCTCCATTTTCTACAGCCAATCCTGTGGGTGTGTGTGTGTGTGTGTGCGTGTGTAAAAATGCATGTGTATTTTTTATGCAGATGCCAGAAAAATTGATGGAAATCTAAAATAGCGGAGTACAAGAGGCCAAGCAGAGGAGCGGGGCTAAATGGGTGAATGGCAGCATGAGTGACAAGTTGGAATTGCTATACAAATAAAGATTGTAGGGGAGATGCCGGTGGAGATACTGGGCGGGGAAATTGGTCCGAGTTTTGGTTGAAAAGATATTATCAGCTGCATTTTCATATAAATAAATGTCTTGAATTTGAGGCGGTATGGACAGAATACAGAGACTCTCCCTCCTCCCAGATGGACGGTGCTTGTTTACCTAACCTCTCTGTCATATCGTGATTTTCATCAGTTTTGTTCAAGCTGGATTTTAACTGCAAGTACTTCCGAAGAATAAAGAAGAAGAAGTGGCTTTATAAACACTATAATTAACAAAATAGGCTAAAATAACAAACTTGTTCTAATCTTGAAGTCTAAAATAATGAGTCTACACCGGGAGACTCCGAACTTTACAAAATAAAAATGCCAGAGAGCTACAAATCTTTACAGTTGCAAGAAAATACAAGCAACAGTAAGCCTTAGATGGGGTACAGTTAGATGCCTATAAAACATAAACCATACCAAACCAACATGGACCATAACAGTAACAGTAGTAAAGTACTGTACTTAAGTATACATTTTAGCTATCTGTTCTTTACTTAAGTAGATTTTAAAGTGAATACTTTTTACTTTTACTGGACCACATTTGAGAGTAGGTATCTATACTTTCTACTCCACAACTAGGAAAAAATATATAAACGTGACCAAACACAGCAAAACAGGACTCAAGTCGTCCCGGGGGCATTTTGAGTTATTCACAGATTCTGAAAGTGTATTCTAATTCTAAACCTTCCAACGATGCCTTACACATGGAAATCTGAGTACATTTGTAGAAGTTGTGGCCATTTGAAAGCAGCACATTGATTTTTTCTGAGCGGAGAAAACAGCTCGTAAGATTTAGTCCTGGTTTAGTCCTGTTTAAGTCCTGTTTAAAGGGATATGCCACCCCCAGGTCAAATTTGGGCATCTCCCCACAGTCCAGAGACTAAAATAAGGTGGCAAATCAACACGGAGAGCTTGCCTTGGTCATTTTGGGTGGGAACTATTTTTCAGTGCGGAAAAACAAAGCCGAATCACGCAGCACGCTGCCAGGGGAATCCCAGTTACGCACCAGGAAGGGAGTTCCCCTGTTGTGCAGCGTGGTGCGTGATTCGGCTTTGTTTTTCCGCACTAAAAAATAGTTCCCACCCAAAATGACCAAGTCAAGTTCTCCGTGTTGATTTGCACATTTATTTGCACTCGATATGAATGCGCACTACACAGAAAGTAATTGGGAAACGCATCGAGCAAATTAATTCCTTTTGGCCGAAATCTTTTTCTGGCTCCGTTAGACTCCAGTCTAACGCGGAGGAGCACCAGATACCGCGGCGGTCAGTGGCGACAGACTCGGACAATGGCTGGGTGACCAGGAAAACGCTTTCCACCACTTATTTTAGTCTCTGGACTGTGGGGAGATGCCCAAATTTGACATGGGGGTGGCATATCCCTTTAAGTCCTGGTTTAGTCCTGGTTTAGTCCTGTTTTAGTCCTGTTTTAGTCCCGGTTTAGTCCTGGTTTAGTCCTGGTTTAGTCCTGTTTTAGTCCTGTTTTAGTCCTGTTTTAGTCCTGTTTTAGTCCTGGTTTAGTCCTGTTTAATTCCTGTTTAAGTCCTGGTTTAGTTCTGGTTTAGTCCTGGTTTAGTCCTGTTTTAGTCCTGTTTTAGTCCTGGTTCAGTCCTGGTTTAGTCCTGGTTTAATCCTGTTTAAGTCCTGGTTTAGTCCTGTTTAAGTCCTGGTTTGGTCCTGTTTTAGTCCAGTTTAAGTCCTGTTTTAGTCCTGGTTTAGTCCTGGTTTAGTCCTGTTTAAGTCCTGGTTTAGTCCTGTTTAAGTCCTGGTTTAGTCCTGGTTTAGTCCTGTTTAAGTCCTGGTTTAGTCCTGGTTTAGCCCTGTTTAAGTCCTGGTTTAGTCCTGGTTTAGCCCTAGCCTAGCACATTCTGACTTGTTAAGTACATTTTAAATAGGTACTTTAATGCTTTTACTTGAGTAGATTTTTTCATGTGATACTTTTACTAGAGTATTTCTTTGCTCTGGTATTAGACTTAGACTTACTTAGACAAACTTTATTGATCCACAAGGGAGATTGTTTGGGTACAGTAGCTCACTCATCATAATATATAACAGAGGGTAACAAAAAATAGATGCAATAGCAAAAAAAAAGAGCTGATAGATGGTATCTGTACTTTTACTTAAATAACAAAATTGGGTACTTCATCCACCACTGCCTAAACAATTATCCAGTTATCAGTGCACAATGTTAAGCATCAAAATTACGCATTTTCAATGGCATTTAATCAACAAGGCTAAACCTACAGGAAATGGATGGTCTGTGGTTTTAAAATACACAACAGGTGTTTGTGCAGTTTGGATAAATATTGGTCAGATTTGAGAGAAACTTGATCATTTGAGAACTCATTGTTTATTCTACCAAATTTGTTTTTGTTTTTGTTTTGTTTTGTTGACTGTACAACCCTACAGATTAAGGAAAGAAAAAGCCCCAACCTAATGCCATCATGGACTATTTCTATTATGCAAACATTACAATTCCCCATGTCTTATTTTTCCATCTCATGTGACAAAAACACATTCATAAATATTGGTCTAAAAAATTGCCTTCACCAGAACTATTTCACAACTATTTCCACTTCGTATTCCCAGCAGTGAAGTGAAGGTTGGATGTACCTTTTGTTTGTGATCCTCTCCTCAGTGCTCTGTGTAAGTCTGCATCCACATTGGGCTTTGTTCTATCCTCTTTCTCTCACTCTTGTATTGTTCTCGGTCCCATATCTTCTTTACCTCCTGACGCTGCTGCTGCTGCTGCTGCTGCTGCTATGATGAAACCCAGTGATAAAGTTAGCATAGCAGAGCATTTGAAAAAGGATTTAGACTCTAGGCTATGTGGCATTTACACAAAGGAGTTAGCAATGGGATCATACGGTTCCAAAGACACAATAATGATCAAAGGTAAGCAGTGTGCTTTGAGCTTTGACCCCAGTAATCGTTCATATAAAAGGTTAAAAGCTGTAGGAATTGGAAAAGAAATTGCATATGATAGTCTAATGTAGTAATTTAGCTTAAATTATCCAGGATCCAATTTTTAGTTTTAAAAAGCATGTTAAAAAAGTTTCCAATACTTTAAAATATAGTCTGTCTGTGTTTAGACACACTCGAAACAAATTTAGCAATGATGCTGCAAAGGTTTATCTGGATGCAATGATTACCTCACATATTAATTATTGTATAACTTGTTGGTCTCAAGTATGTGAGACAACAACAAAACCCTTAAAGTCCTTATATAATCAGGCTGTTAAGATACTGGACAAAAAGCCACTGCGATCTCATCATTGTCCAATATTTGCACAACATAAAATGCTAAACTTTGACAATTTAATCACCTATTCAAATGTGCGATTAGTCTTTAAAATCTTAAATAACACAGTGCCTCCTCCATTGAAAAAATGTGTACAGCTCTGAACAAACAGCCAGGACCTCCAGGTGACTGCAGAGTACCTAAACGGAGCTCGGCCTTCGCACAGACAGCTTTTTCTTTCAAAGCCATCAAAGAATGGAATAAATTGCCACAAAGTTTGAAACTTTCCTCTGACATGAACTTTTCATTTAATGTTAACAAATTATTATTAGAGAATCAGCAGTGTCAGCATTAAGAATGATAACTAGTATGTTATAATCTGAGTGAGATTTTATTGTAATATTTTATTGTGTAATAATTGGTAATTTGTAGTGTGTGAGTGTGTATTGATTATATTGTTTACGTTTTATATTGTATTTCTCACCTGCTCATGGACTACAGATGGAAACTAGCTTCAGCTATAATCTGGTGTAAAGAATCTTTAATGTTTTTGCACATTGTCCCTGTCAAATAAACTAAGAAAGAAAGAAAGAAAGAAAGAAAGAAAGGTCCTGTATTAAACAAAATTGACTCTTGTGATGCTGTTACCTCACCAAAAACATGCATGGAGTTGTGTTTTGTTTCATTCACATATTTTTGAGTAACCTTTTATTATTAGTCAGTTATTATGGGTCAGTCTTTTGGCAATTCCAGGTCTGAAATCATTCAAATGTTTCTAGGGAAGGTATATGGAGTTTTAAAAAATACAGTGGAGCGTCGAGTTGAGTGTTTTCAGTTTGAGAGAACTCAACTCACTCTAAACATGCAGAGTTTATGAGTCATCTGTGAATGAAACAAAACACAACTCCAGGTATATTTTCGGTTAAGGAAACAACATGACATACCTGCTTTTTTTTTTTTTTTTTTTTCCCCTGGCGGCACGGTGGCTGAGTGGCTAGCACTCATGCTTCACAGCAAGAAGGTTTGGGTTGCCCGGGCCTTTCTGTGTGGAGACTGCATGTTCTCCCCGTGTCTGGGTGGGTTTCCTCCGGGCACTCCGGTTTCCCCCACCAACCTAAACATGCGCCATAGGTAAAATCCAGCTTAGGGCCTGTAATCCGAGATTTAGCCATAGTTTCGAGTAGATGAGGACGCCAGTGCGCATGCGCGGAGTGTGCTCTCAGCTCCCGGGACCCAAACATGGAACGCAAAGCTGTAAACTATGGATTACATGCTCGGGGAATGCCCCGAGCTATGGCTATAAGTCGCGCTAGGCTAACGGCGTTAGCCTAACGCTATTCTAAAACATCCGGTAATGCACCATATGACACCAAAGTGCTATGGGTGAGTAAAACAACTTGTTTTATTACCGAAATAAGGCTCAAATTGTAAAAAAAAACGTTACTTTTCCTTTAAGGACAAAACCCTCCCTAAAAATCAGGACTATGCACAAAATCAGCTGCAATCAGAGCTCGAAGGAACTCCACCTCCATGCACCACATCTTCTACTGCTCATTTTCGCCCTTGAAACTTTTGCAGTTACAAAATACAGCGAGACACATAAGCTGTACAGTATATCACAGATCAAAAAGACTTTGTCAGCAGTCCCATTGTTATGATCCATACTTTTTCTTGTCCTCTCCCAATGTCACACCCGGAATGACAAGGTCCCACTGTACAAATGCTCTTAATAAAACACCCCACTAAGGCAAAGACGACGTTTCATAGCACAGCGGATTTGAGCTAGGAGCCATAGATTAAGCTTTAGTGTTTTACTGGTCCAATTTTCTCCGAGTTAGCCATGTCCTCCCCACTTCTCCCTCACGCTTTATGGAGAGGAGGTGTCCATAAAGTTGCATGGGTGACTAGTCTTGGATGGATCAGGGTGGAGTATAGCTTTTTGATGATATGTGTTTTTGGCCTGTCCCTGGGTCTGAATGATACTAGCGTTTCAAGGCCCACACTAATGGGACGTTTAAACCTGAACCTGCTGACTTTACAGACTGTATTTCAGCCAACAGTCAGCGCTGGCTATAGATCTGACTGTGCCATCCTGAATGAAAAATGTACAAATTAAAATGGATGTCCTTGTAGTGATAAGACGTGGCTATTTAAAATCGTCTGGTACTTTTTTGTTTTTCGTTTTAAAAGGTTTCACATGATGCCATCTGCCCAACATTGAAATATTATTCATTCACAGGATTTTAAGTTAAAGGTTGTGCAAAATTGTGAGTTCAGTTATTATTATACTCAAAACTAATCAGAAATACATTTAATTAACTTGTTACTGCTATTTTTCAACCACAAAATAAACTGGGCCTGCAGTAAAGTAGTTGTTTGAAATAGTCATGAGTGCATTATGAGCAGAATAATCGTGATCAGGACTTTTTGCTATATTAAATATAGCTTCTACATATGAGATTTCTTGGATTTTCCCATTCCCAGGGACCCTTCTTGCACCATAATCTTGGTCAGGGAAACTATTAACGTCTACAAGTCCAAAGTCTATATATTGTTCATATAGGGTGACGAAGAAAACCAAAACACTCAGCGTAAACTAGGACTACAAGAGAAATCCCTTTCACAATTTGAATTGTTGCAATTAGCTCACAGCAAAGTGCAGTCTTTTTGTATAGAGTGTTGGAAGTTGTGGTATGTTGGAAGTTTGTCCCATCTAACTATGCAAAAAATTAAAATAAATGTGTAACTATATGAGGTTTAGATTGAAGACATGATTAAAGAGAGCCCTATATATCAGGGGTCTTCAATGTTTTTCAGGCCAGGGACCCCCAAACAGATGGCGAACTGGGCCAGGGACCCCCTACTATATATACGGCATAGAATTGTGTTTTATATTAAATTGAGCTTATGTATATAAGCTCAATTTATGTGTCATGTATAAACATTGCTACTCTGTTATGGTACATCCAATACAAGGAAATAATACACAGGTTAATACTGTATTTTACACTATAAAATATAAAATTATATTATTTCAAAGTGAAATCAAAAGATTTCGCGACCCCCCCTGCTGTACCTCCGCGACCCCCCTAGGGGTCGCGACCCCCCTGTTGAAGACCTCTGCTATATATTGATTGGCTGATATATGTTGGCTGTTGTCCTTAAAGGTCCCATGGCATGAAATTTTTACTTTCTGAGGTTTTTGAACGTTAATGTGAGCTCCCCTACCCTGTTTAGGCCCCCCCCCCCATGGCTAAAAGTTGCGAAATGTGTAAACTGAGCATTTGTGATCCTTTTCCGCGTTTGAAAAAAAAGGCAGCCCAAACGGGCGATTCTGAACAAGGGAAATTTCTGACGTCACATTCAAGAAAAAATGCAAATGCAGTTCCACCCCCCCTCTGGATGTCTACCCACGTCTCTGTAATTCACGGCCAGAGAGTTTGGACGGCAAACGAGCAACACAATGTGAGATGCCTTTTTTTATTTGCCTGGAGGCACGTGAGAGTGTTTCCAGGCTCGGATGTCCTTTATCCGAGCCTCCGAACCTCTGAAACAGCAGTGGTTTAATTTTATTTTCTGTGGAAATGTGTTTATTTTTCATTGGAAATCCTCTCATGTCTTCCTTCGCGGATAAACGCGGAAGTGAGGCCAGCATACATCGCACCGCTAAACGAGGAAAGAGCGGAGAGTTTGGCCACGCCCCCACCCGCTGCTCTGGCCTGTCTCTGTCCTCCTCATTTGCATTCAAGCAACAACGCCCATAATGGAGTGTTTGAGAGGGATGTTTTTGGCTCTGGCTGTGTTCACAAGGCTTTCTCATGCACTGAGTCTTGATTTTGAAGAGGGATTCGTTTGCAGTATTAGGGAACCATTAAGGCGCCATATAAAAGCATCAAGAAGTACCATGTCATGGGATCTTTAAATCTCCAGCACAAATACACACAAAGCTTTATGGTACAAACATTCTGGTTGAATTTGTAGTACATTTAAATTAAACTATTTGAGGAAATAATTTAAATTTGCACCATTTATCGATCCAAAAATATTGGTAGAACTTATCGACCACTGTTTGCTCTGTATTTTAAACCATCGATATCGGCATCAGCCATGGACAAAGCCATATTAGCAGATCTCTAATAATGATACTTTTACGTGGCTTAAGTGTATATAATGCCCTGTGTGTACTCAGAATGGTTATTCATTTGCATTTGGGGCACTGAAGTGTAGCAGTGAGCCGACAACCTCTCTGATCATCACCAAAACCCATCACTACACTTACATTCATACGGCGATGTGGGCGACATGTCTTGCCCAGGGACACAAAGGCAATACTGCATCTGGAAAAGCTAATCCTCTTATTAGCAGACAACTCTACAATTCTGCCTCCTGAAGTAGTGCTGCCGTCGCCTCAATTCAATTAACGCAGTTCACAAATGTAATTATTGTGTGTTTGATGTGGGGGGATACTCGGCGCAGCCCCACTCCTCGTACACCCCAGAGCTTATTACCATGACATTTGTGTTGCATGCTTAGCTTTATCTCATGGGAACCACCGGCCTCTGCCCTGCTCTGAGCCAGTGCAGAGCTGCCAGGGCACTGGACCAGCTCTGCGGGTCTGGAATGCCCCTTATGTTTGTGCATGTGTGTGTGCCGGTATTTAGCACGGTGCAGGCACTATACACACTAGCATTATGGGGACTTGGCTCCTATGTGGGTGAAAATCAGGTCCCCATGACGTAAATGCTTCATTATTAGATCAACAACATGATTTTAAGTTAATAATAAAGTTACAATAAATTATGGTTTAGGTTAAAGTGGCTGTACTAGATTATTTTGTTTATTTATTTGACTAAAATCAGTCTTGCACCAGTAAAGATGTATTATAAGCAGCTCTTGAAGTTAAAATAAGTCCTGTGTCCTGTGTGCATCCAATTATCAAGCATTTTATTGAGTATCAGAAAGTGTGTTGTTAGCATGTAAGTTGTTTTTAGCATTGCCAGAATTAAATTAACTTTGTTTTTCACTTTGTTTTTCGGTTAGACTTTAAGGTTAGGCAAGTCTCCAGAAAATTAATGTAAGTCAATGTAATGTTCCCCAAAAAAAAGCATGGAAACCCAACATTAATGTGAATATGTGTCTGCGTGTGTATATTTATGCGCGTCCATATGTGCGTGTGTGTGTGTATATGTGTGCGTAGGAGGCGGTCTTTCTCAGATTCACACTTCGTGCATCTCTATCGGAGTCTGTTCTCACTCGTGTCCCTCCTGCTCGGGGAACGTCTGCTTTTTCTGTGACTCCTCTTCAAATTATGGCATGAATCACCATCTTTGGATCTATTACAACAGTTTTCTCACACTATTTAAACCTATAATTGCAAGGAGTGCATGCATGGGTGACGTTGATAAAAAAAAGTGTCTTGAAATATTACGAAAAGATGAATATATTAATGTAATGATGTTTTTGCATTCAATCAAAAAGGAAAGACAATGTGGAAATGCTTTTATGACGATTTGGCGGCACGGTAGCTGGGTGTGAGATCGATAAAGTTGCTTTCTTCTTTAAGATTGGATAAATGTGACTGGTTTGTAATATTAGCCACAGATATGCATAAATATAACTGTTATTCAGTGTAATGGTCAAAATATCTACAGCAAGATTATGTAAGAATTAATCAAACTAAACAATAAATTAAACCCTCAAAGTCTTAAAGGTCTTGTATTACACAAACTTGACTTTTGTGAGCTTTAAGCCATGTTACAATGCTGTTGCCTCCTCAAAATCATACCTGGAGTTGTGTTTTGTGTTTGAGTAGCCCTTGCGTAGGTGTATGGAGTTTAAAAACACAGTGGAACACTTGCTGTATTACCACATGGCATCACAAGTGTTTTCAGTTTGAGAGAAGAACTCAGCCTTAATCTGCAGGGTTTGTATGTTAAACGTGTGACTGAAACTAAACAAAATTCCAGGTATGTTTTTGATGAGGAAACAACATCATAACATAGATGAGAAAATAGCATTAAATGGAGCTTTTAAATTGAACTATTCCAAGGCTGAACTACATCTCTTTCATTTCTAAACCAGATCTAAACCAGGTCTAAATCAGGTCTAAACACATGTCTAAACCAGGTCTAAATCAGGTCTAAATCAGGTCTAAACACATGTCTAAACCGGGTGTAAATCGTAGTCTAAACCAGGTGTAAACCAGGTCTCAATCCAAGTCTAAACCAGGTCTTAACCAGGTCTAAACCCAAGTCTAAACTGGGTCTAAATCCAAGTCTAAACCCAAGTCTAAACCAGATCTAAACCCAGGTCTAAACAAGGTCTCCATCCAAGTCTAAACCAGGTCTTAACCAGGTCTAAATCAGGTCTAAACACATGTCTAAACCAGGTCTAAATCAGGTCTAAACACATGTCTAAGCCGGGTGTAAATCCTAGTCTAAACCAGGTGTAAACCAGGTCTCCATCCAAGTGTAAACCAGGTCTTAACCAGGTCTAAACCCAAGTCTAAACTAGGGCAAAATACAAAACCAAACCTACCTGACTTACCCTAGCCTAAGCAGCTGTAAACCGTGTCTCGAGAAGCTTGACTTCCCCCCTGACATGTGTGAAACTTGGACAGCCTACTCTAGTGGAATGTGTATCGATCGTGTTAATGCAAGGTGTGATGATCGCATTGGACACGGGACCTTTAATATCGATTATTCACTTAAGATGTGACCCCTCACCCTTCAACTCACCACAACCTGTCCCTCTGCCTTTCCTGCTGCTTCAGATGTTATTGCTTTGTCTAGAATTTTCCATGTATGTCATTAAACTCGTCTGTCTCCATGCAGACACCAGGCTAAGTTAGAGAGGTGACCGTGGTAACAGTAAGAATGTTCTTTAAGCTATTTCAAAACCAGTCGTAGCTGAATAAACTGAAGTTGAGTTGCTTGGAGACAACAAGGGGCCGATCATCCACCAGAAGAGTTACATAGTGCAGCTTTGACTGGGTAATATTTACTACTCGACTTAGAAGTAGCGGTGAGCTTGTTAGGCATGAGTGCAATGTTGTTTTTAAATAGTTTCTCCATGGATTTCAGCTTCCATAGATAGACAGAGGTGAGATAGATAAAACATTTAGTTTTTGTGTTTTTGATATGTTCATTGCTATGACAACAGTCCTAATTTTTCATCATTCTGAAACTCGTGGATAGAACATTTTTGTATGGTCCTCCTTTGGACATTCATTTGTTTTTCCCGTTTATGCATATATATGGTATAGTCATGTGATTAATGATATTATTCCATTATTTTTCTAATCGCAAATATATAATCCCACAATTTCATCCATGTATGTACGGCCATTTTCAAAAACATCATGTCATCATCTGTTGTAAAATAGCACCTCTTTAACAGGTCATGGGGAGGCCAAGAGGCAGTACCTCTAAAAGCATTTTCCGTCCTTCTCTTGAGTGCGTTTATTCATCTTTGAGCAGCTCACTCCCGTCTCTATTTTAACATCTGGGATAAGCCTTAAGTGGTTCCCAGCTCCCCCTCACCAGATTGTATCAAGCATTCCAAGAAAGAAATATTACTATCTGTATTTGAAGACATACTTTTGTGGTACAGGTTTGTGAGCTTTGCAAATAGCTTTTTTTTTTTTTTCTTTCTCATCTCAGGTCTCACAGCTCCGTAACTGACTATTCAAAGTGGTTTGTATATACACTTACTTGGGACTGGCACAGGAGTTGAAATACTAGGTCTAAACTCCATCCATCCATTTTCTTCCGCTTCTCCATTTCTGGGTCGCGGGGGGCAGCAGTCCAAGCAGATCTGCTGCCCAAAACACAATGCACCAGCCCCCATGAATCCTCCCGCGGGTGGTGGGTCCACGGGCGTCTAAACTCCAGGTATGTTTTTGATGAGGTAACAGCATTCTAAGGGCCCCCTAGTCACTATTTTTTCCCGAGGACCGGGGAGGTGGGTGGTGCGAGTGACTATTTTTTTCCCAAGGACCCGGGGGTAGTCAGGGCCGGCCCTGACTAAAAGCTCACAAGAATCAATTCTGCATTATATAGGGCCTTTAATAGTGACACATAATACACAAATGTAAAGAAGAAGTACTGTCTTGTTAGTTTCTTTCACAATGATGAATAATTCCAGCTGTATGTGTACAGTGGTCCCTCGCTCTATCGCGGTTCACTGATCGTGGCCTCGCTGTTTTGCAGATTTTTTTTTTTTCCAAATGTTTTTAAAAAATGTTTTCAATTTTTTTTTATAGTGTAACTTTTTTTAAATAGTGTAACATTGTGTTCTGCGTCCTGATTGGCTAAGAGACTAGACCAGGACTAAACGTGGACTAAACCAGGTCTAGACCAGAACTAAACCAGGTCTAGACCAGAACTAAACCAGGTCTAGACCAGAACTAAACCAGGTCTAGACCAGGTCTAAACCTGGACTGGCCCTGGACTAAACTGGGACTAGACCAGAACTAAACCGGGACTAGACCAGGTCAAAACCAGGATTAAACAGCTCTTTGCTGGTTTCGTGCGGCTGTTTTGTGGCTCGGGCTGAGAGCACGCGGTCCAGGCGCGGCGGTTCGATTTCGTGCTCGCAGCCTTGGTGTACGCCCGGCGTCGCTCTGGTCATGTTTCTCTGTCACGGATTTGTCCACGATGAGGGGTGCACGTGTGGAGCTTCTCCAAGGGGTTGGTGCGCGTCGCTTCGCATCCAGGGACGTGGCGGTGCTCCTCGCGCGTCCGGCGGGGCTTCCGGGGCCGTGTCTCCCCCCACGTGTCACTATTAATACATTTTGTTGAAAATCTATGAAAGTTTGAGTGTTTAAACGAGAACAAATGTGAGAAAAGGTTAATTCCAGTCTGAGAAAAGTGTATAATGTGTGTGGTGAGGCATTTACAGCCTTAAAACATGTAGAAAAATTGTAAAATATAAAGTTGTCCTACTTCGCGGATTTCTCTTATTGCGGGTTATTTCTGGAACCTAACCCCCGCGATAAACGAGGGATTACTCTATGCAGAAACAATGCAGTTTTGTCACTTTTGCGCTCAGTGAAAGGTGCAAGAATGATACTCTGCCAATGCCGTGAAAATAAAATGAATATTCAAACATCGTTCACACTCTGTTTTCCTGTTCACTCATCCCATTGTAACGCTTGGAAAAGTGGAAGTCCTCCAAGTCCCTCACTGTTCTTTCTTTACAATGCCATGGTGGGTTTGGAAACATTATATTCAATTTGTCAAGTCTTCTCAGTTGTGAAGGAGGGTGTTTAAGAGGCTGGCGCAGGGCCCGGTGAGGTTCTGAGCTGTTTGTCTAGCTGCTTCGATAGTTAATGGAGGTATTATTTGGTACTGAAGTGAGGAAAGATGGCGGCAAAGTGGAGTTTGAAGGATTTTCGGGACTCCTGGCTCACGAGGACAGGCTATAACCCTATGATTATAGTGCAAAAAGAACTAAGAGCTCCATTGCTGTTTTTATATAGATGTAACAATAACTGAAATATCGTAGTATTGTATCATCCAAAGTCTCAAAATAATAACATGGGCCATCACAATATATCAAATTACAAGTCTGTTTGCTTAAAGTCATTGTTACGTTGCAGCAGCACAGAGAGAACTACATATACCATGATCCTTTGCTCTGTGCCAGTACAATCTACATTATGAAATAACTGTTACAAAGCATTTTCAAATCATAATTATTTGACTTATGACAAAAAAGAGGCATATTCACAGTTCTGTTAACCTCCACAAAATATCAAAAATAAATATTGTACCGTGAGTGGCATATCTTGAAAATATCGTATCGAGAGAGTCGGATATTGTTACATCCCTAGTGTTTTATTGTATTGTTTTTGGATCGTTTTGGGATATTTCAATTCAGAAACATTTACAAATCAACAAAATCACAAACTTTTTCCATTCACTGAAAAAATGGTCATGAATGGCGTTTGAATTAAAAATAATACAAAAAATATTACTATGATTTTTTTTTTCATATATAGCAAAGTTGCACTATGTAGCTTTTCTGTTACAGGGTCAGCTGCCTGCTTGTTTCCATGGAGATGTTTTTGCTTTGCCTGGAATGTTGCACAGTACGGCATTAAACATATTTATCTCTATGGAGACAGCAGTTTATATCTGGAGAGGTTACCCCACTCACGTGAGTGCATGTTTTTTAATGTGCTTACATCTGTGCTTGAATTCATGCAAAAATAAATATGTTTAATGCCATACTGTGGAACATTTAAGACCATAACTTTAGGTGGCAAACTTCCACCAAAAAAATAAAACAAAAAACATGAAGTAAAATATACTCAACAAAAATATAAACGCAACACTTTTGTTTTTGCTCCCATTTTTCCTGAGATGGACCCAAGGATCCAAAATTCACTCCAGATACACAACACTACCATTTCTCTCAAACATTGTTCACAAATCTGTCCAAATGTGTGACAGCGAGCACCTCTGCCCCGCCGAGACAATCCACCCCACCTCACAGGTGCGCCACATCAAGATGCCGATCCGACATCATGACCAGTGCACAGGTGCGCCCCAGACTGCCCACAATAAAAGGCCACACCGAAATGTGCATTTTTATTTGCTTTATTGGGGGTCTGGGGACTCAGAACCAGTCAGTATCTGGTGTGACCACCATTTGCCTCATGCAGTGCAACACATCTTCTTCGCATAGAGTTGGCCTGTGGAGTACTTCTTCCACCACTGGTCAAATGCAGAAGACAAATTTCCTTTCTGGGACAATAAAGTGTACCCAACATGGTGCACATTTTAACATAGGTTCATACATTATAAAACATGCATATTCTTTTGCTTTTATACCGTTTCTTTATTTTCAAACATGGCGACTGCCTCAAGCATTCTGACCTAATCCAACAGGGACAATGACTACATCCCCTCAACCTAGAATCAAAAAGCATCTCGTACGTCTCATTCACCGCTTTGAAAAGTACACCACCGCTGAGGATTCCAATAATGCATAATTAATCAGCAATAGTCATAAAATTAAAGATATGCCAGCTCATAAAATAATTGCAGCATTCCCTCTCTCCAGCTCCCTGCACGGTTTGTATGCAAAGCAGCCCTGTTCATTTGTGAGCCCAATCTGATATTGTATTGGGATAATGAATAATTACACCTGCCGAGCATCTTCTCTCAAGTCGTTTTGATTTTATTTCACACAGTAAATAAACGGGGTTCTACTGCGCCGATGTGGCTCTTATCACTAAATCCGTCACTTATAGTGCACGACTCATTGAGTTGAATTTACAACTGTGTCGATGAGCGTTATCACCGGTATTGAGGGAGAGGATTGTGATTTAAAGGTGCGCTGTGTCATTTTTCGGGTGGAGGGTCCGTCACCTGCTCTTTTCTATCGGTACAATAGATACAATAGATACAATAGATACGATGGATGGATGAATGGATAGATGTAGATAGATAGATAGATAGATAGATAGATATGATGGATGGATGATAGATAGATAGATAAATAGATACTACGGATGGATGGATATAGATAGATATGATCGATAGATAATACGGATGGATGGATGGATAGATATAGATAGATAGATAAATAGATAGATACAGTAGATGCAATGGATGGATGGATGGATATAGATAGATAGATAGATAGATACGATGGATGGATGGATGGATGGATAGATAGATCGATCGATAGATAGACAGATAGGTAGATATGATGGATGGATGATAGATACAATAGATACTACGGATGGATGGATATAGATAGATATGATCGATAGATACAATGGATGGATGGATAGATATAGATAGATACGATAGATACTATGGATGGATGGATGGATAGATATAGATAGATAAATAGATAGATACAATAGATGCAATGGATGGATGGATGGATAGATGGATGGATATAGATAGATACGATAGATACTATGGATGGATGGATGGATAGATATAGATAGATACAATAGATAGATACAATGGATGGATGGATGGATAGATATAGATAGATACAATAGATAGATACAATGGATGGATGGATGGATAGATATAGATAGATACGATAGATAGATACTATGGATGGATGATAGATATAGATAGATACGATAGATAGATACAATGGATGGATAGATAGATACTATGGATGGATGGATAGATATAGATAGATACAATAGATAGATACTATGGATGGATGGATGGATGGATGGATGGATAGATATAGATAGATATGATAGATAGATAGATACAATGGATGGATAGATAGATACTATGGATGGATGGATAGATATAGATAGATACAATAGATAGATACTATGGATGGATGGATGGATGGATGGATGGATAGATATAGATATATATGATAGATAGATACAATGGATGGATAGATAGATACTATGGATGGATGGATAGATATAGATAGATACAATAGATAGATACTATGGATGGATGGATGGATGGATGGATGGATAGATATAGATAGATATGATAGATAGATAGATAGATAGATGGATACAATGGATGGATGGATAGATATAGATAGATAGATAGATACGATGGATGGATGATAGATAGATAGATAGACAGATAGGTAGATATGATGGATGGATGATAGATAGATAAATAGATAGATACAATAGATGCAATGGATGGATGGATATAGATAGATATGATAGATAGATACAATGGATGGATAGATAGATACTATGGATGGATGGATAGATATAGATAGATACGATAGATAGATAATACGGATGGATGGATAGATATAGATAGATAAATAGATAGATACAATAGATGCAATGGATGGATGGATAGATACAATAGATACTACGGATGGATGGATAGATATAGATAGATAGATAGGTAGATAGATAGATAGATAGATAGGTAGATAGATAGACAGACAGATAGGTAGATAGATAGATAACTCTCTGTAGTACAATAGAAATCTTCCTTTTAACAGTATTAGTTTTAGTCGCCCCCGTGTGTATTAAATACTATTGGCCTATTGAATACTGTGATGTCATCTGAACCCAGCAGTTGCTTTGATTGGGAAGATCCACAGTACATGGAACTTCTGTATTGTATTTATTCAGTCACAGGTGCTTTTATTACCTTAATACTTTGAAAAACACATTCTTACTGTGAGTGGGGTCACCTCTCCACAGAATCAACCTGTAACTTGGGCTTTTCTGTTCAGAGTGTGTGTGTTTCTCCTCAGCACTGTGATGCCCACTGGTGCTGACAGGCTGCCCCAGTGGTATTGAAGCATGGGTCAAATGCAGAGAGTAAATAAAGAGACATGAAACGCTAACTTTAACCTTAGTGCGGTCATCTGCTATATACTGTATCTCTAATTCCATACAGAAGAACATTCCAGGCAAAGCAATAACATCTCCATGCACATTTTTTCTACTACATTACACTTATTTAGTATAATTTAAAGGAAAAGTAAAGTTTTTTTTACAATTTGAGCCTTATTTCGGTAATAAAACAAGTTGTTTTACTCACCCATATCACTTTGGTGTCATATGGAGCATTTCCGGAGATTTTTAAGATTAGCGTTAGGCTAACGCCGTTAGCCTAGCGCCGTTAGCCTAGCGCCGTTAGCCTAGCGCAACTTATAGCCATAACTCGGGGCATTCCCCGAGCATGTAATATGCCCCGTGCGGGCTCCAAATAACACAAACTTTAGCACTTTTCAAATCATAGAAGCTCGATGTCTTTAGTCTACGATTTCGTTTGGTCAAAAGTGGCCTGTAATCCGAGATTTAGCCATAGTTTCGAGTAGATGAGGACGCCAGTGCGCATGCGCGGAGTGTGCTCTCAGCTCCCGGGACCCAAACATGGAACGCAAAGCTGTAAACTATGGCTCCATATGACACCAAAGTGATATGGGTGAGTAAAACAACTTGTTTTATTACCGAAATAAGGCTCAAATTGTAAAAAAACGTTACTTTTCCTTTAAAGGTGCTTTGTATAACTTTTCTTGTGGCGGGACCGTCAAATGCTTTTCATGTTTCACAGTATGGCATTAAACCTTTTTATCTTCATGGAGACCAAACCAGACCAAGTTACAGGTCAGATCTGAGGAGAGGCGACCCTGATCAGAGTCAGAATGCCTGTTTGTAGGTATTTTTGAGCTATAAAGGCACCTGTAATTGAATAAACGTAAGTAAGAGTTTTTGTTTTTAAAGTCATACTGTGGAACATTCCAGGCAGAGCAATGACACATCCAAAGAAACAAGCGGACCTCCAACCAAAAGGTTACACAGTGTACCTTTAAGTGTCAACTTTAATTTTCACGTCACAAATCTGATATTGTGATGACAAAAAATGTATTTTAATTCTGTTTTTTGGAGCCCTCATTTTTGTTTGATATTTTTATTTTGATCTAATTGCACGTGCAGGTTAGGTCGGTGCCCTGCTGTTGTGGAGGCAGGAGGAATCGTCTGGGGAGAGCGCGGTCTTTCCTCTCAGTGTAAATGCTGCGAGACCCGGGGGACCGTCCCATACAGCGTCTCTCCACAAGGACACGACACAATGTTATTGGACGCCTAAAAATACCCCCGCAACCTTGATAAGCAGATGAGGGGGATGAGAGGGAGGAGGAGATGTGTGTTTTTGTTTTTGACATCAGGAAAGACAGGATGAAAAAAAAGGACAAAACTAAGGACAAACCATTATGAGGTGAGGCACAGTCTGGTCTGGTGACGCTAGTTTGACGTAGACGGCTGTAGATTTGTTACAGTGTCCAACACACAGAAACAACAGGGAGGTTCAGAGTATGTTAATGAGAATTGACATTTCACACCTTAGGATATAAACAACTAGGGTGTGTTTACTTCAATGCAGTTTGCTCCTTCCTTCGCACAGACATTCAGAGCCATGTCAGAACTGAAGAAGCTACTTGGATGAAACGTTTAAAGATCCCATGACATGGTACTTCTTGATGCTTTTATATGGCTCCTTAATGGTTCCCTAATACTGTAAATGAATCCTTCTTCAAAATCAACACTCAGTGCATGAGAAACAGAGATAAGATGAGAAAGAGTAATTTTTCTCCCTCAGAACAGGTCATAATGGGCGTTGTTGCTTGAATGCAAGTGAGGAGAAAAGAGCTGGCCAATAGTAGAGGGTGGGGGCGTGGCCAAACTCTCCGCTCTCAGCTCTCAGCAGTGCGCTCTCTGATCCATTTCCGCGTTTTTGCGTGGAGAAGAGATTAGAAGCGTTCCATTGAAAAATAAACACATTCCCACAGAAAATAAAATTAAACCACTGCTGTTCAAAGGTCCAGAGGCTCAGATAAAGGACTTCCGAGCCTAGAAACACTCGGACGTGCCTCCAGGCAAATAAAAAAAATGCATTTCGCATTGCCTAGCGCATTCGCAGTCCAAACTCTCTGGGCGTGATTTACAGAGACGCTGAGTTCAGACAGACGGGGGTGGAACTGCATTTGCATTTTTTTTTTTCGATCTGACGTCAATAAGGTGCCTTGTTCAAACTCGCCCGTTTGAGCTCTGATTTTTTGTAACGCAGAAAAGGATCGCAAATGCTCAGTTTAAACATTTCACAACTTTTAACCATGGGGGGGGGGGCCTAAACAGGGTAGGTTGAGCTCACATTAACGTTCAAAAACCTCAGAAAGTGAAAATTTCATGCCATGGGACCTTTAAAAATGTACTTAAATGTACTCAATACTTTTGAGTTTGTTGTCTCTGTGTCAGGGACAGTCAAATAATATTGAGATAAAGGTAAAAAGAAAGTACTCTTACTGAAGACCCCCAATATTTTTAAAACTCTACATTAAGAATTTTAATTCATGAGTTCAGTTGGTTAAGTATCTGTAATTACTTTTTTTAATTACCAAAAAAAGAAATGATAAATAAATAGTAGATTGAAAATTAGTCACTTTTAATTTGATATACAGTAGCTGATGTTCAGTGTAATTTTTAACATGAGTTTGAAGGCTTAATTACAAGTGTGTCAATTGTAACATAAGAAAATACTGTCAACTGAACTTTGTAGTAAAAATAGTCAAAATGTACGGAGTGCCCTATACCTTTCTGTCTTCATGGAGACCAAACCAGACCAAGTTACAGGTCAGATCTGTGGATTTTTCTAGGTGTTTTTGGGCTATAAATCCACTTGTAACTGAATAAATGTAAGGTAGAGCTGTTTAATGTCCTACTGTGGAACATTCCAGGCAGCGCAATCCATAGAAACAAGCAGATGGACCCCCCCAACTGAAAACATCCATAGCGCACCTTTAATCAATTAGCCCACCAAATATACCTGAAGCAAGAAAGCTAAAAATCAAAACACAATCTTTATCTTAACCAGTTTGAGCCTTACATGTTTTTGTTTTTGTCATCCACAAAGATGCCACACGCAGAGGACAACGTGATCCGCAGGTGCATATTGTCTGGGTCTGGTCCTTGACTTTCTCGTCCTTTTCATTTTCGGGGCATGTCCATTTTTCAGGAGCCAGAGGTGAACTGTCAGAACAGAGTGGTCAGAGAGTCTTTGAAAAATGCTCTTTCTCTGGACTCACGTTCCGTCTCAAAGTGGTGACATTTTTATTCTGTTCCTGTGCCTGTCATGGCCGCCCTGTTGCTCGGAGGTACAAACAACCCATGGTAGTGGTCATAGGACACGATGTACCATTTACCTAACACCGTGCAGTCAGTCTGGTTCAAATGCTTCTGATGTGTGTGCTCAGACCTGACACAGAACTCCACTCAAAATGGACCTCTCCTCTTTTAAATTATTGATATTTTTCAATCATGTTGCGCTGGTGGTGTTCTACACAGTGGTGGAAAAAGTATTGAGTTTTGGTACTTAAAAGTGCACTGTGTGACTTCTGTAGGTGGAGGGTCCTCTCCTTGTTTTTATCCATGGAGATGTTATTGTGTTAAAATGTTCCACAGTAGGGCATTAAACATATCCCCTTTCACTTGTTCAATTACAGGTTTCTTATAGCTCAAAAATACCTTAAAAACATGTATTCTAACCATGTGCAAGCTTGCTTCTCCATAGATCTAACTATTAATCTGTCTCCTTTGTGATTACCTCATTTATTTCCATACTGTGGAATTAATGCACAGTAATATCGCCATGGAGACAAGCAGGTGGTGGACCCACCACCAGAAAAGTTACACAAAAGTATCACATGAAAAAAATACCTATTTAAAAATGTACTTAAAGGTCCCATGACATGGTACTTCTTGATGCTTTTATATGGCTCCTTAATGGTTCCCTAATACTGTAAATGAATCCTTCTTCAAAATCAACACTCAGTGCATGAGAAACAGAGATAAGATGAGAAAGAGTCATTTTTCTCTCTCTGAACAGTCCATTCTGGGCGTTGTTGCTTGAATGCAAATTAGGAGGACAGAGATGGCCTATAGTAGAGGGTGGGGCTGTGGCCAAACTCTCCGCTCTCCGCTCTCAGCTCTCAGCTCTCAGCTCTCAGCTGTCCGCTCTGATCCATTTCCGCGTTTTTGCGCGGAGAAGAGATGAGAAGCGTTCTATTGAAAAATAAACACATTTCCACAGAAAATAAAATTAAACCACTGCTGTTCAAAGGTCCAGAGGCTCAGATAAAGGACTTCCGAGCCTAGAAACACTCGGACGTGCCTCCAGGCAAATTAAAAAACGCATTTTGCATTGCCTAGCGCATTCGCAGTCCAAACTCTCTGGGCGTGATTTACAGAGATGCTGAGTAGACACAGACGGGGGTGGAACTGCATTTTTCAAGCTGACGTCAATAAGTTGCCTTGTTGAGAATCGCACGTTTGAGCTGTGTTTTTTTCTAACGCAGAAAAGGACCGCACATGCTCAGTTTAGACATTTCGCAACTTTTAACCATGAAGGCGGGCTAAACAGGGTAGGGGAGCTCACATTAACGTTCAAAAACCTCAGAAAGTGAAAATTTCATGCTATGGGACCTTTAAAGAACTAAAATGTAAAGGTATTTCACACAGATTTTCAGATCTAATCTGATTTTGTTTGTGCTAAATTTTAATTCAGATTCTTTTCCTAATAATAATAATAATAATAATAATAATAATAATAATAATAATAATAATAATAATAATAATAATAATTCATAGCATTTATATAGCGCCTTTCATGACACCCAAAGCGCTTTACAGTTCATTGTTCATTCACTCCACACTCGGTGGTGGTAAGCTTCTTTTTGTCGCCACAGCTGCCCTGGGGTAGACTGACGGAAGTGGGGCTGCCATTGTGCGCCATCGGCCCCTCCGACCACCACCAACACTCACACACACTCCACTTTCATACTAGTTGTTTTTATTTGTATATTTTAGTTTTAGTTGCTTTAGTTTTAGTTGTCTTATCTTATCTTATCTCATCTTATCTTATCTCTTAAACTATGAACGCTCCTCACCCCTATACATTTTTAAGCAAGTCTCAAACAATCGTAAAAAAAATACTTTAACTTTTCAGTCCAGTTTATAAATGTAGTGGAGTAGAAAGTGCAGATACATGCTCTCAAATGAAGTAACAGGCCTAACTGTTGTTTATCATGCGAGAAATACACAAAACCACATCAGAGACAGGTGCTTTCATGTCAGATCTGTGAAGAAGCTCCGCACATAGTAAGCATGGATGTTTTCAATTTTGAGCAGTAAGACCTCCCATAAACATATGCAAGAAAAGCAATCTTTAATACCATGCAAAGCAACAACATTACCATGGAAACAAGCAGACAGGTTACATGGTGCACCTTTAAAAACTCACTGGAGAAGACTTTTTTTTAACTTGTGTGGTATGATGCATAATAATAATAATAATAATAATAATAATAATAATAATAATAATATGATTCAAAATATTGTGGTTTTAACATTGAAGTCTGGCAACACGTGGGATTGGAGATAATTCCGGGTGCTTTCATGTCCCAAACCATTGTCCAGTAATAATTAAATGAATGCTAATTCTCCTCCACTCGTCATTTGAGGCAAATGCTACTTCAAAGTGTGCTGGAAGGTGGAGATGCTGTGAGCGGTTGTGGTGCGCCGTGTCTCTTGTCAACAGGATTTGCAGTGTTTACCAAGTGTGTACAGATGTTTGTTAAAGTTTCATGGTCATGATTAACACAGAGGAATTCATTAGAGGCTGGCTGTTTTCTCTCCTCACATGTTTACTGTCGACGGAGAGGCGTTCACTTCACTGAGCTCCGACTCCCAAACTGCAAATGTCAGAAAGTGAGCCAACAAGACTCCTGTCATTTTTAATAATGCTGAGAGAGGAGAAAAGAGAGGGAGGGAGAAAGAGAAGAGAAGGGTAGAGAGGTGGATAGAGAGAGAGGGAGAGGAGGAGAGAAAAGAGAGGAGAGGAGAGAAAGAGAGCAGGGGAAAGGGAAAAAGAGGAGAGAGTGAGAAGAAGTAGAGTGGGGGAGGGAGAAGGAGAAAGAGAGAGAGAGAGAAGAAGGGGAGAGAGGTGGATAGAGAGGGAGGGGAAGGAGAGTAGGAAAGAGAGGAGGAGGACAGAGGATAAAACTGGCTTTTGGGACCAATACTGTGCCGCATGTTTGGGTTTGGTGACAGCGTGACAAGTCCTGAAACACTGATCCCTCCACTGGCCTCTGTCTGCACATGAACAAATGATCGAACATTTGTCTGTGAAATTGTCCTCAGGGGGATTATTTCTTAGTTTGACATTCGCAAATTAAATCTTGGTAAATACAATGTGTTGGATGAAAGGTGCAATGTATAACATTAGGTGTCAAGTGTCATTCATTGTTTTTTCTGCATCTCCATGGAACCAATACCAATACCAAGCAAGTCAGATGTGTGAAGATGCAATGTATTATTATTATTATTATTATTATTATTATTATTATTATTATTATTATTATTATTATTATTATTATTATTATTATTATAAGATAAGATAAGATAAGACTTTATTGATCTCACACAGGAGAAATTTACTTGTCACAGTAGCTCCAGGTAGGGACAGTTTGAACAAGAAGACAAGTGCATGCAGGCAAAAAAAAGGCATAAAGATAGGTGATAATAATAATTTTAAAAAAAAGTAATAAATCTAATAATAATAATAGTAGTGGTAATAATAAAAAACAGTGACCGGGAGAGTATTGAAAAAAATTGGAAAAACTATATTGCACGATAGGAGTATTGAAAAAAACAACAATATTGCACATTGGGAAAACGATATTGCACGGTAGGACTATACAGTAGAATTATACAGTCTGATGGCGGTGGGGATGAAGGATCTGCGGCGGGGCGGGGGTAGCTCAGTTCCCGCTCTTGAAGGGTTGACCGTGTGTGATCCCAGCTCACACAAATGAGCGCTGCCGTTGTGTCCTTGGGCAAGACACTTAACCCCACCTTTCCCCCAGTGTCTGCGGACACTGCTAGCCCCCATGGCAGAAGATACATCAAGGCCTGTTGTGACATGAGCCGTCCTCCCGCGGACCCACCACCCGTGGGAGGATTCATGGGGGCTGGTGCATTGTGTTCTGGGCAGCAGATCTGCTTGGACTGCTGCCCCCGCGACCCAGAAAATGGAAAAGCGGAAGAAGATGAATGAATTATTATTATTATGTTTTGTTTTTTGTTTTTTTTCAAGAAAGAGGTTTGATACCAATTCATTAAAGGTCCCATGGCATGACATTTTCATTTTATGAGGTTTTTGAATGTTAATGTGAGCTCTCCTACCCTGTTTAGCCCCCCCACCCCCACCCCCACCCCCATGGCTAAAAGTTGCGAAATGTGTAAACTGAGCCTTTGCGATCCTTTTCCATGTTTGAAAAAAAGACAGCCCAAACGGGCGATTCTGACAAGATGCGTTTTTTTATTTGCCTGGAGGCACGTGAGAGTGTTTCCAGGCTCGGATGTCCTTTATCCGAGCCTCCAAACCTCTGAAACAGCAGTGGTTTAATTTTATTTTCTGTGGAAATGTGTTTATTTTTCAATGGAAATCGTCTCATATCTTCCTCCGCGCTTAAACACGGAAGTGGGGCCAGCGCACATCGCACCGCTAAACGAGGAAAGAGCGGAGAGTTTGGCCCCACCCCCACCCGCTGCACTGGCCTGTCTCTGTCCTCCTCATTTGCATTCAAGCAACAACGCCCAGAATAAAGTGTTTGAGAGAGATATTTATGACTCTGACTGTGTTCATGAGGCTTTCTCATGCACTGAGTCTTGATTTTGACGAAGGATTCATTTACAGTATTAGGGAACCATTAAGGTGCCATATACAGTAAAAGCATCAAGAAGTACCATGTCATGGGATCTTTAAAAATCAACTGTCTGGGATAGTGTCAGGCAGTTGCTTTCCCATAATTCTTGTTGGACGGAAAATGATGACCGTGAGAAGAACTTGTGCAGAGAAAATGCTACGGAAAATGAAATGATTATAATTAGCATGTTTTGTTTTATTTAGCGGCTTTTACCATACGATTCATGATGTAAAGAGCATTTATCTTGACAAGTATAAATAAAAATCAGGTGCATGCCCTGTGAGATCTTCTGTTACACCCGTCCTTGCTGTGAGGTTTACATGTGCTATACCATCCCGCCGGGTGCCTCACAACTAACCACCACTGGGGTAAATGGCTAACTGTGAGCATAATCCTCCTCTTTTTCTCATTTGAAGTGGCGGAGTCCGTGGCTGGTTTTCCATATCCGTGCTGGGAGTGATAGGAAATTGAAACAGATATTATTATTATATGAGTATCCGGTGTCTATATTAATTAGTGGAGTCAGAGTGAAGAGTGGGTGAAGCGCTTAGCGAATTCCCAAGTGAACCAGATATAATTATAATGGGGTTTGTGCCTCCTCTGCCTGTCCAATGATGAAAAGCACTTATTTCAGCTCAGCTTTAAAAGATATGGGCAGAATCAGCATTGCTTAATAAAAGGAATCTCCGAGAATCTGCTGTTACTGCAAAAATACAGTTCAATTTTAATGTGTTTTTTTTGTCTTTACCTTATTTTGCCTCATGAACACGAGTTACTTTTGTGTAAAGCTGCACAATGTAACTTTTCTGACCAAAACCTGCCTGTTTCCATTGCGTTGCTTGGCAAGAATATGTTTTTTAATATAGTTTTGAGGAATAAAAACTTTACTTAAGGCCACAAAGCATTTACATCTGATGGGCTTCTTAGCAGAAATGTTACATAATACACCTTTAAAATTCAGGAATATTAGTAGTAGTATTATTGTAACATTTTTGCAGTAGTAGTAGTAGTAGTTGTTGTAATTTTTGTAAGTTTTTCTATACTTAAATGTAGTGCTAAATACTTGGTTACTGCAACTCAAATTGAACTAAATTTTGTTGGTACTTTGCGTAACTCTTTTGTCCTGCTCAAATTATAAACAAGTTCATATTGCTTTTCATAGTAACACGTACCTGTACCTGATTTTTCTCCGTGTAATTTACCTAAATTTGAATAACTGCATACTGATCGCATCTAATTCTAAAGCGTTTTATTGTCCAATAATCAGGAAGCATGCGAGTTGTTAGCTTTACTGCGATAGCAAATATCTGCACTGTTTTTGGAATGTTTAAAAATAGCTTATAAACTCATCGCGGTAAATAATTAAAGGAAAAGTAACGTTTTTTACAATTTGAGCCTTATTTCGGTAATAAAACAAGTTGTTTTACTCACCCATATCACTTTGGTGTCATATGGAGCATTTCCGGAGATGTTTTAGATTAGCGTTAGGCTAACACCGTTAGCCTAGCGCGACTTATAGCCATAGCTCGGGGCATTTCCCAAGCATGTAATATGCCCCCGTGCTCCAAATAACACAAACTTTAGCACTTTTCAAATCATAGAAGCTCGATGTCTTTAGTCTATGATTTCGTTTGAATCAAAAGTGGCCTGTAATCCGAGATTTAGCCATAGTTTACAGCAGGGGTCTCAAACTCAATTTACCTAGGGGCCGCATGGGGTAGAATCTGAATGAGGCTGGGCCGCATCAGGATTTCCACAAGAAAAGTGCAAATAAATCATTCCAATGTTCTCAAATATATTTATTTTTAATACAAATGAAATAAATGAAAAAAATGATAAAATAATAAATCAATCAGTAATAAATAATTTAATAATAATAATGGTCATACAGTAGATACAGACGACTAAAGAAACCGCATATTGACTGGCTGGCTGGCTAGTTATTTTTTATTCAGTTTTAAATGTATGTATTTGCCTGAAATGGAACATTGAACATAAACTGTTAAACATGGATTCTCTGGTTCAGTCCTGGTTTAGTCCTGGTTCAGTCCTGGTTTAGTCCTGGTTTAGTCCTGGTTTAGTCCTGGTTTTAGACCTGGTTCAGTCCTGGTTCAGTCCTGGTTTAGTCCTGGTTCAGTCCTGGTTCAGTCCTGGTTCAGTTCTGGTTTAGACCTGGTTTAGTCCTGGTTTAGTCCTGGTTCAGTCCTGGTTCAGTCCTGGTTCAGTCCTGGTTTTAGACCTGGTTCAGTCCTGGTTCAGTCCTGGTTTTAGACCTGGTTCAGTCATGGTTAAGTCCTGGTTCAGTCCTGGTTCAGTCCTGGTTTTAGACCTGGTTCAGTCCTGGTTTAGACCTGGTTCAGTCCTGGTTTTAGTCCTGGTTTAGTCCTGGTTTAGTCCTGGTTCAGTCCTGGTTCAGTCCTGGTTTAGTCCTGGTTTAGTCCTGGTTCAGTCCTGGTTTAGTCCTGGTTTAGTCCTGGTTTAGACCTGGTTTAGACCTGGTTTAGTCCTGGTTTAGACCTGGTTCAGTCCTGGTTCAGTCCTGGTTTAGTCCTGGTTCAGTCCTGGTTTAGTCCTGGTTTAGTCCTGGTTTAGTCCTGGTTTAGACCTGGTTTAGACCTGGTTCAGTCCTGGTTCAGTCCTGGTTTAGTCCTGGTTCAGTCCTGGTTTAGTCCTGGTTTAGTCCTGGTTTAGTCCTGGTTTAGACCTGGTTTAGACCTGGTTCAGTCCTGGTCTAGTCAATATATGGATTATGGCAGTATCGCCCGGGTCTCACGCGCGCGCACATCAAACAACACGTAGCGCGAGTGAGGCCGTGACACTATCTGCACGTGTGGGAACAGGGCCGCCCGCCACCTCTCCACAGATCTGACAGGCTCTGAATGGAGTCAGAGACGGACGAAGACGCGTTCACGGAAGAAGCGCCCTCCCTCCCTCCCGCCGGAGCTGTGCGCCCGCGCGGGGAAAAGCGCGCGCAAAGCGCGCACAAATGCACCACTGTCTGCCTCCCTCGTGTCTAAGAAATGGATCAAACACTGTCCCTGTCTGATGTCTGCCTGCCGCAGCCCCAAACACACAAGCACACACAAGCACTAAAAGCTCTAAGCACTGGGACCTCACCCTAGCCCCGCCCACATTTAGAGAAAATAAGCACGACCGATGTCCCGCCCTCCAGAGCCATATACCACATCGTGATTGGTTCATTCTGCGTTGCACACAAGAAATGAAATTCATATTAATCTTGCGGGCCTCACTTATATTAATCTTTCATATTAAGACGAGGGCCGCAAATTATCGTTCCGGGGGCCGCAGTTGGCCCGCGGGCCACGTGCCTGAGACCATTGGTTTACAGCTATGCGTTCCATGTTTGGGTCCCGGGAGCTGAGAGCACACTCCGCGCATGCGCACTGGCGTCCTCATCTACTCGAAACTATGGCTAAATCTTGGATTACAGGCCACTTTTGACCAAACGAAATCGTAGACTAAAGACATCGAGCTTCTATGATTTGAAAAGTGCTAAAGTTTGTGTTACACGGGGCATATTACATGCTCGGGGAATGCCCAGAGCTATGGCTATAAGTCGTGCTAGGCTAACAGCCTAGCATTAGCGTTAGGCTAACAGCGTTAGCCTAACGCTAATCTAAAACATCTCCGGAAATGCTCCATATGACACCAAAGTGATATGGGTGAGTAAAACAACTTGTTTTATTACCGAAATAATGCTCAAATGGTAAAAAACGTTACTTTTCCTTTAAGATGTTCAGGATGCATTAGGCCAGTCTGTGGTGCAATCCTTCATTCTTAATAAACTGTCTTTCTTCATGCTTTAATAAGACTCATAATAGTGTAGTTATTATTCTTTTCTTTTATAATATTTCCAAGACCTACATAGAAACAAACCAAACTCCACTCATAAATGTGACTCTATATTCCCCTTTAAGCGTCATTACCCCAGACCCATTTAGACTCTGCACCTGCGAGGACTGAAATATTCTTTACTATGGTTCATTACAAGCCCTGCTCCACTGGCTCCTCTCTCCTGCCCCACACACAGCGCACTACACCCGTGATGATGACTTTTGTTTTGTGGTTGGAGCACCAAAGCGTAATATTTGAGTTAGAAAGTATACAGCGATGTAAAATGACGTTTACATACTCTGATGAGCCCGTGAGGAAGAATAAATAAAGCAGACAGGGGCGTTTTGGTGGGGGCAGTGGAGCAGGGCTGGTGAATGGATTTTCTCTAAATTAAATAATTTCACTGTAAATTGTATGTAACTTTTTGGTCATATGTCATTGCTCTGCTTGGAATGTTCCACAGTATGACTTTAAACAGCTCTACCTTACATTTATTCAATTACAGGTGGTTTTATAGCTCAAAAATACTTAGAAAAACAAACATTCTGACTGTGAGCGGGGTCGCCTCTCCACAGATCTGACCTGTAACTTGGTCTGGTTTGGTCTCCATGAAGATAGAAATGCCATACTGTGGAACATTCCAGACAAAGCAATAACATCTCCACGGAGAAAAGCATTTGGTGGACCCTCCACCAGAAAAATTACACAATGCATCTTTAAAGTGCTCATATCACACTTTTTTCCACACATTTAACACACAAACCCTGCATATTTAGACTGAGTTCTTCCCTCAAACGTAAAACACATACAGGAAATGCTCCACTGTGTTTTTAAACTCCATACACCTTCGCGAAGAATCATTTGGATTTGCTTATCTCTACTGAACAAAAGATAAAAGGTAGCTGTTAACTTGACATGACATCACAAGGTGGAACAGAACATTTCGAGCTTTGGAAATTTGGAGCTTTGTTGACAGGCTAATAATAAAAGGATTACTGTACACAAACGTGTGAATGAAACACAAAGCACAACTCTGGACATGATTTTGAGGCGGTAACAGCATTCTAACATGGCTTAAAGATCCCATGACATGGTACTTCTTGATGCTTTTATATGGCTCCTTAATGGTTCCCTAATACTGTAAATGAATCCTTCTTCAAAATCATCACTCAGTGCATGAGAAACAGAGATAAGATGAGAAAGAGTAATTTTTCTCTCTCTGAACAGGCCATTATGGGCATTTTTGCTTGAATGCAAATGAGGAGGACAGAGATGGCCTATAGTAGAGGGTGGGGGCGTGGCCAAACTCTCCGCTCTAGCTCTCAGCTGATCCATTTCCGCGTTTTTGCACGGAGAAGAGATGAGAATCATTCCATTGAAAAATAAACACATTTCCACAGAAAATAAAATTAAACCACTGCTGTTCAAAGGTCCAGAGGCTCAGATAAAGGACTTCCGAGCCTAGAAACACTCGGACGTGCCTCCAGGCAAATAAAAAAACGCATTTCGCATTGCCTAGCGCATTCGCGGTCCAAACTCTCTGGGCGTGATTTACAGAGACGCTGAGTAGACACAGACGGGGGGTGGAGCTGCATTTTTCGATCTGACGTCAATAAGGTGCCTTGTTGAGAATCGCCCGTTTGAGGAGTGTTTTTTTCTAATGCAGAAAAGGATCGCAAATGCTCAGTTTAGACATTTCGCAACTTTTAGCCATGGGGGGCTAAACAGGGTAGGGGAGCTCACATTAATGTTCAAAAACCTCAGAAAGTGAAAATTTCATGCCATGGGACCTTTAAAGATATTCATACGGGTTTAATAATACATAACACTTGCATAGCACTTTTCACGACTCTCAAAGACACTTCACACACTTCACACAGACAGACGAAAACAAAAGAAAGAGGCAGGTAAGAGGGAGATGCAATTTCAGGTGAGATTTCTATGCTTTTTTTTAAGATGGTGCATGGGTGAGTCTCGGATGGAGCTTTGTCCGTTTAATAAGGCGAGGAACAATAATTTTAGGTCTGTATCACAATTCAGTGTTATTTCTTTGGGGTTATGGTGGTAGAATTAAAGTTTTTGTGTAAAGTACTGCTTTTGGGGATTTGGGCCAATTTGATAGGAGGTCTGGGGGCCAACAAACACTTATCTGTAGTAGTAGGAGTAGCAGTAACATTCACAGCAGTCGTAGTTTGGTAAGTAAAAATAACAAGTGTCAAAGATGCAATGTGTAACTTTTCTTGTGAAGGGAGAGGCCAATTGCTTGTATTCGTGGAGTTATCACTTTGCCTGGAATGCTCCACAGTGAAGCATTAAACTCAACTTTCTCCAAGAAATGAAAGTAGGCCTACACACAGGTCAGAGTATGTAGAAGCGTCTCTGTGTATCTGATTCTGAACAGTTTTTCATGGCATTTATAAGCAGGAAAAACACCTGTAATGGAAAAAAATGCAAAATAAACTAGTTTAATGCATTCCAGGTAAAGCAATCACCAGGCTGCAAAAAAGCTTGTCCAAAATTTAAGATATAAGCACTTAAATCTATCAGAAAATGACTTAAAGGTCGCATGGCATGAAATTTTCACTTTTTTTGAACGTTAATGTGAGCTCCCCTACCCTGTTTAGCCCGCCCCCCCCATGGTTAAAAGTTGCGAAATGTCTAAACTGAGCATTTGCGATCCTTTTCTGGGTTACAAAAAATCGGAGCTCAAACGGGCGATTTTGAACAAGGCACCTTATTGACGTCAGATCGAAAAAAGAAATGCAAATGCAGTTCCACCCCCGTCTGTCTGAACTCAGCGTCTCTGTAAATCACGCCCAGAGAGTTTGGACTGCGAATGCGCTAGGCAATGCGAAATGCGTTTTTTTATTTGCCTGGAGGCACGTCCGAGTGTTTCTAGGCTCAGAAGTCCTTTATCTGAGCCTCTGGACCTTTGAACAGCAGTGGTTTAATTTTATTTTCTGTGGAAATGTGTTTATTTTTCAATGGAATGCTTCAAATCTCTTCCCCCATGCAAAAACAAGGAAATGGATCAGCTGAGGCTCAGAGCCGAAAGCGGAGAGTTTGGCCACGCCCCCACCCTCTACTATTGGCCAGCTCTTTTCTCCTCATTTGCATTCAAACAACAAGGCCCATTATGGAGTGTTCAGAGAGAGAAAAAATACTCTTTCTCATCTTATCTCTGTTTCTCATGCACTGAGTGTTGATTTTGAAGAAGGATTCATTTACAGTATTAGGGAACCATTAAGGAGCCATATAAAAGCATCAAGAAGTACCATGTCATGGGATCTTTAAAAGTAGTGAAATTGTCTGTCCATGCAGCAAGATAATATTACTTGACAAGTCATCTTAAATAAACTACCTCTACACTAGAAGAGGTTCTGAAGAAGTCTCTCAGATGAGCGGCGAAACGTCTTCAACCAAACAAACTTTGTCCAGTTGACAAATTGAACTTCTCCTTTTATCAGTTATAAGATGGTTAAAAGCTCTTAAAGTTTATTTTGTTTAATAGGTTCACTTTAATAAATACATACATTTGATCAAATCAATATATTGGACTTTATCCTCTCGTTGCTTTAATGGTGGTAAAATGTAGAGGTGTGAAAACTAGAATTGTTTCATTTTAAACTGTTTTTAGTGGTCCAAAGTTCTTCCTCACTTACCTTATGTATTCTGGGCATCCAAGTTAGTTTATAAGCACTTTTCAGAACTTTCAGAGACCAGAGTGGAGTCTTGATGTCACAGTAAAGCTAAAAATAACAGTGTACTTTCTGGAAGGGGGAGTACACATAAAAAACTTAAAATGTCTGTATTAGACAAGGTGTTGAGCTATTAAAGTTTGTGCTTGACTCCAGCAGCTCTTGACATGTTTACACACTATTCATTATCTGGGTCACACCTCCTCATGCACACTGCTGCTGCTGCTGTTATGAAGTGCACGCGCTGCTTCTCCAACGCCTTTTATGATATTGTCATTTCCTCTTTGTGAACACAACTGCGATGGAGCTGTCACCAGCCATTACAGCGGAATTTACACTGCAAACTGCTCCTTCTTTCCTTTATAATATCAATGCAGGATCGACATGTTACTGTCAGTTTTAGGAAAATGGATCTGAAGAAAGGCAGAAACTGGAGATCGAGGTTATTAGCATTTAATGTTGAATTAGGCAGATATACAAACGTAAATGGTAACATCAGTTGACACATGTTGTCCCCTTGGCCACACAGGTCGTTCCTGGGCACACCGCACACTAGTCATCATGTGCCCTTCAGTCCCCATCACACACAGCTCATGTAGCTACTGTTCTTTAAATACAGACATGCCATGACATAGCTCCCACAGGTATCCAATCACAGCGGGGGAGTTACCCATAGTTTGAAGGATTGGGATAGGTGGATATATAATAATATATATATATATTTTTTTTTTACATTTTATAACATTTATTTAAAGGAGAATTAACTTTTTTTTTTTTTTTACAATCTGAGCCAATCTGAGCCAATCTGAGTAAAACAACAAGTTGTTTTACTCACCCATAGCACTTTGGTGTCATATGAGCACTTCCGGAGATGTTTTAGATTAGCGATAGCCGTAGCGCATATATCATATGCCGAGATCTGTCCATAATTTACAGCTTTGCATTTCATGTTTGGGTCCCGGGAGCTGAGAGTGAAATAAGATGTGACTTCGCACATGCGCACTGGCCTCCTCATCTACTCGAAACTATGGATAAATCTCGGATTACAGGCCACTTTTGACTCAAACGAAAGCGTAGATTAAAACATCGAGCTTCTATGATTTGAAAAGTGCTAAAGTTTGTGTTATTTGGAGCCCGCAAACATGTGCCCCGAGAACTCGCAAATCTAAAACATCTCCGGAAGTGTTCCAAATGACACCAAAGTGCTATGGGTGAGTAAAACAACTTGTTTTATTACCGAAATAAGGCTCAAATTGTAAAAAACGTTAATTCTCCTTTAATGTTACTTTTTTATACAACAAAAAATATGACATTTTATAATACATTTAATGAAAATAGACAAGACTGATCTTTAAATAAACCTTAACTTAAAGATGTTTCTTTCCACCTGCTTGTCTCCTGCCTGGAATGTCCCACATTAAAGCATTAAACCTTTCTATATATTATTTAGTTATGTCTTTTTGAATAGATAGATACTACTTTATTGTCAGATCAGATGTTCTGAAATTTCTTTTGCAGGTTCAGCAGCTCCAAAACAACTACAATGGCATTAATAAAAACACATTTGACAAAAATATGAGACAAAATACAAAATTAGACAAATGTCCACTCGCCAGATTCTATGAGTTAAGCTCTCATTTAGGTTCAGGATGGACTGATGGACAAAAGAGTTTTTCAGTCTGACTCTATTGAAGCGTGGCACAGAGTACCAATGCCCTGATGGAACATTGCTGGACATGGCTGGGGTCAGAGGTGATGATCTTGGCCAGCCACAGAGTGTTGATATGCGGCGTCATACTGTCCATCCAGGGGCTGCACCACAATCTTTGAACAGATTTTAATCAGTTGTCTCAGTCCAGATTCAGCAGTGACTGACAGACACCCGTACCACACGGCGTTACAATACTGCAGGACACTGAGGATGACAGATGTAAAAAACAAAAGCAATACTGGCTGTTTGAGGATATTTTTTGTGTACCCACCTTTGAAAATATAGACCCCCTGCTTGCGTAGTGTCAGGATGCTTAAAGGAAAATTAACGTTTTTTTTACAATCTGAGCCTTCTTTCGGCAATAAAACAAGTAGTTTTACTCACCCATAGCAGTTTGGTGTCAATTGGAGCAGTATCGCAGAACTTATGTTGAGCCGTTCTGTTCTACCAATGATCCCGTATCCGTTAGCGTGAGTGCTCGGGGCATTACTTTGCGGTGTCCAAATAACACAAACTTTAGCACTTTTCAAATCACAGAAGATCGCTGTGTCAGGATAGACTTTTAGTGGATTCCAAAACGGCCTGAAACCCGATATCCAGCTATAGTTTCATTTGATGACGTCATCAGAGAGGACAGTGCGCATGCGTGAACACCGCTAGTCCAAAAGAAGCTAACACCGCTCTGAACTTTACTTTTCTGTTGCGATATCGGGTTTCAGGCCGTTTTGGAATCTACTAAAAGTCTACCCTGACACAGCGATCTTCTGTGATTTGAAAAGTGCTAAAGTTTGTGTTATTTGGACACCGCAAATCAGTGCCCCGAGCACTCACGCTAACGGATACGGGATCATTGGTAGAACAGAACGGCTCAACATAAGTTCTTCAAAACTGCTCCAATTGACACCAAACTGCTATGGGTGAGTAAAACTACTTGTTTTATTGCCGAAAGAAGGCTCAGATTGTAAAAAAAAACGTTACTTTTCCTTTAAATTAAAAACTCATTTTCGATAATTTCTGTCCTGTAAATTGTCTTTTTTAGTAATGATACCTGCTCAAATGTTCTAGTTTTGATACCAGTTTTAGTAGTGATTAATATCTGATTTTCCTTACTTTTGACTACCCTATTCTTGCTATACAAAAGTAAAATAGCACCAGTAAGTCCCATAGTGTTTTCAGTGTGCTCCTATGCTCACGTTTTAACCAGCTCGCCTCCAGCACTACATGACTGCACTGCTCCCTTGGGACCCATAGACTTGAACAGTAAATGCACAGCTCATATAGGCTCACCAGTTTTCCCATCTCTCCATAATTCTGTATTTACGTTCACACAGCGCTCTAAGACTGAAACACAATAATAAAAACCTCTCATTCAAACTACTCTGCTCTGGAGTTGGTTTACAGTGCAGTATTTATCACAAGGCCCTCTGGTGTGGTTTACATGCAGTTTATGTGGCATGAAAACACCGAAGATATTGTCCATTTTGTCTTTTATAACAATACATATACATACAAAGCTTTTATGAACTATACTTATGACTTCACAAAGAAAAATGGGTTCATAGCAGTGAAATAAAAACAAAAAAAACAAAAAAACGCCGTGTTCTTTCTGAAATGTCACCAGTGATCAATGCAAATGCAAACATAACCATACAAAGATGAAAATATATATAAGATTGTATTGCCTGCTCGTGTTGTCTTCTGCATTTGACACAAACATAACAAGCTACATAGGCACCAAATGATGTGGGAATTGAACCCGAAACCTGTCATGAGTAAACTTCAGGGAATAGTACAACCACTTGCAAACTTAGCACATTAAATTGCCCCAAAACTATTACCACAAAGATGCATTATGTAAGTGGTGCATGGTCCATCTGCATTTTTGTCTCCATGGCGATGTAATTGCTTTGTTTGTAATGTTTCACAGTATAGTACTAGACATAACTATCTCCATGGAAACAAGCAGGAGATGCCACCAGACCAAGACACTGAGATGTGTGCAGAGGACAGCCTGCGGACTGTTTGTGTGCGAGTTCTTTGAGCAGTAGAAACACCCATAACTGAATCAATGGAAGATGGATACATTTAGACTTAGACTTAGACAACTTTAACTTTATTGATCCACAAGGGAAATTATTTGGGTACAGTAGCTCACTCATCAAATATAATATAACAGAGGGTAAAAAAATTGAAGAATAGCAAAAAAGATAGCAAGAGACCGGTGTCAAATGAGACATAATTATAAAAATAAATATAGCCGCAAGCGGCGATGATCGGCCCTCGCTTGCACTCGCAGAGGGGGGAATTTGTGGCGTTTTCACGGAAACACCGTTCAGTCTTTTAGAATGCTTTTAATAACTTTTAATGTCACACTTGTCAAGATGATACAGCACGATTCTTGTGAGTCTGGGTCAAAAACCCGAGGAGGAGTTTGTTAAAATACGAGGACAGGAAACTTTGCCTTCGGTGCTGGGTCACGTGCTCGGTCCAACTTCCTGTTGGTCGTCTAGCAACGGTGTAATATACTTTTTTGTTCCTCTTCCCATGATGCATCTGTCTACCAAATTTGGTTTGGCTACGACAAAGTTTTTGCCGGGCGTCCCATTGGCGATGTTTGGCCTGTTGCCATGGCAACATGGGTATAGCCATAGGCGCAATGAATTTTGATTTTCCATTGGGCACTGTCGAGCCATTTTTAAAGATTTTTTAATACAGATTATTTGTAAATTCATTTTTTAGCATTCTTGAATTTTGTGCAAATTTCATGAGTTTTCGTCGGTGGGAAGTACCTGAAACCTGAAAAAAGTGTATAGGAAAGTAAGAATAAGAATAAGAATAAGAAAAATCAGAACAATAACAATAGGCCCTACGCTTTAGCGCTCGGGCCTAAAAATAATAAGTATATACAAATCAAAATAAAGTAGAAAAATAAGTAATAAAATATAAAATAAAATATAAAATCACAGCTATATACAGGAGACAAGAACGGCAGTGCAATAATATACTGATTGACAGAGCATAAGGTTATCCATTATTTAAGATCGAGTTTTTATACAGTTGTAGGGAGTATTATCTGTTACATAAGGGTGAGTTGTTGTACAGCTGTATGGAGTATGGTATGAATGTAGTCCTGTATCTCTCCCAGTGCCAAATTGCTCTCAAATAAGTGTTTTTTTAATTAATTAATTTACTTTTTAGTCCATTTTCAGTAGACGACATTTGGTCCGTTATAGTTTACTTTTGGACTTACTGGCCATTATTTTGTGTTGAGAAGACTAGAAATGTCTGATTTCTAGTCCATTTGAACCCCAAAAGCTCTCATCTGCCCCCAGAGGCAATAATTACCACTACGGTTCAGCCCTCTGACACTTTACGCACATGATGAAAGAAGTCAGTGGAGCTTAGGTCCTAGTGGCAGGATCTGGAAGTGCAGTAGAGGCTCGTCTCTTTGACAGTGTAAGGTTTTTATCCAGTCCTTAGAGCAGCCATCCTCAAAATGATCTGAGCGATGCACCATGACTGTCTGAACATAAAGGCCGTGTCAGAGGGGTCAGTGATAGCAAGTCCTCACTAAATATGGGCTTTAATGCCTGAAATTGCTTTTATACTGAATGTTCTCTGGTTTAAAGGGCCCATATTAAATAGTTTTCTGATGTTATAATGTTGTTTCCTTATCAAAAACGTACCCGGAGTTGTGTTTTGTTTGTTTTGTTGTGTTCGTTTGTCATTCACACTTGTTTAACACACACACTTTAGGCTGTGTTCTTCCTTCAAACTGAAAACAAACTCCATATACCTCGACTAGAATCATTTGGAGAATTTCAGCCCTGGTAGGTAGCTGTTAACGTGAAAACTAGCACATGATTGCTCAAGGTGGAACAGAGCATTTTGAGATTTGGAGATGTAGACAGATGTGAGATATCTGGGCTATATGATTATATGACAGTGACTCGTTTACTGCCTTACTGAGTGAACTTGTTTTTCTGTGTTGGGTAAGCATGTAAAACTGTTTACGTACACCAGCTGTCTCCCATATGTCATCTATGAGTTTCCAAGCAAGCCAATTCTATGGACAAGTTAATTTTGGTGACTGTTTACCTCAGAAGCCGTGTGTAGCTGAATACCATGTATGGAATAGAACTCCAGTCATCAGTGTGCTCTGTCTATAGAAGAAACAGACTTCCTTGCTCTCAGCTGTGAATCGGATGCAGACAGTGCTATGTAAACCGAATGTAATTGATCTTAAAGGGATAGTGCGTTTTTTGCATTTGCAATCCTTTTCTGCGTTACAAAAAATCGGAGCTCAAACGGGCGATTTTGAACAAGGCACCTTGTTGACGTCAGATCGAAAAAAGAAATGCAAATGCAGTTCCACCCCCGTCTGTCTGAACTCAGCGTCTCTGTAAATCACGCCCAGAGAGTTTGGACTGCGAATGCGCTAGGCAATGTGAAATGCATTTTTTTATTTGTCTGGAGGCACGTCCGAGTGTTTATAGGCTCGGAAGTCCTTTATCTGAGCCTCTGGACCTTTGAACAGCAGTGGTTTAATTTTATTTTCTGTGGAAATGTGTTTATTTTTCAATGGAACACTTCAAATCTCTCCCCCCGTGCAAAAACACGGAAATGGATCAGCTGAGAGCCGAGAGCGGAGAGTTTGGCCACGCCCCCACCCTCTACTATAGGCCAGCTCTTTTCTCCTCATTTGCATTCAAGCAACAAGGCCCAGAATGGCCTGTTCTGAGAGAGAAAAATTACTCTTTCTCATCTTATCTCTGTTTCTCATGCACTGAGTGTTGATTTTGAAGAAGGATTCATTTACAGTATTAGGGAACCATTAAGGAGCCATATAAAAGCATCAAGAAGTACCATGTCATGGGACCTTTAATGTTAATCTGTATGGGTTTCCTTCTAAAAGTTACGTGTGTTGACACCGGTTTACCTCTGACAGTCTCAGCTGA
This sequence comes from Paratrypauchen microcephalus, assembly GCA_036785185.1. Taxonomy (NCBI): domain Eukaryota; kingdom Metazoa; phylum Chordata; class Actinopteri; order Gobiiformes; family Gobiidae; genus Paratrypauchen; species Paratrypauchen microcephalus. The sequence continues at coordinate 568,144 of JAVJIX010000163.1, read as the reverse complement.
TCCCGGTTCGGCTCGCTTTCTCAAGCCCACGTAAGTAGGTCCGGTAGCTTCTCTGGAACATGAAATAAAGCTTGTTTTTCTTCTCAAAACAAAACATTTGTCCGAAAGGTGATATATTTGCATCCCAAACAGCTGTCAATGAAACATCCAGCAGCGAATTTAGCGATCGCATATTGTGTCTGCCGACTCGTATTACTGCGCTAACGTTAGCGTATCAGCCTGTTCACTTGTAAACTTCCGCTTGCGGCGGACCGCATCTGCCGTACACTTCCGCTAAAGGTGAACAGGCTGATACGCTAACGTTAGCGCAGTGATACGAGTCGGCAGACACAATATGCGATCACTAAATTTGCTGCTGGATGTTTCGTGGACAACTGTTTGGGACGCAAATATATCACCTTTCGGGCAAATGTTTTGTTTTGAGAAGAAAAACAAGCTTTATTTCATGTTCCAGGGAAGTTACCGGACCTCCCTACGTGGGCTTGAGAAAACGAGCTGAACCGGGATCAGCTGAGACTGTCAGAGGTAAGCCGGTGTCAACACACGGAACTTTTAGAAGGAAACCCATACAGATTAACATAAAAAAAAAACGCACTATCCCTTTAAATCTGATTAAAATACCTGTGCGTTAAATCTCCGGCTAAAATCTCCTGAATTCAAGCCAACACAGACTAATAATAAAGAATTACGCAAACATGTGTGAATGAAACAACAGTCAATTTTGCGTAATACTGTATACGACCTTTAACATTTACATTTGATTTGACATTATCTTGGGTTACATCCCCTTTTTGAAGCTTAAATCTGGTACACGGTCAAGGTTTTGAGATCGTGAATGAATTGAAGTGAACTCACCCTTTTGAAAACATGAATTTTTCAAGTTAGAAGATTTTAATTGGAGATCGTTTCAGATGTTTGTTTGTTTTGTAGAGAGTTCACATCTCAGACTACTTTAAAAACAAACAAAAAAAACAAACAAAAACAAAACAAAACAGGTCAGGGTTCTGGTTTCACATGCGCTTACTGGTTTCATAGATTAAATTGACAATGTGTCAAAAAATAAATAAAATCCCTTCCGCTTGATTTCCCTTATCCCTTATCCACCTTTGTAGTGCTCTTTATTTTCCCATCATGCACCTGTGTAGCACTCTTCATTTCTCCCATCATGCACCTGAGCAGCGCGTGTGTGTGGAGTCCCAGTTGAATGGTGTGATTATTGTGGTTAGCGTGATTGTTATCATGCCCCATCATGGCCATTATGTGTGAGTATTTCCCAGACTGCACTGCTCCTCTGTTTACCCTAATGTGAGCGGAGGGAGTGTCAGCAGGAGACCTCCGCAAAACCTTGTTATCTCGCTCTCTTCAACGCATTTTACAACTGTTTGCGCTCTATTTCTCTCTCTCTCTCTTCTCTTTCTGTCATTTTCTCTCTATCCATTTAATTCTCCTTCTCCCTCCTGCTCTTCGCTTTCTCCCTCACTTTGTCCCTCCCTCCCACTCTCTCTCTCTCTTACTCCTCTCTTTCTCTCATTTTTATTTCTGTCTGTTTCTCTCTATCCATTTAATTCTCCTTCTTTCTCCTGCTCTTTGCTTTCTCCCCCTCTCTCCCTCCTTCCCTCTCTCTTTTTCTTTCTCCATTTCTCTCTATCCAGTTACTTCTCCTTCTTTCTCTTGCTCTTTGCTTTCTCTCTCCCTCCCTTTCGCCCTCCTTCCCTCTCTCTCTCACTTCTCTCTATCCAGTTACTTTTCCTTCTTTCTCCTGCTCTTTGCTTTCTCTCTCCCTCCCTTTTGCCCTCCTTCCCTGTCTCTCTCACTTCTCTCTATCCAGTTACTTCTCCTTCTTTCTCCTGCTCTTTGCTTCCTCTCTCTCTCCCTTTCTCCTTCCTTCCCTCTCTCTCTCCCTTCTCTCTATCCATTTAATTCTCCTTCTTTCTCCTGCTCTTTGCTTTCTCTCTCTCTCCCTTTCTCCCTCCTTCCCTCTCTCTCTTTTTCTCTTTCTCCATTTCTCTCTATCCAGTTACTTCTTCTTTCTCCTGCTCTTTGCTTTCTCTCTCCCTCCCTTTTGCCCTCCTTCCCCCTCTCTCTCCCTTCTCTCTATCCCTTTCATTCTTCTTCTTTCTCCTGCTCTTTGCTTTCTCTCCCCCTCTCTCCCTCCTTCCTCTCTCTCTTTTTCTCTTTCTCCATTTCTCTCTATCCAGTTAATTCTCCTTCTTTCTCCTGCTCTTTGCTTTCTCTCTCCCTCCCTTTCTCCCTCCTTCCCTCTCTCTCTCTCCCTCTCTCTCATTTCTCTCTATCCATTTAATTCTCCTTCTCCCTCCTGCTCTTTGCTTTATCTCTCCCCGCCTTTCCCCTCCCTCTCTCTCTCTCCCCCTCTTTCTCTCTCTCCTTTTTATCCATTTAACCCTCCTGTCGTGTTCGGGTCAAATCTGACCGTTTTACAACTTATAATATTCATAAATATTATGTTTTTCATCTGATTACCTCAAGACCTTATGATATCCTCCACACTGTGGACTTGAACATATAAAAGTGATGATCACCGGTTTCATTCAATTTTGAGTGTTTTAATCAACCTTGTTACACCTGTGGTGTTCCCGGTCAAAAGTGACCGCCATAGGAAATGAATGGGTATCCAGAGTAAATTCATTCAGCATACAGAAAACATCCCCATACACACTGCCCCAGCTCACTCACTCACTCACTCTCTCTCTCTCTCTCTCACACACACACACACACACACACACACACATACAAACCAGGGTATGCGTGTTGTGCTGGACATGACAACCGGTCTCCAAGGGCATAATATCACATGTGACAACTTCCTCACATCACATGCTCTTGGTCAGGAGCTACTGAAAAGAAAGCTCACCATGGTAGGGACAGTGAAGAAGAACAAGCCCGAACTTCCCCCTGTGCTGGTATCGACCAGAGGAAGACAGGCACTCTCATCACAATTTGCATTCACTGACACTCACACTCTTGTGTCATACGTTCCCAAGAAGAACAGAAATGTCATCCTGATGAGCACAGTACACAAAGACGCCGCTGTCAGCACCACAGAGGACAGGAAGCCCCTGATGATCCAGGACTACAACAAGAACAAGGGAGGCGTTGACTGCCTTGATAAGGTAATGTAAAGTCTCATCATGCATTTTATTTTATTTTTATCTAGGTGAATCATAGCATTTTGTGTACGACAGATTGAATATTGTTCCTAATCTCTTATTATTTATTGTTCCTTTATTGCAGCTTACTGGTACATACACCTGTAAGCGGATGGCGGCTTGCTGGCCTGTGGCACTGTTCCACAACATCCTGGATGTGTCAGCTTTCAACACGTATGTGGTGTGGACAGCAATCAACCCAACCTGGAATCAGGGGAAAAGTTTCAAGAGGAGACTTTTCCTCGCTTTGGTGACTCCTCTTATACAGCGACGCCAGCACATTCTCCGCACACCAGCCTCCGCCATTCTGGTTAGGAGCATGCAAGCTCCAGCCCCAGCCGCTGCCCTGGCTGCTCTCCCCCAACAAGGACATGGGCAGAAAAGGAAGCGTTGTGGCCTCTATGCCCCTAGAGACATCAAAACGAGCCTGACATGCTGCTAATGTCATGCTTATGTTTGCAAGGCTCACTCTGACCTGAGTGTCACATGCCACTCATGTGCATGAATACACACACACACACACACACACACACACACACACACACACACACACACACACACACACACACACACACACACACACACACACACCCTGTTGAGTTTGGTGTTTGGTTTTCCATTTATTTTTTGTATTATATGTTCATTTTGTAGTTCATTTTCAGTGCCCAATTGTATTTTAACTGATGTTATTTAATGTTTACTTCTATAAATTGTTGTTAGACACTACTTTGAAACATTGTTCTCAACTAAAGAATGCTTAATAAAAAAATTGGTGTGGAAAAAAAAATGTTTGTGCTAATTTAAGAGCAGTTAAAACAGACCGGTCAATTTTGACCGGGAACACTAAAGTAGGGGGCTGGAGGCGAACACGACCGGAGGGTTAATTCTCATTTTAATCAGTCACAGTCTAATTCCTTCTTGCTCTTCACTTTCTCCCTCCCTCGTTCTCTCTTTTCCCCTACCTCTCACTCTCTCTTTCCCTCCCTCCCTCTCTCTCTTTCTTTCTCTACACACTTCTGTCTATCCATTTAATTCTCCTTCTCATCTCTCGCTGTCTATTTTTCTCCTGCTGTTCGCTTTCTCTCTACTGCTCTTTCTCTTTCTATCTATCCATTTCATTTGCCTTCACATCTCTTGCAGTCTCTTTTTTTCCCTCTTGCTTTTTGTTTTCTTTGTCTTTTGTTATATCTATCTTTCTCTCTCTCTCAGATACTAATCCATACTAAAACATTCTATTGTCTTTTTTTATTATCATCGTGATATCAGAATCAGTATCGAGTATCAAGCGTATTCCTCAGTATTGATCCATCCATCCTTCTCATCCCTCTCACTTTGATCACTCTTTTTTTTCTCTCTTCATCTGAGAGAGAAAAAAAAAGAAATCTATAATTGTGTGATGTTGATGATGAGGTAACGATGGTGCTGAGTGCTCATTACTACTTTGCTCATCAGACAAGTGAAAAGTGCCTCCCATGGCTCTCTTCTACCACTCTTTTTTCTCTCTCTCTCTCTGTTCATCTGACAAAAGTCTATAATTTTGTGACGCTGAGGCCTGGATTCAATCTTTCTAACAGAATGGGGGTCAGTAGATCCACCGATCAGAAGGTTGGTGGATTAAACTCAGCTCTTGACGTAAACATGATTGGTTGAGCAGTCAGATCCACTGGTCTGTGTTATATACAAATTTTACCATTTAAATCTCGTAAAACTACTTTAGTTCTAGTAGTTTTAGTTTAGTTTTAGTTCTAGTTAAATTAAAGCCCCAGTGTGTAGGTTTCATGGCGCATAGGTGGATGGTGCTATTGCACTTTCTGTTTTAGCTACGGCAGACCTCGAGGTCCGCGCGCCGCTACTGTATAAATAAAACGCGGTCCTGTTTTTTTTTTTTTTTCTCATGAAAACACACATTCCCGATCATGTACCATGACACTCTACACATCAAATGAAACCTTACAGTCTCCTCTTTTTGACTATGCAATTCATTTCCCTGCACAACAATCACTCCCCGAGCACATGGGGCTTTTATACGGAAAAGCACAAAACGAGGTTAGCTTACCTTAGAATGCTTTACACAGGTCAAACTCTGTATTTCACCATAAACTTGCTCTCAATTTGTCCGTAAGGATCCAGCGAATAAAATCCAGTAAAACAATTTAGTCCAAAACACGTGTTAGATCCATTATGACGTCTGATCCGGCAGCATGCTTGTGTTGTTTACCCAAAACCACGAGCCTTGCCGAAGGCGAAGGCGGAGCCCAAATGTCCTTCTGCGGCTCTCGTATTCAAAATGGCTGCCTCTGCATGGGGAAGATCCCCCTTTTATGTGACTATATCTAAGTCCAAAAGAATACTTTGATTTCATGATGGAAGTGAAAAGGCTTGGAAAACAATGTATTTTTGAATGGGTATCTTCAATTTCGGTAATTAACGGGTAAAAATCTTACACACTGTCCCTTTAAGTAAATGCATGACAAACTGAGATATTGTTCATTTTCATTTAAAGTAAATGCTCATAATTTAGTTAAACCGTTTAGTTGGATTACCCAATCAGACATTTAGTTCCAAAGCAAAGATTACATCTGATGTGATGCCGAATCAATAGTAATTTTCAATACTTCTTGTTAAAAAAAAAGTCGAAAATAAATAAACAGTAAGTACAAGCAAAACACATTCATACTTGGGTATCCATAGATTTCTGAATGAAACAAAATTAGGAACATTGCAGTTCAAAAAATATTCTTTCAATAGGAAAAAGTCCTCAAATTGTCATATAACAGGAAGTTTCAAGGTGCACTATGTAAATTTTCTGGTGTAGGGTCTACCACCTGCTCGCCTCATGGTGATGTCACAACTCTGCCCTGGAATGTTCCACAGTATGGCATTAAACACATGTTTTTACTCATTCACAGGTGGTTTTATTTCTCAAAACTACTGCAAAACATGCATTCTTACTATGAACATACCCACTTCTTCACAGATCTGACTTTGGCCTTTGTAATTTGGCCTGGTGATGTGGCTGCTTGTCTCCATAGAGACAGTTAAATTAAATGCTATACTGTAAGACATTCCTGGGAAAAAATAATTTGAAGTCTAAGTCTAAAACAATAACAATAAGGATGCACCGATACCAACAGTGGTATTGAATATTGGCGCCGATCTTTAATGGTCATAGTTGGTCTAATAAGTCTTATAATATTTGAGCTTTTAATATACAAAGTTGTAGTTACTTGAGGGAAATAAGAACACATTTTGTAGTACAATATTGTTTTTTAGAAAATCGTCGGAGCTGAAAAAGCTGGATCTCTAATATCTACATGTGGCAGAGGAAGGCAAGAAAAAGGTGATCATTTCATCTTTTTCATCCTTCATTCACAGACTTCAGTGTGTCTGTCTATTCTTATCGATCTCCCCATAGCACACTCACCTCCTGCCTGCACATCTGTCTCCACAGCGTTTTCACACCACGTTCACTGCCGTTGACTTCTTCGTGGCTCACAGCATCAACAGCATCAACAGCATCAACAGCATCAACAGCATCGGAAGGGGTTGAGCTAACTGGAGGCATTCCTCGGTCTCTAACTTTAATCTGAGCTCTGTTTAAACTTCATTTAAAATTAAATTAAGGTACCATTTCAACAGTATTACTAATTTCACTGAATAATAATATTAATATTAGCCTACTTACCACTCTGCAAAATGTTTTTATGCTTTGTCTTTACCTGCAAAACAGTCCTCTTCACATTATTCCTGCTCAAAGACAAGATAACACAATTTAACGTATTAGTTGGAGCAAATACTTTTACACAGTAAAAATAAATTACAACTGACAAGACTGCTCTACAAATATATAATATTTATGACATCAACTGCCGACCATGAGAATCGAACTCACATCTCCCATACACCAGACTGTGACTTTTCCCCTGCTCCACAGATTAGTGTTGACACTGACAGTGAAAAACGTACTTTAAAAAATCAACATCCAGCACTGTTATAGGACTTAACTTACGTATTTAAGCGTTCGGCGATCTTCTGCCACGCCATGTCTCTCGCCTTGGTTATTGCAAATGTGTTGAAGAGTTCAAAAAGCAACTTCTGTTCTGATGCGCCGAAATAATCGGCCCGAATCTTCGACATGATCGCGTTTTCGACAGTCGCTTGTTCAGGGCTTCTTACCTTCCCCGTGCACGCGTCTAGGCGCGGCCTGATTAGGCCAGACTGAACTTAGCGCTGCTGAGGCGCAGCTGAAATGCGTTAGTGGAACGGCTTCAGGCTTTCGTCTAAGTTACGATTAGGTCAGGCGAGGACTTAGCACTTAGTCGACGCTATGTTTAGCGACTACTGCTACTACTACCACTACTACTGCTACTACTACTACTACTACTACTACTAATAATAATAATAATAAGTCACAGCTGTTTTTCAGTTAGTCACTCACCTTTTTATTGTTGAGAAAATGTTGAAAATCAAACACAGGATTATGAATGCTTGTTTTGACTCCTGAATTAATTTTGAGTTTTAAAGGGATAGTTCAGGTTTTTTGATGTGAATCCGTGTGGCCTGTTCACTTGTAAGTGGCGATGTTTACAAGTGAACAGGCTAATAATAATAATAATAGGCACGCAGTGATAGGAATCGAGAGAAAATAGCACCAAGAGATTATGACCTCTGACTTTTTCGTGGGCAACTGTTTTGTGACGCAAATATAACTCTTTTTGGACAAATATTGTTTTGAGAAGAAAAACAAGCTTTATTAACTGTCGTCCTGGCTAACTTGCTGGACCTACTTTCATCAGCTCCAGAACCGGGCAGAAAACCAAACTATCCCTTTAAGACTAAAACGTAGCAGTGTTTATTAACTGAGGTCAGATCAAAATACTAAAATATAAGCCATTTTGAATTCCCAGTGTCGAAACGTCTGTTTTTCAGTGATTAAGGATTTTTTTTTTTCTAGTCTCAAAATTGTATTTGATTTTC